>JAKOGI010000367.1:315000-342500 GCA_029747015.1 Carnegiea gigantea | reverse complement strand
CATCTTAAATGCATGTATAATGTCAGTGACAGGGCATTTGATGCATTTACAAAACTCTTCAAAAGTGCTCTTCCAAAAGATTCAGTATTACCAAATTCCTTTAAACAAATACAAAGCATCATTAAACAATTTGATCTTGGTTACAAAAAGATAGATGCATGTCCTAATAATTGCATCCTTTTCTGAAAGGATAAGGCTAAACTCACCAAGTGTCCTGAGTGTAATGCTTTTAGATATAAGCTCGTAGATGATAGGATGATAATGAAATTAGCTTATGGCAATCCAGTTCTAATAAAGATTTTACGTCACTTTCTCCTAATACCTAGGCTTAAGAGGTTGTACATGTCATCTAAGACAGCTCCTTTGATGAGATAGCATGCAGGGGGATGTAAAGAGGATGGAAGATTAAGACATCCAGCTAATGCTTATGCTTGGAAGCATTTTGATAATAGGTATACAAAATTTGCTAGTGATACACAAAATGTCAAGCTTTGCTTGTCAAGTGATGGATTTAATCTGTATGGCAATATGAGCATTCAATATAGTATATGGCCTATTATATTGATGACTTATAATTTGCCTCTATGGTTGTGCATGAAACAACCTTATCTGTTCGTTTCATTACTTATACCTAGTCTAAAGTCTCCAGGAAATGATATTGATGTGTTCTTAGAACCTTTAATTGATGAGCTAATAGAACTCTAGGAACCTGGTGTAGAAACTTATGATGCCTCAAAGGATGAGACTTTTAATTTACAAGCAGCCCTAATGTGGACTGCAAGTGATTTCCCTACATATGGGAACTTATCAGGTTAGAAAACCAAAGGGAAGTACTCATGTCCATATTTTAATGTTGATACATGGTCCTTTTGTTTGAAGAAAAGTAGAAAAATGTGTTATATGGGCCATCGTCGTTTTCTACCAGGAGATCATAAATTTTGGCATAGTAAGAAGGCATTTAATGGAGAAATAGAAATGAGACCTCCTCTTGAATTGCTATCTGGAACTGATTTGTTGAATCAAATGGAAGGACTTGATGTTATATTTGGTAAACATCCAAAGACTAAAAAGAAAAATAAAAGACAAGGGGATGAAGTGATGCCTTGGAATGAAAAAGCATATTTTTCAAACTCCCTTATTAGGATCATCTTCTGGTAAACGTCACAACTTGGATGTAATGCATATTGAAAAAAATGTCTCAGACAGTGTACTTGGTACACTTCTAGGCATTAAAGGAAAGATAAAGGTTACGTTGTAATCACGTCTTGACCTAAAGGACTTGAATATCCAGGATAAACTCCATCCAGTAGAAGACAGAGGCAAAGTATACATTCCTCCAGCGTGCTTCACATTAAGCAAGAAAGAAAAAAGGAGTTTATTGGTTTGCTTACTTCTGTGAAAGTGCCTGATGGTTATGCATCAAATATCAGAAGGAGCATTATTGATAGTAAAATTTATGGTTTAAAAAGTCATGACCATCATATATAATGTAGCAACTATTGCCAGTGATTGCAAGGAAAATGAAAGACAAAAACGTGGCGATTGCATTGATTGAGTTAAGCATCTTCTTTAAAGAGCTTTGCTCTAAAGTTGTAACACCTCAAGATTTTAAGAGGTTACAAGATCATATCATTGTTACCCTTTGTCGTTTGGAAAGCATTTGTCTGCCTTCCTTCTTTGACATAGTGGTACACTTAGTTGTCCATTTGCCATATGAAGTAAAGGTTACGAGTCCGGTCATTTATCATTGGATGTACAATGTAGAAAGGTATATACTCAATTTTTAATTTTTACATCCACAGTTTTATATTTACAACTAAACATAATAGAAATGTCATGTGATTTTGATTTTCGTAGGGACTTGAGGACGTTAAAATTATCTGTTGGCAATAAAAGTCATCCAGAGGGGTCAATTACTGAATGATACGTAGCAAATGAATGTTTGATATATTGTACAAGATATTTATCTGGTGTGGAGACTAAGGAGAATAGGTCCTCAAGGAATAATGACAATAGTGATGAATGTTACAAGGGACTATCTATGTTCTACTTAAGATGCCCAGCATTATCCAAAAAGAAAGATATTGGTCCTGACCATTCATTAATTGACCAAGCATATACTTATGTGTTATTTAACTATGACGAAGTTCAAAGTTATGCAAAGTAAGTACACCTTATTGTTCGATCTGCTATAATAAAATTCCTAAAATTCATTCTATAATTTAAGATGTGTTTTTATAGTTTCAGAGAGGATTATGAGATTGTTAGTGCTGAATGTGAAACTTTAAATGAAAGCGTTGGTGAGATTCATAAAAAGATATTTCCAAAATGGTTTGAATGAAATGTAAGTATCTTAATATACATATGATATTTATATATGCAAACTTTACATGGTCAATGTATCATAATAGATAAAATCTGTACATTCTCAGGTTCATAGGCATCGTCCCATTGATTGTTCCATGGCTGATGATTTGAAATATCTAAATGCGTTTCCATGTGAATGGATAAGGACAAGGACTAAGATTACCTGTCACGGGTACAGGTGGCATATTAAAAAGATTGATAAGAGGAGGGAGACCCAAAATTCTAGTGTTCTAGTGAATTCTTGCACAAATGCAGGAGATATAGCTTATTATGGGATTTCGACTGAAATCATTAGGTTGAGCTATCCTAAAGGAAGAAATGTTACCTTATTTCGATGTGATTGGGTGCATCCAATTAGAGGTGTAAAACAAAATCATGGATTTATTCTTGTTAACATTAAATCCATTGGAAAACAAGCGAACCTTTTATCCTAGCATCTCAAGCAGTACAAGTCTTTTACGTGCCAGAGTCCAAAGAGAAAAACTGGCATGTAGTAATTGCTAGTAAGCCAAGAGATCTTTATGAACTAGAAGATGATGTCATACCAGAAGTGGGAGTTTTACAAGTAGATAACTCGACTTCAATCGATGCAGAAGAATTCGTTGATGTTAGACAAGATATCATGGGAGTTACATTGAATGAGCCTTTTGTTGATGCCATTGAAAGGAACAACGATGCAGAGACAAACTCAAATAATAGCAGTGCTGAAAGTGATGAAGATGATGAGACATTATATGATTTTAATTCTGAATAATTTGTATATGTACTTAAATATTTTGATGAAACATTTCTTTATTGGTTAACCATTTTAGAATCATTTTGGTATTTAGAATGACTGTAACGCCCCCAACCTAGGGAGAGTCACACCACCAGGACTTTCTAGAAGAAAATCCTTAAGGCTCTTGAAGATCGACGGTCTAGATTAGTATTTAGATAGTCATTCTAAACAAAACTGCCAGAGTTTCCCCTATTTTAGCAACATTTTTATGTCTTAGCTCAGCTAAGGGTACCTATAAACTGGTAATAGGGTATAACATATGCTAAAATAACCCAAGTTCACTGCCTCGGGCCACGCACCCAGATTACTAATGATCAAACAACTGAAACAAGGGTTAGAATGCTACATATATAGGTACAGAGCCGGCTACATACTTTCACATACAATGATAACTTAAAAGTTTACAATGTGGTAGATCGAACACTTGCAAAGCTGGCAACGACTTCGGAAGGGTTGGCATCAAAACAACTTCAAAGTATCTCTTATACCTGCTCAAATTGAACCTGGGGAAAAGGGGAATAATAAAGGGATGAGCAACCACACGCTCAGTGAGAATTCCCCTACTCCTTAAAATCCAAAACAGTTGCAGGTAATAACACTAATAATAGCCACATATCACGCATTCATACTTTACTATCACATTAGGCAATCATAATCTCCAAGGAAAGATCACCCCCATTAAAACTTCATTTTAACCACTCAACTCAATTCTAGGCCCTCAATGACCAGACTTCCCTACTAGCAGGCATTCGGGCACATAAATAAGTAGGCAACAAGGATTGAATATAAAGGCCTTCAAACTCACTTTTGAAAACATATGACTCTTGATAAATACCAAGAATGGTTTATAATCCACACAAACTCCTTTAAAGCTTATAATTCTCTCTAAAAGTTCTCGAAACATCTAAACTGGTAAAAAAGATTTGGTAAGAAACATTCTTTCATCGAATATGCACATTGAAAAGCTTGAATGTACGATGTAGTACTAGAATGTAACTATACTTCATTTGCTATTTCATTTGACCAATATTCAGAACACATTTATAGAATATATGCAGGTTATGTACATTTGAAAGCTTTCTTCTTTTCTTAAAAACTCTTTACTTAGCCTCTTGAGGCTCGCATCCCTTTAAAAGAACTTCTTTTCTTTTCTAAACTGCTTAGAATGGCAAAAACCCAAATCTCCTTTTTATCAGGAACTTACTTATAACATAAAAGAACATCTTATTGTGCTATCTGGGGGAGGTCAACACCGCCCTTAAGTGAGATCGTCACTCTTAATCTACGTTATCTAGGGGTATACGACCTAACTTTTGGTCAAAACGTATCTTAGCATAGCAACTCTAATCTCGATACTGTCTTCTGTGGGGCAACAGCTAACACGAGGATAATCATATCTTGAGTCCAGTCCTCCTTAAGATTTTCTTACGTGTCATACATCAAGGAACAGCTCACACCAAGATAATCATGTCTTGAGTCCAGCTCCCGGGAACAGCTGACGCCATCTTTGCGTCCAGCTCCCAACATTACTTTAGGGGGAAACAACTCACGCCATCTTTGCATCCAGTTCCCACCCTCAAGGTCTGGCCACTTGCCTAGCACTTTCATAGCCTTTAAAATCGCATTGCACTTCTCTTTTTTAGTTGGTTACTTTGCTGAAATCTTACTTCTAAACAAAATGACCATTACCCTTTGAAATATTTATAGCTCATTCGTTTTGGCTTAAAAACTTCTTATAAACGGAATAAGTTTACTAACTCGTAAATTGACTTCAAAAATAACTTAAAAGCTTCTCATAAACGTAATGAGTTTGCTAACATGTAAATCAACTTCGTAAATAACTTCAGAGCTTCTTACAGACGTAATAAGTTTATTAACACACAAATCGACTTCCTTTGAAACTTAAAAGCTTCTTAAAAATGTAATAAGCTTGTTAATACGTAAACCGACTTCGCTTTAAATTTAAAAGTTTCTTATAAACGTAATACGTTTACTAAATCGTAAAATGACTTAGTTTCTAACTTAAATGCTTCGTATAAACATAATAAGGTTGCTAAATCACAAAACGACTTTGTTTCTAACTTGAAAGCTTCATCTAAACGTAATAAGGTTGCTGAATTGTAAAATGACTTCGTTTCTAAGTTGAAAGCTTCGTATAAACGCAATAAGTTTGCTAAATCGTAAAACGACGTCGTTTCTAACCTAAAAGCTTCGTATAAACGTAATAAGGTTGCTAAATTGTAAAACGACTTCGTTTCTAACCTAAAAGCTTCGTATAAATGTAATAAGGTTGCTAAATCGTAAAACGACTTCGTTTCTAACCTAAAAGCTTCGTATGAACGTAATAAGTTTGCTAAACCGTAAAACGACTTTGTTTCTAACCTAACAGCTTCGTATAAATGAAATAAGTTTGCTAATTCATGAAAAGAAACCCATTTAGAACTCGAAATACTTAGTTGGCATTTAACTCAAATTAGATTCCTATTAAAAACTTCAGTTGTCATTCCATAACTCATTTCGATTTCTTTTAAAACTCAAGAAGGGGGAATAAATAAGCTAAGGGCTTAAAACATTCCCATATTTGCTATTATCCAAAAACTTAAAGTTCTTGACTCGTTTATAGGGCAAATAAGGTTCCTTTGTGAACTTTCAACGTAAACGCTTCTTTAAAAAATATAACGGATTTACTAACTCTCAACTCGAAATCCAATGGAGACTTAAATAAGCAATTAGCATATAAGTCAGCTAAATTTCATAATTAGCACCTTAAG
This sequence comes from Carnegiea gigantea, assembly GCA_029747015.1. Taxonomy (NCBI): domain Eukaryota; kingdom Viridiplantae; phylum Streptophyta; class Magnoliopsida; order Caryophyllales; family Cactaceae; genus Carnegiea; species Carnegiea gigantea. The sequence continues at coordinate 336,584 of JAKOGI010000367.1, read as the reverse complement.
ATGTCCTTTTCGGGTCGTTTAATTCCTTTTAAATATGAGGAGAAGTCCTTCACATACCAATGCCCTGAACATTTTCAAATTCACTTTTAGTTCACTTTTAAACTTCCTAAACCAATCGACTATTCAGTAGAGTAACTAACTAAATAGTTCGATGATTTAGGACCTTTTTATACCTTAGACGCCCTAACAAGCGAATAAACGACTGATAAACTTAAAAGCATTTTCAAACGTGTAAAACAAACTTTCTAAACGGCCTTTTCTTTTTAAAGACGTTTAAAGTTTCAAGAATTAATCACATAACATCACGTAGCATATCGGGGGAAAATGGTTCACACATAGCACATTTATACACTTCATATCACAACTTAGTAGAATCTACTCAATGAGCCACACATGGCCTTGCAATCCACATGATTGCGGTAATTCACAACCCAAACTCCCTTCTCACACAGCACTGACCACAAGAACCTCAAACCACTCAATAGTTTCACCTCGAGCCATCTAACTTCCAACTCGTTTTAATATTGTCATAATCAAACCAATAATTCACCAAAACTATCATATATAAGCATAGCATTCTCTTCGATAGCCCAATATATAAATTAAACGCAACTGTGTTGATTTAGCGATAGCTTCTAAACCGAAACCAACATGCTTTACTAATGTCTTAATTCGCCCGATTAGCATTTTTAAACTTCAAAAGATGATTTAGGGCTAATAAACTGATGAAGTGACAACACTAAGGCGATAATTTAATTATTATTAACTCAGCGAACTTCCAAATTGTCTAGCCATTAATAATCTAATAGTAGTTTCAACATGCGATTAACCCACAATTAACATCTTGTTCGTAATTTCCTCAATTTCAATTCTAGGTTTACCAAAACTAATTTCTAATCTCGATTAACATGCGCTAACTAATTTAGTTAAAATCATTGAAATTAGTAGTGATTTAGGAGGAAAGGAACTCTCACCTTGAAACCAAGGTAGAGGCTCGATTCACGGTTGTGGGCTCAACTTTAGGTGCTAAAATAACTCCACTTCCTCGGCACTTGCTTACCCATGCTCGAACATGACCAAATCGTGCCCAAATTTCCAAAAACGTGAACCCTAAAACAAACCCAAACTCACTTACTGAATGAGATTGAATTGGGTGTGTGAAAATAGCGAATTTCACCTTCAATTATAGAGATTTCGAAACAAATAAATGCTGAATTGCATGGCCGGCTTTTACAAGTGTTGGGATGTCGAATTCGTGCTCCAAACCCATAGAAAAAACATGGTGGGTTTGCTCAATTTCACCCAGGTTTCACACCAAATGGAAGCTAGCTCGTGGGGGAGGTCGAATGGGATGAATTTACGGTTGATGTGGGGCGAAAATTTGTTGGGCTTGAGCTTGGAAGTGTCGTTAATGGAGGAGGAGAGGAGGAGGAAGAAGATGGGCAGCAGAACGAGAGGAGAGAGACTGTCGGGGGGGTCGCGGCAAGTGGGGAAGGAAGGAAGGGCACGCGCGAATTTACAAGTTTGCCCCTCTCTACTCTCTTTCATTAATTTTGGTCCAAGTTGTTCAGGAATCAGTGTCGCTAGCTTAATTCGCATCCCAAACTCTAAATTTAATAATCGATAACTCGACCGTTCATCGACTATTCATTCCTAAGCATGTCTAGGGTTTATTTAATAATTATCGAGCTGCTTCCAAGGTTGACAACCTAATCGTATTCGGGTTTCTAATCAACTTAGTATTCGTTAATAGCCGTTAATAACGCTTATTAAAAATCGTCGAAAGATTTTCAAAACTAATAATAATAATAATAGTGACAGTAACATCCTTTTTAATATAATCAACACTCACATTGGCACTTAGAAATAATTTTAGCTCATATTGCTAATAAAATACGGTTTTCATAGCGAAAAGGCATTACGAACAACTTAACGGTATATAAAGTACGCGGGTATTACAGTCTCTCCCCCAAAAGAATTTCGTCCTCGAAATTGCTTACTTGATGGAATTAATAGGGGTACTTCATCTGCATTTCTTTCACAATCAAGGTCACTTTACGCTTAGCTATTCATTCTGCCTTCACAATAGCATCCCATCCTTGGATTTTTATTCGTTCCAAATCACCAGGGAGTAGGGGTGGGCAATGGACCGGTCCGGGCCAGGTCGGACCAGCCCATTAACTAAATAGGCCGGGTCGGATCCATCACATTTGTTAATGGGTCGGGTTGGGTTATGGGCTAAATAAACCCGACCCACCCATGGCCCATCCATTGCCACCTAAGAAGTGTTTTTGGTGAAATATCATTCTTAGATGCCCATGAAAAGAGTAGACCCTTAATGAATCTCAGTGCGTATTAACTATACAAAACACAAGTCCTTTTCAGATGTGTGAGGATCACAGCATGTTGAACCACAGGCCAAGATGTGATTGCTTAGATGTCCTTCCAGAGGGCTTTTTTGGCTAAAGAGAGTGACACAAACAAATTGCTTAATTTTTTAGCCATTTCTCTGGCTTCCTATACTACTGTTAGGGGTATCAATAATAAATTCTTCCCAAATATTGAAAGAAAAAGGTTCAAGAATAGCATATATATCCACTGTGGAATACATATTAATACAGATACAAGTCAGTTAAAACTTAAAAACAACCTATTTCCAGCAGCTAAATCAGAAGCCAGCATGCTCATTTGTTGGAAAGCACAAACCTTGGCTTGAAAAAACAGTGCTTTTCCTAAATACCCTCTTTCATTCATCAATGATTTAAGCTTTTGCTCCCCTTCCTACTGCTAAATCCTCACCATAGAACCACCACAATGAGCATACCAACAATTGGAGAATCAAAGCACCCACCCCCAACAAAATCATCATCTGGGTCAACATCAAAATACAGAGTATCCTCTGTTTTTTTTTCCTGAGATTTTGCCTTTGAGAAACAGGGAAGATTCAAATCCCAATTGAATTCGAGGGTTCAGGACATTTAAAAAATGAGAAGGACACAAAGATCAACCCTAATCTATATAAAAAACCAAACTCAAAAAAGTGACTCAACTTAGACTGGACTGAAGGCAAGAACGACCATCAAAACTAGACAAAACACAATCCAAATTAAGCATTTTTGCCATCTGAAGATTACCTGCTACCACAGAAATGGAGCGATGGAGAGCAGCAAGACCCACGTAGTAGTAACCTTCTGAAGATGAGGAGAGATGGAGCGAGAGCAAGATGCCCGTGAGAGTCGGAGAGTGACTAGGGTTGAGGTTGAGATAGAGAGAGAGAGAGAGAGAGAGAGAGAGAGAGAGAGAGAAACAGCAGTCAACTAGTAAAGCATTTCGGATGTCACAGAAATGGCTCGCACCCCGGCCTGGTGTCCACCTATTATGCCTAATTAGTGGGCAGCCCTTTTGAGGCCCGGTCCAGTTAAAATTTTAAACGGGTTTCTATATTTTTTTTAGAGCCCATCCATTTATGCCAATGGATGCCCGGTCCATTGCCCAGGCCTGCCAGGGAACATTTTCCCTTGTATTATACAACTCAATCTCTACAGGTATGACCGGTATGGCAGATAGTTTCCAAGGAAGAGGCCATGTAATGCTGCATACGCATCTCATGAGGCTTACTAGCAAGTTTCCTTGGTTTCAATTGGGTGGCTTGCTTTCCTTTGTCCGGTTTCATCCCATGTTTAAACATCCTGAAGTTTCTGTTTCCCTGAGAATTGGATCCTCCAAGGCCAAATTCCTCTTTACTTGGTCCTTCTCTCTATTCTCAATCTCCGTTTCGCTTATGATGCGGGCTATTTTCACAGCCTTCTGGTACATTTCTTGGAAACTATCATAAGTATATCCTGCTATTATCTGTTTCAATTCCCCTCTTAATCCCTGTTCGAAAGGGTTCATCCTCATTTCTTTGGTGGCTACCTGATTTGTTGCAAATCGGCTCAGCTCATTGAACTTCGCCGCATATTCCATTGCGCTCATTTCTCCTTGTTTCAAGTATAAAAACTCCCGTTCCTTAACTCTTCTTACGTCTCAAGGGTAATATTGAGCGTCCATTAAGGCTTTCAGTTGGTTCTAGGTTAACACAAGTTCACCTACCCTAGGTTTCACTGTCCCCCCACCAGAATTCAGCTTCTTTTTCAAATTGGTAAGCGGCTAGGTGCACCTTGAACCTCTCAGGGTACTCCATAATCTCAAATAAGTTTTCTATTCTTTGAAGCCACTCCTCGTATACCATAGGGTTATCTCCACCTTTAAACTTGGGAGGCTTAAGCTTATTAAACTGACATATCATTTCCATGGCAGTTGGTTTTGGTATGAGTTCGCGGCGAGGAGACATTTGTCACACAATTACACAAGGAATCACTTAGTTCTAATTTCAACTAGGGGTAGACTTCCTTGGTTAATGTAATGATTTGCAAGTGGACGAAAGATGTTATGTATGGCTACTAGTTTAGTCTCAGCTTAACCTTTGCATAATTATACATGCACATCATATTTTATGCAAGGAAATGCATGTATATGCGTGAACAAACCAGTGAATCCATAACACTTGGTCAGCACCAGCTGCACTTATTTCGTTGAACACTGATAATGTGACTTAGGAGCCATGAGAGATCTCACCATCCTAGTACTTCACAATTTAAGGAAAATACACTAAAAGGGCTTACATTCAACTTATTGGCATACAACATTCACCACGGTATTTCATCCGACATGTCATTTGTGAACTCAACCGAGATGATTGAAAAAGGGCTTAAAGCTAGTCCCTGATAGAACCAATATCAACAAGGAAGTCCTTTAGGTCTCTTTCTAACATCCTAATCCTTAGTCTCTGCTCTCTTATACATGTCTTCAATAAACATAATAAAAATGTAAATAATTCTTTCTTCACAATTCCAACGCACTTCTCAAGGCACCCTATCACAAGCCTTCCCAATATAAATGAACACCATATGCAAATCCTTTTCTTCTACCTCTCTAGAATTTCATAAGTCATCTCATAAGATTCACCGCTTTTGTAGTTGATCTTCTTGTAGTGGAACCAAATTGCTTCACAAAAATTAAAGTTCCCCTCCTCAATCTTTTCCCCATCATCCATTGCATGCTAGAATATAACCGCATTCCATGCGGCCAACCATAGAGGTAGATAAACGCGGTCGATGATGAGGAAAACTATCCTACACTACCACTGAGATGGTAAGGGACGAACCGGTATATACATACATATTATAAATTATACACTTGTTAATATAAGTAATACCAGGCAAGACACAACCACACAACCACATAAGTCACATATCTTCACATAGCACACGCCTATTATGCTATCTAAATGCACGATGCAAACCTACGGATCTGATACCACCTAATGTAACGCCCCCAACCTAGGGAAAGTCACACTGCCAGGACTTCCTAGAAGGAATTCCTTAAGGCTCTTGAAGATCGAGGGTCTGGATTAGCATTTAGATAGTCATTCTAAAACAAAACTGCCAGAGTTTTCCCTGTTTAACAACATTTTTATGTCTTATCTCAGCTAAGGGTACCTGTAAACTGGTAATAGGGAATAACATATGCTAAAATAACCTAAGTCACTGCATCGAACCACTCGCCCAGATTACTAATGATCAAATAACTAAAACAAGGGTTAGAATGCTACATACACAGGTATAGAGCTGGCTACATGCTTTCACATACAACGATAACTTAAAAGTTTACAACGTGGTAGATCGAACACTTGTAAAGCTGGCAAAGACTTCTGAGGGGTCGGCATCAAAACAACTTCAAAGTATCTCTCATACCTGCTCAAATTGAACATGGGAAAAAGGGGAATAATAAAGGGATGAGCAACCACACACTCAGTGAGAATTCCCCTACTCCTTAAAATCCAAAACAGTTGCAGGTAATAATAGTAATAATAACCTCATATTACGCATTCATACTCTACTATCATATTAGGCAATCATAATCCCCAAGGAAAGATCACCCCCATTAGAACTTCATTTTAACCACTCAACGCAATTCTAGGCCCTCAACGACGAGACTTCCCTACTAGCAGGCATTCAGGCACATAAACACGTAGGCAACAAGGATCTAATATAAAGGCCTTCAAACTCACTTTTGAAAACATAGTGACTCTCGATAAGTACCAAGAATGGTTTATAATCTACACAAACTCCTTTAAAGCTTATAATTCTTTCTAAAAGTTGTCAAAACATCTAAACTGGTAAGAAAGATTAGGCAAGAAACTTTCTTTCGTCGAATATGCACCTTAAAAAGCTTGAATGTACGATGCATTACTAGAATGTAACTATACTTCATTTGCAATTTCATTTGAACTATATTCAGAACACATTCATAGAATATATGCAGGTTATGTACATTTGAAAGCTTTCTTCTTTTCTTAAAAATGCTTAACTTGGCCTCTTGAGGCTCATATCCCTTTAAAAGAACTTTTTTTTTCTTGAACTGCTTAGATTGGCAAAAAGCCAAATCTCTTTTTTATCAGGAACTTACTTATAACATAAAAAAACATCTTATTCTGCTGGCTAGGGGAGGTCAACACTGCCCTTAAGTGAGATCGCCATTCTTAATCTACGTTATCCCCGGGGTATGCGTACTTAACTTTTGGCCAAAACGCGTCTTAGCAGAGCAACTCTAACCTCGATACTGTTTTCTGTGGGGCAACAACTCACACTAGGATAATCATATCCTGAGTCCAGTCCCCCTGAAGGTTTTCTTACGCGTCACACATCAGGGAACAGCTCACACCAAGACAATCATATCTTGAGTCCAGCTCCCGGGAACAGCTCACGCCATCTTTGCGTCCAGCTCCCAGCATTACCTTAGGGCGAAACAGCTCATGCCATCTTTGCATCCAGTTCCCACCCTCAAGGTCTGGCCACTTGCCTAGCACTTTCATAGCCTTTAAAATCGCAGTACATTTCTCTTTTTCAGTTGATTACTTTGCTAAAATCTTACTTTTAAACAAAATGACCATTACCCTTCGAAATATTTATAGCTCATTCGTTTTGGCTTAAAAAGTTCTCATAAACGGAATAAGTTTACTAACTCGTAAATCGACTTCAAAAATAACTTAAAAACTTCTCATAAACGCAATGAGTTTGCTAACACGTAAATCAACTTCGTAAATAACTTAAAGCTTCTTACAGACATAATAAGTTTGTTAACACATAAATCGACTTCCTTTGAAACTTAAAAGTTTCTTAAAAACATAATAAGCTTGTTAATATGTAAACCGACTTCGTTTTAAATTTAAAAGCTTCTTATAAATGTAATACATTTACTAAATCGTAAAACGACTTAGTTTCTAACTTAAATGCTTCGTATAAACATAATAAGATTGCTAAATCAGAAAACGACTTTTTTTCTAACTTGAAAGCTTCGTATAAACGTAATAAGGTTGCTAAATCGTAAAATGACTTCGTTTCTAACTTGAAAGCTTCGTATAAACGTAATAAGTTTGCTAAATCATAAAACGACTTCGTTTCTAACCTAAAAGCTTCGTATAAACATAATAAGGTTGCTAAATGGTAAAACGACTTCGTTTCTAACCTAAAAGCTTCATATAAACGTAATAAGGTTGCTAAATTGTAAAACGACTTCGTTTCTAACTTGAAAGCTTCGTATAAACGTAATAAGGTTGCTAAATTGTAAAACGACTTCATTTCTAACCTGAAAGCTACGTTTAGCTTCGTATAAACGTAATAAGTTTGCTAAACCGTAAAACGACTTCGTTTCTAACCTAAAAGCTTCGTATAAATGAAATAAGTTTGCTAATTCATGAAAAGAAACCCATTTAGAACTCGAAACACTTAGTTGGCGTTTAACTCAAATTAGATTCGTATTAAAAACTTCAGTTCTCATTCCATAACTCGTTTCAATTCCTTTTAAAACTCAAGGGGGAATAAATAAGCTAAAGGCTTAAAACGTTCCCATACTTGCTATTATCCAAAAACTTAAAGTTCTTGACTCGTTTATAAGACAAATAAGGTTCCTTTGTAAACTTTCAACGTAAACGTTTCTTAAAAAACATAATGAATTTACTAGCTCTCCACTCGAAACCCAATGGAGACTTAAATAAGCAATTAGCATGCAAGTCAGATAAATTTCATAATTAGCACCTTGAGATGCCCTTTTCAGGTCGTTTAAATCTTTTTAAACATAAGGAGAAGTCGTACACAAACCAATGCATTGAACATTTTCAAATTCACTTTTAGTTCACTTTAAACTTCCTAAACCTATTGACTATTCAGTCGAGTCATTAACTGAATAGTTCGATGATTTAGGACCTTTTTGTGCCTTAGACGCCCTAACAAGCGAATAGACGACTGATAAACTTAAAAGCATTTTCAAACGTGGAAAACAAGCTTTCTAAATGGCCTTTTCTTTTTAAAGACATTTAAAGTTTCAAGAATTAATCACATAACATCACATAGCATATTGGGGGAAAAGGGTTCACACATAGCACATTTATACACTTCATATCAGAACTCAGTAGGATCTACTCAATGAGCCACACATGACCTCGCAATCCACACGGTTGCGGTAATTCACAACCCAAACTCCCTCCTCACACAGAACCGACCACAAGAACCTCAAACCACTCAATAGTTCCACCTCGAGCCATCCAACTTCCAACTTGATTTAATATTGTCATAAACAAACCAATAATTCACCAAAACCATCATATATAAGCATAGCATTCTCGTCAATAGCCCAATATATAAATTAAACGCAACTGTATTGATTTAGCGATAGCTTCTAAACCGAAACCAACATGCTTTACTAATGTCTTAATTCGCCCGATTAGCATTTTTAAACTTGAAAACATGATTCAGGGCTAATAAATTGATGAAGTGACAACGCTAAGGTGATAATCTAATTATTATTAACTCAGCGAACTTCCAAATTGTCTAGCCATTAATAATCTAACAGCAGTTTCAATATGCGATTAACCCACAATTAACATCATGTTCGTAATTTCCTCAATTTCAATTCTAGGTTTACCCAAGCTAATTTCTAACTCGATTAGCATGCGCTAACTAATTTAGTTAAAATCATTAAAATTACTAGTAATTTAGGAGGAAAGGAACTCTCACCTTGAAACCAAGCTAGGGGCTCGATTCACGGTTGTGGGCTCGACTTTAGGGCCTCAAATAACTCCACTTCTTCGGCATTTGCTTACCCACGCTCGAACACGACCAAATCGCGCCTAAATTTCCAAAAACGCAAACCCTAAAGCAAACCCAAACTCACTTACTGAATGAAATTGAATTGGGTGTTTGAAAACAGCGAAATTTACCTTCAATTATAGAGATTTCGAAACAAATAAATGTTGAATTGCATGACTGGCTTTTACAAGTGTTGGGATGCCGAATTTGTGCTCCAAACCCAACGAAAAAACATGGTGGATTCGCTTAATTTCACCCAGGTTTTGCACCAAATGGAAGCTAGCTCGTGGGGGAGGTCGAATGGGATGAATTTGTGGTTGTTGTGGATCGAAAATCTACTGGGCTTGAGCTTGGAAGTGTCGTTAATGGAGAAGGAGAGCAGGAGGAAGAAGACGGGCAGCAGAGCAGGAGGAAGAAGAGTGTCGAGGGGGGTCACGGCAGGTGGGGAAGGAAGGAAGGGCACGCACGAATTTACAAGTTTGGCACTCCCTACTCTCTTTCATTAATTTTGGTCTAAGCTATTTAGGAATCGGTGTCGCTAGCTTAATTTGCATCCCAAACTCTAAATTCAATAATCGATAACCCGACCATTCATCGATCACTACAACAAAAGTGGGCTTTGGTAACAGGCAAAACTGTTACGATAGCAAATGAAAGCGTTGACAGGTCTATTGTAACAATTTTTCAACCGTTGCCTTTAATGGGGGTTGCATTAGGCCTATCGCAACACTTTTTGATTCTTAGGCAATAGTTTTTGTAATTGTTGCATAAAGTCACAGAAACTGTTGCCATATGCCTAGCTATTGCAATACTTTTGAATAAATACTATGGCAACGTATCTTTCATCTATGGCAACAGATTGAATAGATACTAAGCAACACATATCTTTCACCTATTACAACGTTTTGCAAAAATAGAAACCAAATGCCTGGCTTTTAAATGCTTCAATTCATACAATCTATAATTTCATTGGATCCCCTTGTGTACACAACATGCCACCAAATGTGGTTTGTAAATGAAAGTTTGACGTCACCTTTGATCAAGCATTAACACCACATATATAAATGAACCATTAATTAATGAAATCCAAAATAATGTAAACCAAATTCCTCGAATTACCGTCCATATACCAAAAGTCCAAAAATACGTATACAATTAATTTTCCAAAAATAAGAAAAGGAGGCAACAACTTTTCTGCCCTTTGAATCACAGTACGTATACAATGATTTTTTCCCAAATTACAAAAGAGGGTAAAACAAACAAATATCTTCGAGGATAGCGGCCTTCATAATAAGAACTATCACTTGTGGAGGGAATGGATGACGAAAATATCTACATAATATATAAAATCAGATAGGCATTAAACATCCCAAAAGAAGAAAAAATCAACAAGTTTCATATCAAGCTAGAATGAGATGAATGGTTCTTTAACCTATCACATACCACAAAATAGATATTAGCCAAAGCAAAAGTCCACCTAATATATAGATCATTGCCAATACAAAAGTCCACCTGCAAATAAGCGATAAAGATCCATTATTAGTTTTCTTAAAATTGCCAAATAACTAAAAGACCATAACTTCGAATATCATCAACCATGTGCCAAGCTTGAAAGAAAAATATAGCAAGCAATAAAAGGGGTAGGTTCATGTAACGCCCCCAACCCTAGGACTATGCGTGTTATCGTTTCCCTTTAAATTTTGAGGCGAAACGGATAAAATTTCCCCTGACAACTGACCATTTTCCAGCCTTAAAGCCTTATATTAAATTCCCTGTAATTAAAAGCAGCAATAAAACCAACCAACTCAACGGCTACCTGCCAGAGTTCACAGCTCTACGGGCCACTCACCCGGAGCATATCAACCAGTGCAGTTTAACACTAAAACAAAGAGACAATGAAAAGTACAGCTCCACGGACCACACGTCCGGAGTACTTGGGTATACATCCCAACTATAAACAACCTTAGCTAAGAAATGGTTGGCTCATATGGCCATACAGAGCGACTCTAGATAATATGCAACACAGGTATACAAGGGCTTAAATTGCATAATAACAAGCCCAGAAGACCGAAAAGGACAAAAACCAAACCAAACCAAATAGTATTCCCCCATCTCAATATGACAGATATGATGATCATTGGTGATGTTAAGAGGAATACAACCAGTTTTCCCCCATCTCAAGCATGTCCAACAAATTTATAAGTGGTACTTTCACAATAAGCACCATACCAACATTTTCAGCTTCAAGTCACAAAATTAGATTAGGCGAGGAAATAATCAAAGGGGGAGGGATTTCTTACTGGTGTGGTGCAAAGTTAATGATCTGCAAGTACGGAAGATATTAAATAGCGAGGAATAAGGCATATCATATTTCTTTTCTTACTAGCTTCTGATAGATTCTTGCAAAACTCACAGGTCCAGCAGTTTGCATGTTGTCTAGCAGTCTACAATTTTAATTACATAAGTTTTCTATCATACACAAATGAAGAAAAATAAGTCAGGCATAGATCATTATTATTCTTTTACTTAAAAAAGTACACACTTATGTCAATATGAACAGACAAGTTCCAAGTACATCATCTTCATATCGATAATTGATAATCACATTCACAGTCAAACTGTGAGGATCACATAATGTAAATGCAGACCATGAAATTTGAAGTAAATTAAGCCTAATATCATGAAAGAAATAACAAAGAAAGAGACATAAAATAGAATGATCAAGCTTAATGCATGCTTTTGTATGATACTGGGACAAATCTAAGTTATTACACACACAGGTGCACAAATTAGTAATTTACAACAGCCATCAATATAGGATATTAAATTGGGGCTTTTCCAAAAATTAAAAAATAAATAAATTGGAGTCTGGGAGTAAGGATTTTATAGTGTGGCAAGTCATAACTGCATTATGTATACCTTGTCAATGCTATTGGCGGTTGGCTCATTTACATAGAAGGCGGTTCCAGGGGGTGTGTCTGTGAATATATTCATATCTAATGTGTTAACAGCTAAGGTGGATGTAAGTGTATCAGGCTCTTAGCTGCTATATTATGATAGATTTGTTAATGATTTGTATCAATCATGGTGAACAATGGTGGTAAATAGCAGTGGTCCTTGTAGGAGAAAAAAAATGACATTCTGTCTACAAAGTGTGGAACCTGATGATATACATTAAGGTTCAACAGTAGGTGGTTGATGAAGTCTAAACCCCCCTCCCCAAGCAATGGTGGACCAAATTTTTTGCATAGGGTATCATCCTTTTGAGCTTTTTAAAATACGATGAGTGCATTGATTTGTATGTCTGTTCACTTTAAAAATTCTAAGGATTTTTACGCATAAATTTTGAATGTATTTTCCTCTCAACAGTTGCAGATGAAAATGAAACCATGAATGTATGTCCGTCAGTGCTTCTTGGGGCCTTTTTTCAGCATCTATGTGTTGCATTATATTCCATGACAGCATCAAGTTTAGGGTAAAACATTTTGATTATTATAAATGTAGATAGCTAGCAGCTATTTGTGTTCTATAGTATATACACTTGACACCATATGCACTTTTGCTACTTATTACTGTCAAGTACTGGATCTGTACATATGAAGACGCTGCAGCTGCATTCCCAGTCTGCAATCCCCCACTTGGGTAATCCATATGTGTATGACTATGAGTTCTGATTCCTTCCTTAGGTTTCACTGAGAAATCTAGATCTATGACCTAATGTCCAATGCTGCAACTTTCGATACATTTTTATTTTGCTACTACTTTTGACAGCATGAGCTGGAGGTAAACCGCAAAGCTCTTGGGACGGAAGGGATTCATGTTTTATTGTTTTCCCTCTTGAATAATTTGAGCTTTTTTTAATTATAAAATCCATTCCAAAATGAACAGGAACATAGAAAGCTTTGCCTTCTTGTTATGACTTTTTTTAATCTTTCGAGGGGGGGTTGGTATAGGAATAACACCATTGGAATGTAATTAAAATCCAAAAGTAAAACAATGGGCCAATCGATGTGTATGTGTGTGTGTGTGCATCACATCAACCAAAACAGCCATGCAATTGCAATATAAATGTAAAATACAAATTGGAGAAGCTCATGACCTAGTTGAGGATTGGTCGCTTAGCCCCTTGTTTCTTTCCTCTTGTTCTGTAGTTGAGGATTGGTGTTGGGTAATGAACATTCTGTTTGGATTCATTCACCTAATAACCTTATCAAAAAAACTTGTTCTTTTAGAGTTAACTGAAAAAATTATACTTGGCTTTTGCTCTTAAAAACGTGCACCTTTAAAACCAATCAGGCTTCAATTCTCAATCATAAATGAAGTTCTTTTGCTTGACAATTAACAGAGTACTAACTCATCCCAACAAAGACCATGTGTAATGTTTGATTATCACATAGCTTTAATTCTATCATACTTAATTCTGCCAACTAGTAGCATAGTAATGAATCAGCATTGGATGGTGTAAGTACCTATGCTCCCGTATTACTTGGATAATTATATGTGATTTTTCTAATACAACATCAAAATGCATAGTTCTCAACAATGGCTGTCTTAGACCCCGACTTCCTCTTTCTCATCCCCTATCACGATTACAGAGTTTCTATGAATAGTAATCTGTAAATGAAGATGAAGTGGCTTACGCACCTACTTCTGCTCTTGGAAGAGCAGGTTCACTCGTTCCTGCACTAATAAATTGGCCTATCGATCTTGAGCTGGTTCGAGAAATCAAAATAAGAGGATCAAACCATAAAGCAGCCTCCTTTGAGGGAATACCAACATTTACAAAGACCCATATTCCATGTAACAATTGACCTTGGCACAAAATGAGAATCAATGTTACACTTTTGATGGGCAAAACATTCTCATCATGTTACATTTCAACAACAAAATAGAAAAAGTAAGATAAAAGAACAATTTCAGAAAAACATACACTGGGTTCTGCAATGTATACAAGGCCGCAATTAAACCGGAAATTCCTAGCCTGAAAAAGAATTGAACTGCTTAGCCAAGGCAAAAGCTTAAGAAAATTGGATATTGGATTCGAAACTAAAAATTAAAAGTTTATACATAAGCTCAAATTCCAAAACGACGATGGATGAACAATAAGCACTTAACAACATCAGATTAAGCATCCTTGTTGTTGGCTAATCAGAAACATTGTTTCCGAAAAAGCCACCAAATTTTGAAAAGCCTTAACATAGTGAAAACCAACTAACTGAAAACATATTGAAAAACTAACAGTTATAAATAAGGTAATTATAAAAAAAACCACTCAAGAACGTGTAAAATGGAGAGGAATGACAAACAAAGTTCTTTTTTGGGGGGAGGTTACCGCACCGGGCTACATAAAAGTTAAAAGTGACTACAGAAAGCTACCATAGACCCACAAAAGAAAACATGAAAGAAGATGCTAACTCCAACCCTTTTCCCAGGGTAATAGAGATACTGGAAAGGTTCAGCAATAAAATGGAGAAACCAAACAGGAAAGGTGGAGATACTCGAACAAAACGTTCACTAGGGGGGAACTTCCAGCCACATATCTCACTAATTAAGTCAGAAGAAAAGGCTGAGGATATGTAACATAATGACACAACCAGCCCACCGGGGGGGGAAGTAAGCTTATCAAAGAGAAGGATTTATAAGAGCTGCACAGCTATCTAAGCAGAATTACACGCATTTAAAAAGCTTATCATAAGAGGAATCTTAGACTTCACATGGTAGCCTTCTCATCACTTGGCATAGTCTTTCTGACATAGACTTGGCAAATATAGCCCAATTCATTACAGAACATATGAGTGTATGATGTGTATGGATGCACATCATACAGTCACCCTCCCACGCCACCATGCTATAACTTTCACATCATTTGCTGTCCTAGTACACAAGCTAAGCATCTATTGCACATCAAGCTTCTTAGCTAAAATAGTGCAATGATAGTAAGTTGTTTGATGCACTTATTTTTCAACTGATAGATGTTGGTCACATGCCTCAGTTTACTCCATTTACTACCGAACTGCATTTATCTGTTTGCACCCTAAGGTTGAACCCTGAAGAGAGACATGTAAAAACGCAACAAAATTGGGCATCAGACACACAAATCAGACACACAACTCAGTTTTTTTGATAAAGAAAAACAACTTGAAGAACGCAAATTTTAACCGCAGAAAATTAGTATAAACACACAAATATTGAATCTTGATACTCCCATATACCCGTTACCTCATGCTCTAAAATCAAAAATAGGGCAAACAGGTCAAAAGAAGGACGAACAAACAGCAACAGAAATGAACTAAGAACAAGAGTGGCAAAGCGAAGAGGAAAAATTAATTAAACAGCTTTCTCAAAATCACCAAACCAAAGATAATTAGGGTTAAGCATACTTCACTAACCCAACCTAAACAATACAAAACCACCAACTCTGAGTTTTGCCTATTGGCCTAAGCAAACCTATATTGGTTAGAGATGGGGAAAGAGAGTAAGAAGGGTTGTGTAAAGCATACAAATCAGACACCAAATTAACTAATTTCAAGAGAGCAAAGGTAGTTACCAGCTGAATCAAACACCACGATGGCTTGAATCGGGGCCAACCTCAGAACCTCTTACGCTACTACAGGATGCCGCCGGTGATGACTGAAACAGCAGGTACTACAGTCGCCGGCGGATGATGGCGTTGGAGTGTCATTGCTAGTGTCGAAGCCAGTGGCGTTGAGGTCTGGGAAGGATATGGTGTTCGAAGGTCTAGGAAGAATATGACGTTCGAAGATCTGGGAAGGAGATCTGTTTTAGGCGTTCGAAGGAACAACCTAGATTAGGGCTTGTACTGCTTTCCTATTTTCCTTTTTTTTTAAATGAAATTTTGGGGGGAAAATTTGGGGCTTCCCAGGGTTCCCAAAAATGTTTTGGAACCCAAAAAAAATCATTTCTTTAAAAAAAAAATATAAATAATGTATAGCCTAATGCAACGGTTTACTAATGTTGCCTAACATATCTACTGCAATAGTTTTGTACAAATGTTGCAATAGTCAAAACTTTAGGCAACATTTAAAATAGATGTTGCATAAACTATCTATTGCAACAATTTTACAAACTGTTGCCGTATAGCCGTTGCCAAAGCCTACTTTTGTTGTAGTGCATTATTCATTCCCAAGCATGTCTAGGCTCGGTTTAATAATTATCGAGCTGCTTCTAAGATTGACAACCTAATCGTATTTGGGCTTCTAATCGACTTAGTATTCGTTAATAATTGTTAATAATGCCTATCAAAAATCATCGAAAGATTTTCAAAACTAATAATAATAACATCCTTTTTAATAAAATTAACGCTCACATAGGCATTTAGAAATAATTTAGCCCAGATTGCTAATAAAATACAGTTTTCATAGCGAAAAGGCATTATGAACAACTTAACGGTATATAAAGTATGCGGGTATTACAATGACTTTCTTATTCTTACACCAATTTATTGTGATATTTGTAAGAACTACTGCTTCGTGGGCTATGTATACATTGTTGATATATTAGTACTAAATTTCTTTGTTTTAGATTATGTCCTCTACAGGTAAATTACCAGGTAAGAAGAGGATGGTTACAAGAGATCAACTCGTGGTAGGTCGTAAATTAATCATAGTTTTATAGTTATATCAAAGTAATAATAATCTTTTATTTAAGTTACTTATGTTTTATATTAATGAAGCAAATGTTGACGTCTGGGAAAAATCAACTATTAAGTCAAGGAGTAAGGCACAGTCCGAGGTCAAAGGAAGCCTCAACACCTACTTTGTCTCAAGATACTTCCATTCGACGTTCTCTCTTCTCACCAGAAACATCCTCTTTGCCACACACTACTACAAGGAAGGTTTTTTTTTTTTTTATATACAGAATGCAAGTTTTTGTATTATTAAAGATTAAAGTAAAACACTTGGCAGGAGGTTTATAGAAAAAAAAGACAATTGGAACCCAAAACAATAATGTTTTCAGGAGTCGTATGGTGACGGAAAATGCTCCTCTTGTACCATGTTATTTTTTTTTTTACTTATAATTTTCTAATGCTATTTTTTTTTATTACTTTTACAAGAGTTACGTCATAGTCCAAGTCATACCATTCGATCTGTGGAGCTCTCAAAGCATGCTGATTCACATGTTAACAATGATGACATGAGTTTAGAACCCAGAGACAATGGAGAGCTTCCTAGAAGTAAGTCATGTACTTGTTGTGCATATGTTACTTTTATGTCTAAGTGCAATTCCTATTTTTTGTTATTATATTTCATTTATTTTCTATAATTGCCATATATAACACTCACTTGCTTTTGTGACATCATAGGAGAGGTCAATTGAAACACATTAGAGCATGTAGAAAGTGAAGCAAATCATGATATGGAAGGTGAATCATCGACTGAAGGTGGTCACAACACCACAAGTAGAAGGTGCATACAAGCAACCAAGGAAAAGAATGAGAAGGGTCATAGACTTAATAAGATAAAGGTTTTAAAGGACTCTGTGTTCGTCGATGTGAATGAATAACTTCAACCTATAGGTAATTATCAAAGGCAAATATCTTCCATGATTGGGTGTCTTGCACGAGACCCTAGAAGACTACCACTTGATTGTATTGATTAGAGGAAAATTAAACAAGAGAAAAAAGATTCAGTGTGGGCAGAGGTGAAGGTATATATGTCTCAATATATATTACATTACTTTCAAAGTTGAACCTCTACACTCTGATTTTTACGCCAAGCCCTGCATGTGTGCGTGGATTTCAATGTAAAAATATGACTTTTAAGTTTATTTTAAGTCTTGATTGGTTCTTTTTCTTTTTATGCATTGTACATCGTTTATTTCACTTTCCCAAAGAAAAGGAGCCTTATGAATGGGCAATGGAGAAAATGCATGCTTGATGGAGAGGCTATAAATGTGAGTTGCAGGGGGCACTATTTGATGGTAGAAGTCATGATGAAGTAGTTAGCAAAAGACCAGAACACATAGGACTTGAAACATGGGCCAAGTTAGTACAGTTTTTGGAATCAGACAAGAGAAAGGTAATTATTTTCTTTAAGAACATTTACAGTTATAATTATTTTAAAGTAATGCAGTTGTTATGATGTGATTTGCCAATTATTGATTTAGGCTAGAACTACAAGAGGAATTGAAAATCGGAACAATAACAAAATGTGTCACTATGGAGGAACAAAGACTTTCACACGTGTACGTGCTGAAGAAGAGGTATTATGTATATCCTATTTATACTATAGCTCACTTTGATTTTAGGTAACTCATTTAGTATTTTATGTACTTTTTAGGAAAAAGGCAACAAGGAAGATAAGCTTATAATACAGTTGA
The DNA here is from genome assembly GCA_029747015.1 of Carnegiea gigantea. Classification (NCBI taxonomy): domain Eukaryota; kingdom Viridiplantae; phylum Streptophyta; class Magnoliopsida; order Caryophyllales; family Cactaceae; genus Carnegiea; species Carnegiea gigantea. Next base: position 318,057 of record JAKOGI010000367.1, on the reverse strand, counting down.
AGACCCATGCACCAAAGAAAGCTATAAAACTTGATGATGCTTCAGCTAGTGCAAAGGTATGAGTATTTATTTTTATTTAATTTTCTTATTCATCTTATTTCCTTTTACAAATGTGTAACATGATAGGAAGTAATTGAAAATGAGTTATCTTGCTTTGAAGAAGATTCATGTGATGATGCTACTCGAGATGAAATTTTCAAAAAAGTTGTTGGAGAAGACAAGTATGGTTATGCTAAGACTTTGGCATTGGGGCCAAAGTTCCTTATTCAACTTCTAAAAGGTGCGCTTTAGAGGAAGAATGAACTAAAAGAAGGAAAATCGAGCAACAGCAACAAGAAAGTCAAGAGAAGATTGAACGTTTGGAGAATAAACTTGGATATGTCACCAATTTGGTGAAAGTGCTTTTGAAGCACCAGGTATTCCTATATGAGATATTTTATTATTTGTTTCATTACTGAGAATTCTGTGGTACTTAATTGTTTTTTAAGCTAGTGGCTAGAGTAATGGTCTTTGTCTCAGAAAGCCTTATTTGTGATATGCATGTCTTTTAGTAGGCAATAACTTGTGCTATACATTTTATTAATGCAATGTGGATGTTCTTGATGAGCTGGGCATATTTTGAAGTTGGGGAACTTTCTTTGGCTTCACACATTTTTTTGATGAGCTAGACATAGTGCCCATATATAAAGTTTATATGTGGTATGCTTAGATTTAGTTCTTCGGCCTTGTATAATTTGGCTTCGAGTTGTATCTTTTATTTCCTTCATTATTATTGAACGTTAATGTTTGGTATACTCTAGGCCTTGTATAATTTATGAGGTAGAGGGCTTTGAAGTACATTCTGGACATATGCAGATCAATAACTTGGTTACATGGGTGATTTAGTTGATTGGAATGTGTGCATATTTTTCCAAAATTTTATACATATTAGCTCTGAGAAAAAACCAAAAAGATTTTCTTTTATTTCTGAAATAATTTTTACGCGTAGTTCACTTAAAAACCCTCACGAGACCTCACTCGTCCACTTAGGAGACCGAGAGGTTTAAAGGGCTTGTTGCATACGCTAAATGCAATCGTGATTCCTATGACAGTGAGTTAGCATTTTGTTTTCCTTATTTTTCATTTTCGTTTAGTTAGTTTAGTTATTTTACTCGAGGACGAGCAAAATCTTGGTGTAGGAGTATTTGTTCGTGCAAAAAATGTGTCATTTTTACGATACTTTTATACCTGATTTATGCTTGTTTTAATTATTATTTTTAGGTTTTCATTTGATTTTATTTTGTTTTGTAGGTGTTGAACAAAATGAGAATAATTACGACAAAAATGCAAGAAAAAATGCTGAAAATGCTGGAAATGAAGAATTGGGCCAAATTGACTCGACCCAATCCTGAAAGCCCGTTAGTTTAGCCCAAAGTTAGAAAAAAAAGAAAAAAAATAATAAAACCTAGAAACCCCCCCCAATCGTGCTAGTCATGTGACTCCTAGCCCCCTCTCTCACTTATCTTCTTCTTCTTTATCCTCTCTCGGTCCCATAGACTTAAGAACCAGACTCCTCCATCTCCTCCATTTATCTCTCTAACCCAGCTTTCCTTTCTCTCTCTTCGAACGACCACGCACCACTACTGAGTGCCAGCACATCCTCCACCTTAACCATCGCCGGGATTCATGCACAAAGCACCAGCACAACACAAAAGTTGCACCATTTTCATCATCCCTGAGGACACGACCCTCAAGTACTACAGCGAAAGCTGTACAATTGCGGCTTATGTTTATCACTTAAATTTATCCGAACAAGTTTTTGCAAAAACTTGTTCGGATAAATTTAAGTGATAAACATAAGCCGCAAGCATACAGCTTTCACTGTAGTACTTGAGGGTCGTGTCGTCGGGGACGATAAAAAAGATTAAGGTCACTTAACACGAAATTGAACATAAATGAAAAGCAATGAAGACCATAGGTTGTAGATCAATCTAATTCCACAGTTTCTCTACCATTGTCTAACATTCAAAAATTAACTTTAATCATAAAACAAGCTACAACTCAAAGTTAACCAAGCTACATCCAATTCAAAGCTATGAAGCAAGCTTCATCCAATTCAAAGTTAACTCTAATCATAGAACCAAAATGACATTAACCAAGCTTTACGATTTAAGTTCACCTTAAACTCAAAGCTACAAAGCAATGCTAGAACAGAAAACAAGATACAGGAAACAGAAAACAGAGCACAGGAACAAAATCCACCAAATTTAATCGGGCATAAACATTGAATAGAGCAGCCATGGGGGAAGAGTTTCTGATCCTTTCAACCACATTCAAGCAGTACTGAAACAAGGGGAAGGGGGAATTGCAACTAATTGACTCAAACATGGAAATGTTTCAAAGCCACAATCTGGAGCAAATAGAACTCCCAGACAACCAGAACAGAGGAAGAAGATTCAACACTTCAAGCAAGAACAACCATACATGAGCTTCCAAGCTTCCTCAATCACGGCAGAATCACCATCGCTGGTGCTCCAATGAAGAAAAGGGGAGGGGGAATTTTGAAATTTCTCAATAAACCAACATCCAATTCTTGCAAAATCAAACTAAAATCGTGAATTACAACTGGGAATTATGAAATTGACGCAAGTGTTACCATCAGATGCTTCTGTTGGTACTAAATCAACTGGCAGCATAAATTATTCACCAACGTACTATATCTGTTGGTAATTCTTTCTTTTTCCCGCCTTTTTAATCTTGCCCAACAAGAAGATCTGTTGGTGCTACTATATACCACCGAAAAAGAATTTCCATCAAGCTGTAATCTGTTGGCAATTCAGTTCCTTCACACACCTCATGATTCGAAACATCTACTGCTAATAGTCCATGCATTCAAGTGGGAACTATTTTTTCCAACAAGTACATCTACACAAAATCAAACTTGTAGGTACAATATTTATCCACAATAGAAGAATCAACTCAAACAAAAGTACAATGTTATTTAAAAGTTTTCAAAAGTGCTATACATTTGCTAAACGTTCATAACAAATAAGTACATAACTCCAACAATTGCTTCCA
>JAKOGI010000367.1:292500-312500 GCA_029747015.1 Carnegiea gigantea | reverse complement strand
ATGAAAAACCCTAATTTTAAGAAAATCATAGCAGAATGTGGAAAGATCAACAATAGACAGTAATTAGGGTAGAACTGAAACCGCAGCAACGATCAAATTTGAAATCAATGTAACAGCTAACAGATAAGGGAAGAAGCACAATACCTAAAAGACTTGAAATTCTACAAGTTCTAACTATTTCACTACATGAACAATTAGCTACTAGCTTCACATTTAAGGGAACTACAAAAGTACACAAATAACCATAACAAATTCAAGGGAGAAGTAACAAGAATTATTCAAGTTCAAATAATCTCCACTAGTCAAAGCACACAAAACTCTTCATTCCAATTAGCTACTAGCTTAGTTGCCTTTCAAACCTAACAAATTCAATGGAATTGAAAAAATGCAATACCTTCAATGAATTGCAAATTGAACACCAACAAGCCTGATGACGTGCATTTAGCCCTTATTTTCTGGTACCAAACACTCGATTTTTCGGCACCAAACCCTCCAGAAGTTGGCTACAGCGATATAATATGACATTCAGAAACTTAGAGGAGATTGAAAGAGAAGATCAGAGGAGCGATGCATACCTTCGAATCTTGAGAATTGAACACCACGAAAGCAATGACAATGGCGATTGATGCAGATTTTGACACCACGAACACCTATAAAGCAACACCAATGACGATTGATGAAGAAGATGAACTAGGGTTTGCATTTTGAAGGTCGAAGAACTAGGCGTGCTGGAATTATTTTGAATTCGGTTGATTAAAACAAAAAAAAACCCAATTCAATTTAATTAGGTGTTAGTGCGTTCTGCTACAGAGACCAAAGCAAGAGAAGTTTGGCTGATTACAATAAAAAACCGAGTCAAGCTACTAATACCAATTCAATTTTTTAATTTTATTGTCGAATGTGTATTTTTCAGATAGTTATTCAATTTTTCTCGCAATAATATTCTTCATTAATACCAACAAAAGTTCTTTCATAGATGAGTATGTTGGTCATGTGAGAAAACTTTGGTGCTGGCAACATGATAATAATACCAACACACCATTTTTTATATGTTGGAAATATTAGGACCCATTCTTCCCTCCAAAATTGAAAACTGTAATACCAAAAAATAACTTGATCTGTTACACAAACTCATTTTTACCAACAGAATGTATTTTTTGTGTCTAGATGTCTGTTGGTGAAAGCTACGTTTTTTTGTAACATCAAGATTCTGAATCCATCTCGGTACTCGTATGCAAGTGTGTCATCATCCCAGGGCTTAGATTTACTAGAATTAGACTCAATCCCACTTGACTGATGCAACTACATTATTATCATACAAACATTGGAAGCAAGCTTTTCTAGTGGCAATATTGCCTCAAAAGGTAATACCAAGTAGCACGTGCCTCAAAGGTTAACGCCAGTAGCACATGCCTTAAAGGGATACTTGTCATTCCAAATTTTATTTCATATTTTTTCTTTTTTTCTTCTTTATTCACAATACATTATTATCATACAAACATTGGAAGCAAGCTTTTCTAGTAGCAATATTGCCTCAAAGGGCAACACCTAGTAGAACGTGCCTCAAAGGGTAACACCAGTAGCACATGCCTTAAAGGGATACTTGTCATTCCAAATTTTATTTCATTCTTTTTTCTTCTTTATTCATAATACATTTTCTCATCCTTCATTTTTTCATTTTTCTTCATAGTAATCGTGTCACTAACAAGTGGAAGAATCATTCATGGAAGCTAAGACCTAAAGATAATAATGAAGGAATAAACAAGGGCTCGATTACACAATCTATAATGAACAACTGGAGGTAGAATTAGGGCTCAGAATGTCACACTGATGTTGGGGACTTATCATGCACATTCTACTTATATACAAGCTAATAATCGAAGCACAGGGGATTTAAGCTAATCAGAAATAGTACAAATATTTCCCAAAACAAAATCAAAAAATTTTTTGGATTTTTTAAAACTTTCAAAGAAAAATATATACACATGGGTACCCCACCCCCCACACCAAAACTTCACAATGTTCTCATTGGGAGTGGAACAGGCACATCAAGACAAAAAGAAAAAAAACAAACATATGCTCAAAAACAAGACTCAAAAACAAAACAATCACTCAAAGGAAAATGACCAACTATACAAAAACATGGAGTAAACACAAAGAAAGAAGAGAAAGAAAGAGAGAGAAAGAAAAAGATAGAAGAAAAGAAGTTTCTAGCAAACCAGCTTGGGTACTGAGTACACCCAAGCTATTTCAGATCACAATCACTGATCATGGCTAGGTATATGGAGTATCAAACACTCCATATCTTCTTCGCTTTGCCGCTCTAGAAATGGTTTTAAATGCTGGCCATTCACTTTGAAGGTGGCACCACTATGAGGATCCTGAATTTCAACTTCATCGTAGGAAAAAACATGTAAGACAAAAGAAGGACCCATCCATTGTGGCCTCAATTTCCCTGGAAATAGATGGAGCCTAGAGTCATACAAGAGTACTTTCATTCTCGGGACAAACTCTTTCGTAAAAATATGTCAATCATGAAACAACTTTGCCCTCGCTTTGTAAGATCGAGCACTCTTATAAGCTTTAGCCCTAATGTCATCAAGCTCACTCAGTTGTAGTCGTCGCTCTTCAGCTGTATCAGTCAAGTCATAATTAAGCTTCTTAATAGCCCACCAAGCCTTATGCTTTATCTCTACAGGTAAATGACAAGGCTTACCATAAACTGCCCTATAAGGTGACATACCTAAGGGAGTTTTGAAAGCCGTCCTATATGCCCAAAGTGCATCCACCAGTTTATCAGCCCAGTCTTTCCTATTTCTACTCACTGTCTTTTCCAAAATCTGCTTAATCTACCGATTGGACACTTTAACCTGGCCACTGGTTTGGAGATGGTAGGGAGTAGCAAGCCTATGGACTATGGAATACCTCTTTAGTAGGGCATCAAAAGATTTATTATTAAAATGGGTGCCCTGATCGCTAATGCTAACATGGGGCATACCAAATCGAGCAAAGATGTTTTCCTTAAGGAATTTCACAACAACTGTGGCTTCATTGGTCCTAGTAAGGATGGCCTCAACCCATTTAGAAACATAGTCCACAGCTAACAAAATGTACTCATTTCTAAAGGAAGGTGGAAATGGTCCTATAAAATCAATACCCCACACATCAAAAACCTCTACAACAATGATGGGGGTCAGTGGCATCATATCTTTCCTGTTTATCCTACCCAACTGCTAGCACCTGGGGCAACTCTTGCAATACCCAAATGTATCTTTAAACAAAGTAGGCCAGTAAAAACCACATTGAAGAACCTTAGCTGCTGTCTTCCTACCACTAAAATGCTCCCCACATGCCTGGCCAAGACAAAAAGAAAGGACACATCTCACCTCATAGTCGATAATGCTCCTTTTAAAAACTTAGTCAGAATAGTATTTAAACAAATAAGGGTTATTCCAAACAAAGAACTTCACAAGGTGGAAGAATCTATCTTTGTTATTCTTAGTCCAACCCTCAGGGATCCTACCAGTAACTAAGTAGTTCACGATATCAGCATACCAATGATCACGGTGAGCAGCATACAGTTGCTTATCGGGGAAGCACTCAGAAATACTGGACTCATTCTCTCTATCATAGATGATCGTAGACAGATGGTTAGCTACAAGGTTTTCAGAGCCTTTCTTATCCATGATTTCACAGTCAAATTCTTGTAAAAGCAAAATCCATCTCACAAGCCTAGGCTTAGCATCCTTCTTAGAAAGAAGGTGCTTAAGGGTAGAGTGGTTGGTATAAATAATCACATGTGACCCAATCAGATAGTATTTAAACTTTTCTAAACTAAAGACCACAACTAAAAATTCTTTCTCAGTGACAGTGTAATTCTATTGGGCATCATTCAACGTGTGACTAGCATAGTAAATAACATGGGTTTCTTATCAATACACTGTCCTAACATAACCCCAATAGTATAATCAGATGCATCACACATTCATTCAAATGGTTCTCCCTAAATGGGAGGATGAAGAATAGGAGCAGAGGTTAAGGCCTTCTTAAGCTTAGAAAATGCCTCATGATACTCCTCAAAAAAATGAAATGGCACATCCTTAGCTAGCAGGTTAGACAAGGGCTTTGCAAGTAAAGTCCTTAATGAAACAACGATAAAAGCCAGCATGTCTAAGGAAAGACTGCACCTCTTTCACACAAGTAGGAGGGGGGAGATTAACAATCAGGTCAGTCTTAGCTTTGCCTACCTCAATTCCATCTCGAGAAATAATATGTCCTAAGACTATACCCCTTTTAACCATGAAGTGACATTTCTCCCAGTTTAAAGCCAAATTTTTCTCCCTACACCTTTCCAATACCTTTCTCAAAGTAGACAAGCAATTATCAAAAGAAGATCCAAACATAGAAAAATCATCCATTAAAATTTCCATACGTTGCTCAACTAAATCTGAGAAAATAGAAATCATGCATCTTTGAAAGGTAGCAGGGGCATTACACATTCCAAACGACATTCTTCTAAAGGCATATGTTCCAAATGGACAAGTGATAGTAGTCTTCTCCTGATCCTCAGGAGCAATAGAGATCTGGGTATAATCGGAATATCCATCTACAAAGCAATAGAAGGAATGTCTAGCCAACCTCTCTAGCATTTGATCTAAGAAGGGAAGGGGAAAATGGTCTTTTCTAGTGACAGCATTCAATTTTCTATAATCTATACACACACGCCATCCAGATTGAACTTGAGTAGGGATTAACTCATTCTTCTCATTTCTAATCACCGTAATACCGGTCTTCTTAGGAATAACTTGAACAAGTCTAACCTACTCACGATCAGAGATAGGATAAATAATCCTATGGTCTAACCATTTCAACACCTCCTTCTTAACTACTTTCTATAAAGTGGGATTCAAACACCTTTGACGGTCACGGTAGGACTTAGCATTGTTCTCTAAATGAATTCTATGTTGCATAATAGAAGGATTAATAATATCCCCTAAAGTCCATCCTAGAGCTTCCTTGTTCTCTCTAAGCAAAGAAATCAGTTTTTCATTGGTCCTGGTCCAAATTAGAAGCAATAATGATAGGTAAGGATTCATCAGGTCCTAGGAATGCATACTTAAGAGAATCAGGGAGGGATTTCAATTCAAGAGCAATAGGAAAAATAGATTCAATAGTAGATTCAGACATAGTAGTGAGCAAACAATCAGCAGTACAGCACAAGTCATCAAACTCAAACACGTCATATTCAGGCTCATCATCTATAAGAAATGACTCATACTCATTAGCAAATGCATCACCAAAAGCATCATCGAATACAGAATCCCTTACCCAGTTAAGAGTAGAAAATTCCATATCATTAAATCCAGAAGGCTATCTTTGCATGTTGAAGATGTTCAATTCCACAGTCATGTTGGCAAAAGACAGTTTCATCATACCATTCCTATAGTTAATGAAGGCATTGGCAGTGGCCATGAAAGGTCACCCTAGAATCACAGAAACCTGACTAGCGAAGTTGGACACCTTCTCAGTTTCAATCACCACAAAGTCCACTGGGTAAATAAATTCATCCACTCTAATCAGCACATCCTCGACTATCCACCTAGGCACCCTAGGCAATCTATTAGCCAATTGAATGACCATCCTGGTAGGTTTAAGCTCACCTAACTCTAGCCTCTCATCCTCAGTAAAGGGTATCAAGTTAACATTAGCTTCTAGGTCAAGCAATCCTCTGTGAATGAGTTGGTCCCCTAGGACTGTAGACATAGTAGGGCAACTTGGGCCCTTATACTTCACTAGGATCTGAGAAAGGATAGAATTAGTATCAGAAGTCAAGAAAGCCTTCTTAGGCACACCAGTTGCTCTCTTTGCGGTACACAACTCCTTTAAGAATCTAGCATAGGGAGGCATCTGCTCAATAGTATCGAGTAAGGGAATGTTGATCTTAACTTGAGAGAAGGTCTCTCTTATCTTCTCAATATGATCTTGATCTTTCTTTTAATCTATGGGACAAAGAAGGCAAAGGCATCTAGATTTTCTCAGAAGAAGAAGGGGAAGAAGAATTCTTAGAAGGTGAAGAATTTGCTGATTCAGAGGAGTCTTTTTCCTTTAGGCCTCTTTTCCTTAGAAGGTGACTTAGGAGAGAGAAGACTATCTGAAGCATTAGGGACACCATCAGGAGTATCCCCTGACTGATTGGATGGACTAGTCTCTGGAGTAAAATAGGGGGAAGAATTCTGGAAGAATTAGTGAGGATGCCTACAAGGTTCATTAGGATTTCTCACTTGGTTATCAACCTCTTAACCAGAACGGAGAGATATAACCGCATTCACTTTCCTCACAGGCTCATTAGGGTTACCAGCAGAAGAGGAGGCATGACCCTTAGGGTTCACTTCTGGTTGACTCGAAAAGGTCCCTGGTTCCCTAGAAGATTATGCTAATTGGAAAAATTATTTGGTCATCATTCTCATCATTCTTTCTATGTTAGCATTAATCATTCTCTCCACATTGTTATTAATTCTCCTCTCCAATTTATCAACATCAGTATAACCAGGAGGAAGTTGAACTTGAGCTATGGGAGGTGGAGGTCTAGGTGCATTAGGCACACCTGAAAAGGCCGATCTCTGAAAAGAGTTTAAATGATGAGAGATAGGTCGGGAGTTGTTTCCAGGAATATCCCAGGTTGACAATTAGGGGCCATAGCATTAGGTCCACTATTCCATGAAACGTTAGGGTGATTTCTCCACCCTGGCTTGTAATAAGGGGAGAAAAGGTCATTCTGAGGTTTCTGGAAGGCCATATTTGCTTACTCCTGTTCAGTTGCTAACTGATGAGCAAAATAAGGATAAGCACTCAAAGAATGATCTAGGGCCTAATAATGAGAACAAGATACTATAGAAGTTTGAGATAACTAGGACACCTGGGGAGATAATCCCTTCAACATGTTTTCTAAAACAGCAATTTTAGACTCTAAGTGACTTATATCAGAGATAGAATATAACCCACCCCTTGCAAACCTAGAACTCAGGCTATCATCATGAGCGGTATCCCACTGTATGGTTTTCTTAGCCGAGTCCTCTAAAAACTCCCAAGCAGCTGTAGGGTTCTTAGAAAGGAAGCCACCCTGACACATGGACTGTACCATAGTTCTAGTTTGTTGGTCAAATTCTTCATATACAATCTGGGACAAACGTGCTTGGTCTAAACTATGATGGGGACATTGGGCCAATAAAGTTCCGAACATATCAAAATATTTCCAAAATGATTCCTTATCAGGTTGCACAAATTGATTGATTTCATTCCTCAACTTAACAGTCTTGGCATTAGGGAAATATTTTCTTAAGAACAATCTCACAAAATAATTCCAAGAAGTAACAAAGTTAGCAGCCAAGCCATACATCCAATGTTTAGTGGAATCTTTCAAAGCAAAAGGAATCAATTTCATTCGCACAACATCAACGGGAATATTAGGGAAATGCGTTATGGAACAAACTTCTTTGAATTTCCTCAAAAACAAATAAGCATCCTCTAAACTTGTGAATTTGGAAAGCATCTAAGTGTAATGAGGTTTTAATTCGAAGGTCACATTTGGTGCAAGATTAGGCATAACAAAACATGATGGCAAAGCAATCCTAGGAGGATAGAAAATATCACTTAAAGTCCTCTCTTGTGTCATAAAATATCATTCAAAGTCCTCTCTTGTACCATGTTCCCTAACTCAAGTTGAGGTTCAAGTTGGGGTTCCAAGTCAGGGTCGGGCTTGCTCCTAATGAGTCTTAAACCTTCAGGGTCTCTCACCTAACTAGTCATATAAACCCCACACCTTCACCAAAAGAAATCCTATTTTTGGTTTTCTCTTTTCCTTTTTTTTTAATTTTTGAATTTTCTAATTTTTTTCTTTTTTTCCTTTTTTCTAATGTTAAACAAAATCAAATCAAAATGTTACTCAATCCTAAAGACGATTTACACACAACAAAGTAACCAAATCAAAAAGTCAATCAATATCTATAACAAAAATAAAACAAATCCCAATAAAAACCAAATTCTAAAATTTTCAAGTTTTTCACAACTTTTTTTTTCAATTTTTTTGAGCGTTTCTAATTTTTTTGGATTTTTAGAATATTCAAGAAATGAACTAAACCAACTACAATCGATACCAAAATAAAGAAAATAAAACGACATCTATATACCTTAATAAAATCATAAAATCACAACTTATAATCAAATAGGCAAAACAATGCAACGAATAAGGAAGGAGCTAAGAAAATGAAAATATGACCTAATCTTATGCCGTCGTCCCCAACAATAATGCCAAAAACTTGTTCGGATAAATTTGAGTGATAAACATAAGTTGCAAGCATGCAGCTTTCGCTGTTGCACTTGAGGGTCGTGTCCACAGGGACGATGGAAAAGATTAAGGTCGCTTAATATGAAATTGAACTAGCATAGCATTATTATCAATTGATTTAAATGAAAAGCAGTTAAGACTATAGCTTGTAGATCAATCTAATTCCAAAGTTCCTCCACCATTGTCTAACATTCAAAAATTAACTCTAATCACAAAACAAGCTACAACTCAAAGTTGACTAAGCTACATCCAATTCAAAGCTATGAAGCAAGCTTCATCCAATTCAAAGTTAACATTTAAAGTTAACTCCAATCATAGGACCAAAATGACATTAACCAAGCTTTATGATTTAAGTTCACCTTAAACTCAAAGTTACAAAGCAACTCTATAACAGAAAATAAGCTTCAGGAAACCGAAAATAGAGCGCAGGGAACAAAATCCACCTATTTAATCGGGCATAAACATTAAACAGAGTAGCCATGGGGGAAGTGTTCCTGATCCTTTCAACCACATTCGAGTAGTACTGAAACAAGGGGAAGGGGGAATTGCAACTAATTGACTCAAACCAGGAAATGTTTCAAAGCCAAAATCTGGAGCAAACAGAACTCCTAGACAACTAGAACAGAGGAAGAATATTCAACACTTCAAGCAAGAACAACCATACATGAGCTTCAAAGCTTACTCAATCACGACAGAATCACCATCGCTGGTGCTCCAATGAAGAATAGGGGAGGGGAAATTTTGAAATTTCTCAATAAACCAACATCCAATTCTTGCAAAATCAAACTAAAATCGTGAATTACAACTGGGAATTATGAATTGATGCATAATTACATGCAATTCGAACCCAGAACATCAAACCCTAACCCTAGAAATCGTAAAAATGCATTTGAATTTCCAGAGAAAACTTAAGCTAATTAAAACCTAAAAATTTCTAACCTCCCTCAATGGAGCCGATCAATGATGACTTATACTCACCCTTGCTTGAATCTTGGCCTTAAATTCCTAACCTGTGTGCGGTGCTGGCGCTCTGTGCATGAATCCCAGCATGGTTATGCTAGAGGATGTGCTGGCAGTCGGTGGTGGTGCGTAGTCCTTCGAAGAGAGAGAAAGGAGAGCTAAGTTAAAGAGATAAATGAAGTAGATGGAGGAGTCGGGTTCTCAGGTTTATGGGACCGAGAGAGGATAAAGAAGAAGAAGATAAGTGAGAGGGGGGGTAGGAGTCACGTGACTGGCACGGCTTAGGGGGTTTTTAGATTTTATTATTATTTTTTTCTTTCTTTGTTTTTCATAACTTTGGGCTAAACTAACAGGCTTTTAGGATTGGGTTGGGTCAATTTAGCCTAATTCTTCATTTCCGGCATTTTCAGCATTTTTTCTTGCATTTTTGTCGTAATTGTTCTCATTTTGTTCAAAACCTACAAAACAAAATCAAATCAAATAAGAACCTAAAAATAATAATTAAAACGAGCATAAATCATGTATAAAAGTATCGTAAAAATGACACATCTTTGGCACGAACACTCTTATTATTCCTCTTTTTGCTTACACCAACATGCCACAAAATGCTCTCACTGACTAGCAGCCCTTAAAACTTTCATTAAAAAATAACACTCTTTATCTCAGTTTCAGCATGAAAATCGTGTTTGGCCAAAGGGTCAAAAAGAGTTTTCATAAAGAACAGTAACAAATAAAGCTCAATGGGTTATTAAGGGATTCAATTATTCACATAGAGTGACTTTTGGCTTATATAGTACATAAAGATGCCTCTTTTCTCTCACCAAACATACTAATATTATATGTGGTTTTGAAGAGAATTAAGAAAAATTATAGGGAATGATAAGTTTGGGTGAGATTCTCATGAAATTAATTATACGATGACAAGTGATAGAATAGTCTAATTAGGCGAAAAGCCTCATCATTTACCATGCTTACTCCCACCTATTAGGTGAAAATGATGCACGAGTTAGCCATAAATTTGGAATAAGACCTATTATATACACCCTAATCACATGCCATTTGTGTCCAAATTAAAAGGGATCTACATCAACAAAAATCGCACAATTTCCTTAAAAGCTCACTATTTACCAAAAATGAAAATCTTTTTCGAGTTTTCGATAAAGTTTTTCTCCTTTTACAAAAATTTTTAAGGAATGTATCCTCATCCACATCCTTAAAATGCAGAATGTTATCATTGTGGGAATATGAGTTATAAATGGACAAGTAAAAGAGAAAGAAATGGAAGGAGTATTTATAAGGGAGAAAAAGAAAATGTACCTAGAATTGGCAAAGGACATGAGATCCATAAACAGGTGTGCATATTTATAATGCAAATACAATAACTACCCTTAATACAACTCTATAAATGCTCCTTAGAGCATATGGATGATACACATGAATCGTACTAAGTCATGAGGATCACAATCGCAATCAACAACACAAATCCTTAATCACATAGCCAATCAATAACCAAATTGCTCCTCAAATGATTTTATCATCATACCGAGCATCATAATCATAAGGGAGTAATCGGTGAGGGAAAAGAGTATGTATTAAAGAGAGTAAAAGAAAACAACCCCCTGATGCGCAGCAAGTTATGAGCTTGGGCCTACTCTCACTAGTAAGAGCCCTAAACCAAGTTGGTCCAATATTGACCCTAGGTCAACAATTAGGTCTCCCTAGGTCAATATTGACTTGGGGTTTTAAGAAGGTCCAAGTAGGATTAGAAAAGATTGTTGGGCCATTAGTGGCCCTAAATAAGGAGTTAACCACTTAATCTTCCCAAAATCATCTCATTAGCTCATTTACAGTTTTTGTAAAATATACATGAATGGAAAGCTCCGAATGTCTATTTCCAATGAGTCTTGAATCAAACTTAACGTCCAAGTATTGAGGAAGTTATGGGCTAAATACCGTGCAAGGGTTGGTCAAAGACTAGAAAATGCGTCGTTTTAATTATGGCTTAATAGAGGAGGTTCCAACTATAGTTTTAGAGATTAATTATCATGGGATGATTCTTCACACACAAAGAAAGAATCGACAAGTGGTGGAACCTCCATTGGTGGAGTAGAGCCTTGATAGGCCCGCAAGCGCACGGTAGCGTTGCAGCACTTACTGCATTTCTGGCTGTTCTATATTGTGGTGAAGTGCTTTGTGATGTCCCTCTTGTGGATGCACTTGGTGCGCCTTAGTTGTCCAATAATCATGTGATTCATGATGGGTAAGCCAAAACTTATGCATTTCAATACATGGGTCGAAATTTTACTTTGACACCGCTACCTCCACCTAAACCCCTCGAATCTAAACTGGGGAAGGAAAGCGAGAAAAGCCTATTCATAAGTGAAACATGGGTGAAGAAAGCCATTAGTAAGAGCAAGCCTTTATTTGCCTTACTTATGGTAGATTCAAACACAAGTAATGGAGTAAAACCTATGCGTCTCCTAGTCCAATCACTCTTGAGAGAGTTGAGGATGTATTCCCTAATGATTCACCCTTGGGACTCTCTCCTTTGAGAGGCATCAAGCACCAAATTGATCTTCTACCGGGTGCTGCTTTGCCAAACAAACTGGCCTATAGGTGCAATCCTAATGAATCAAAAGGGCTTCAACGACAAGTCTAAGAATTGCCTGATGGTGGATAAATTAGGGAAAGCTTGAGTCCATTTTCAGTTCCTGCCCTTTTGCTACCTATGAGGGATGGCATTTGGCATATGTGTATTAATTTTAGAGCCATAAACAATATCACCATCAAGTATCGATTTCCTATTCCTTGATTGGATGATATGCTTGATGAGCTATATAGGTCTAAGGTCTTTTCCAAAATTGACCTTTAGACTGGCTATCACCAAATTAGAATGAAAGAAGGAGATGAATAGAAGACCTTCTTTAAGACCAAGATAGGTTGTATGAATGACTTGTAATGCCATTGGGTCTATCCAATGCTCCTAGCACTTTCATGAGGCTTATGAATAAGTCTTGAGACCATTTATTGGGAAGTTTGTTGTGGCATATTTTGATGATATTTTGGTGTACAGTCGTGATGAAATTTCTCATGTGGAGCATCTTTCTCAAATATTCCAAGTATTAAGACACTAAAAGTTATATGCCACCTAAGAAGTGTGAACTATTCACTTCTCAAGTTGTCTTTCTTGGCTACCTTGTGACCAGTGAGGAGATTCAAGTTGATGAATTTAAAGTTGAGGCTATCAAGAGTTGACCTACTCCCACCTTCATCATAGAAGTGTAAAGCTTCTATGGGTTGGCCTCTTTGTATCACTGTTTCATCAAAGACTTTAGCTCCATTATGGCTCCCTTGACCGATTACGTAAAGAAAGGAAGCCTTAAGTGGACAAAGGCTAACCAAAGGGCCTTTGAAACCATGAAGGATAGGCTTTGTTCGGCTCCTATCTTGGCTCTTTCTAATGTCGATCTTCTATTTGAAGTTGAGTGTAATGCTAGTGGTGTTGGGATTGGTTTGGTGCTCACTCATGCTAAGTGCCTTCTAAGTTTCCTTAGTGAGAACTTGAATGGTTAGAGGCTCAACTATTCCACCTATGATAAAGAATTCTATGCCATTGTTAGGGCTTTGGAACAGTGGAGTTAATACCTTAAGCCCAAGCCCTTTGTGATCCATTTGGATCACAAGGCTTCATCTTACATTAATAGTCAACACAAGTTGAACTCAAGACATGTCGAGTGGGTTGAATTCCTTCAATCTTTCACCTTCTCTTGTAAGCATAAAAGTGGGGAAGAGAATATTATGGTTGATACCTTATGAAGGAGATATGTTTTCCTTTTGGTCCTTGAAGTGAAGGTTTTTGGATTTCATTCCATCAAAGCTCTATACCATGAGGATGAAGACTTCAAGGAAGTGGTGGAGAATCCTTCTAACTTTGGCTCTTTCACACTACAAGATGGTCTCCTTTTCAAAGGAAACAAACTTTGTATCCCTAAAAGTCTTCTGAGCGACTTGATTGTCAAGAAGGCTCATGAAGGAGCCTTAGCCGGTCACTTTGGCATTAACATGACCCTTGAGATACTCAAGGAGCATTTTTATTGGCCCAAGATGGGTGGGGATGTTCATGAGATGATCTCAAGATGCAATATTTGTCATATAGCTAAGGGTCATTTCCATCAAGGTCTCTACACTCCTATTACAGTCCCCTTAAAGCCTTGGGATGACATTAGCATAGACTTCATTGTGACCCTTCTAAGTACCCCACGGGGAAAAGATCCTATCATGGTAGTCGTGCATCGATTCTCCAAGATGGCTCACTTTATTATATGCGACAAGAGTGATGATGCTACCTACATTGCTGACCTCTTCTTTCAATAAATTGTGAGGTTCCATGTTATTCTGAGAGCCATCATGTCGGATAGAGGTGCCAAATTGCTATCTCACTTTTGGAGATCCCAACGGAGGCTCGTGGGAACTAAGTTACTCCTTAGAACTACTTGTTATCCTCAAACCGATGGACAAATGGAGGTAACAAATAGAACTCTCACAACCTTGTTAAGGGTTATAGTGAGTAAGATTTTAAGGGATTGGGGATGTCAAGCTTGCTCATGCCGTATTTGCTTACAATAGGGCCCCTTCTTATGCTACCTCTCACTCTCCCTTTGAAGTATGTTATGGTCTGAACCCCCTTACTCTCATTGATCTTATTCATATTCCCCAAGAATCAAGGGTGCGTTTTGAGGCTGAAACAAGAGCTAAAGAAATTAAGAAGCAACATGAGCAAGTGAAGGCATAAATTGAGAAAGTGAATGAGCAATGTCAGCATAAGGCTAATAAGAACTGCCCATACCTTGAGTTCAAACCAGATAATCTTATGTGGTTACACTTGAGGAAGAAAATGTTCCCTTTGAGGACAAAAAACAAGCTCATGGCTGGGGGAGATGGTCCATACAAGGTGGTATAAAAGTTGGGAGAGAATGTGTATAAGATTAAACTTCTGGGAGACATGCAAATATCCTCCACCTTTAATGTTAAGGATCTCACTCCTTACCATGAAGACAATGAAGAACACGATAAACATTTGAGGACAAATCCTCTTCAAGGGGAAGGGGTTGATGAGAGGAAGTTCCCAGCTTGGGCCTACTCTCACTAATGAGGGTCTTGAACTAAGTTGGTCTAATATTGACCCTAGGTCAGGGACTAGGTCCCCCCCCCCAAAGTCAATATTAACTTGGGGCCCTTAAAAATGTCCTAGTTGGATGAGGGAAGGTGGTTGGGCCATTAGTGGCCTTAACTGAGGAGCTAACCACCTAATTCTCTCAAAACCACCTCATTAGCTCACTTACAGTTTCTGGGCAGAATACTTTACTTCATTTTTAGCTTAACTTTAACAAGGAAAATAAGCTCCAATTTCTATAAAATATACATCAATGCAAAGGTTCGAATGTCTATTTCTTAACGAGTCTTAAGTGGCACTGAAACGCTAAGTATTGAGGAAGTTATGGGCTAATACCGAGTAAGGGTTGGTCAAAGGCTAGAAAATACATGGTTCTAATTGTGGCTTAATTGAGGATGTCACAACTGTAATTTTAGAGATTAATTATCATGGGATGATTCTTCACACACAAAGAAAGAGTCTACAAGTGGTGGCACCTCCATTGGTAGAGTAGAGCCTACTCAAGGCCCTCTAGAAGATGGGGGATGAATCCTGGAAAATACACCTCATAGTGATTGTAATTATCTTAAGCATCTTGATTTATTTTTCTAGGATATTTTGTAAGCTTCTTATTGGCCCACTTGTCTCACTAATGTACAGCTAATTCCCCCTATAATTAGGTATTTATAGACCTAATTACCTTCATGAAAATTTAGACTTGATGAATGATATGAGAGCTTGAAGCTTGATTTTTCTCAAAAGCTCAAAAACTTTATCTCTCTTAGGAGGGTAGTGATTTGCGTCTT
Organism: Carnegiea gigantea; assembly: GCA_029747015.1. NCBI lineage: Eukaryota > Viridiplantae > Streptophyta > Magnoliopsida > Caryophyllales > Cactaceae > Carnegiea > Carnegiea gigantea. Next base: position 297,238 of record JAKOGI010000367.1, on the reverse strand, counting down.
CCCTTTAATCTAATCCTTGGTGCTAAAGCTTTAGAGGGTTAGAGGGTGGGTTGATTTATTTCTTTGCTACTTATCTTGAGCATTGAATCTTCTCTATTGGAGGCTTTTCTTTATTAGGGAATTCTCTTTCTCTCTTGGTTCTTCTTTGGAAAGAATGGTCTTCAAGATCTGTTGGGCTCATCTTTATATATTTCTTTCTTTTATTGGCTCACATGGAGTTCATTATGGATCATCTACCCTGTATGGGATGTCCCACCCCTGCAAACATCCACATGCAATTTTTCCCCAACAAATAAACATGCTACAACGAGCAAGGGAGGGGTAAGGCATGAGGACATAACTCATACTCATTAGGCCCACTCGGGCTATATGATGGCAAAAAATGTGTAAGAAATAACAAAAACGAAGATTAGCTCCTCTGTTCGACCTTGAAAGAATAAACCCCCTCTTATTGTTGACATAGGGCCTCTGTTTATCTCTGAATAAGCTCGTTGGTTCTTCTCATTTCCTCAAATTCTCAAGCCTCTCCTATTGCTTAATCTTGCTCTCACCTTTGCTCCCTTTTCCCTCTTTTAGTTCCTAACATAAGCCTTAAAATAGTGACTCCCACATAATAGAGTCCATGCGTACGACCTTGTGATGTATATATTGCCTCATCGCATTGGGGTCCGATCGTAGGCTAGCCACCGCCGCATGGAGGTTGGACAAAGGTGAAAGGAATTCATTATTGAAAGGAACTTGAATTGATGCCGATGAACCACTTATATCAAATTATGGTGATTGTTGAAATGACGATTCTTGTGTTGGTTAATCCTTTCCTCTCACCTCATTACCCTTATTATCTTCATTATCACCTTCTCCCTCATTATCATCATCATTCCTCTTACAACCTACTTGGGTCATCTTCTTAAGGGCTTCATTATTCTTCGATTCATCAGTAGTTAGCTAACGTTGTGCACCCTATATTAAGAAGCCTGAAAAGAATCTTTTTATGGTGAGATCTCGGATTCCGCTCAAGAAATAAGCCTCAAGTGAACCAAACTTTCCATCATAGTGCAACCCTTTGGCTGTGATGGTACTGATGCTTCTACACCGTTCAGATTGTTATGGGTTGTTTTGGAAACATCCACAAGGTAACACATAATGAAATCCCTATATCAATGTATTCTCCATTCATGACACACTAACTTATGAATAACTTTAGCCATCCTACAAACATTTTGGCTATCATGATGCCCTAAAATTATATTGGCCATTAAATATTATCATAGGCTACTTTGGAAACATCCGCAAGCCTTTTCTTGCTTAGAACAAAAAACATGAGTCCGACCCCATCTAGCATTCTATGCATTTCGTTTGGTGCATATGACACAACTATGCAGGGCTATTTTAGGCACATCCATATAAGCTCTATCATGAATCAAAAGCTAAAGAAGATCATTAAAGTCCCTCAAACTCAGTTTCACATCATTATAGAACATCATAATGTAATCAACACCTCTTTACCATTGTAAGCGCTAACCCAATCAACATTCAATGAGCTTGAAAACACAAGCACCAATCTATCATATGATTCAAATTTCAAATTCACATGCTCAAGCCAATCTAAATTCCTAAGCAACCTAACCATAGTATCCAACATTCTCAAAGTTCTCCATTTATCCACACATCAAAACTTTTAAGTGAATCTAGAGCTCAATGACTTAAATTTAACACTTTGCTTCTCATTCACAAATTGTAAACCATGATTACTGTGCGGAAGCAATAATGGGTAGCCATTAGATTTACCTTTGTTTTGAAGATTTGGATTTGCTAAAGATGAGACTTTAGTTGAATTCTTGGAAAGCGTTGACCGATAGAAGGCTCTCTTACTCTTTTTCTACCTATGTTTGAATTGAGTGAATGATTTGATGGAGTTGTAATCCTTGTGCCCCAAAAAAAAAAAAAAAGTGCCTCTTGAATGCTCATAAGCTTGGAAAGGGTTGAAACTACGGTTACAATCAATTTTTCTCTCTTTATCACTTTCAACCTCAACAATAGATGTTACAGTTTTAGAGAGAGGAAGTGGGTGAATAAGAATGGATGTGGGAAATGTTTGGGATGAATGAAATTGAAGAATTTGATGAAGAATTACGAGTTTTTTTTTCTGAGGATTTGAGTGACGACTGAATAGGGGAAAGAGATGATTTTCAGGTTGAAGAAGAAGAAGAAGAAGAAGAAGAAGAAGAAGGAAAGTGGAAGAAGACATGAATTTTTGGGTTTTCTACAGCAGGTCAGACTCGGCATACGCTCCTCGTGCCACATCTCTATGTTACTTTTTGAAATTCGCAGATTTGGCACGGTCCCTCATGGCATGGACGGACCATGCCAAATATCTATTTGCCACTTTTAAATAGGAAAATTATGGCACACGTGCGCCACTTGGCATGAGTTTCTAAATCCAAATTTCTATCCAACTATATATAATTCTAACTCTCTGTTTCAGTTTTCCTCTCTTTCCTTCCACTCCTTTTTTTAATATTTTTATTTTTACCACCCATTCATCCTTTTTTTTTTTCAACAATATGTTTCACTCATCTTTTTTCTTCAAGGTTTTCCCAAATCTTTTCTCTTTTGCAGTTTTTTATTTCCTTTTTATTTTCTTCTTTTCTCATTTTTCAACATTCTTATAACTCACACACATTCACACATATACACATATGTACAAGAGGATTGGAGTTTTTGTCTTAAACTTGGGGAGACATGTACAACATGAGACGTTCCACATCTATTCACTAGGCATCTCTGAAAAGTATTTCAGCCCATGCCCATTCACTTCAGATCTGTGGTCTTTGGTAGGTTCCTTGATCTCAATAGCTCCACAGGGAAACATCTTAACAATAATAAAAGCATCGGTCCACCTAGACTCAAGTTTTTCGAGAAATAGGCGAAGGCTAGAATTATAGAGCATAACTTTTTGTCTAGCAGAGAACTCCTTCCTATTAATGTGTTTATCATAGAAAACTTGGGCTCTCTCTTTGCTCAAGCTAGCGTTCTCATAAGCTTCCCTCCTAATCTCCTTTGGTTTATAAACAGAACCTCCTCTCCTCTCAAGCATCATTCAAATCGTTTGAGGTTCATAATCAGCTATTAAGCTTAATATTCAAACTCTACGGGGAGACGACAAGGGTGACCATAAACTACCCTATAAAGAGACATGCCTAGAGAGTCTTAAAAGTTGTCACGTATCCACAATGCATTAATTAACTTATCTGCACAATCCTTTTTATTCTAGTGATAGTCTTCTCTAAGATTTGTTTCATTTACGTATTAGACACTTGTATTTGACCATTTGTTTAGGGGTGATAAGGGTTAGCAAGTAAGTGAATGATGGAATACTTTCTTAAGAAAGCATGAAGGGACGTATTGTCAAAACCCTTAGTCACTAATAATAGTGTGAGGAGTTCAACATCTAGTAAAGATTTACGCTTAGGAGGCTAATGACCACCTTAGTTTCATTGGTTCTAGTGGGGATTGCCTCAACCCATGTGGACGCGTAATCAATGCAAACAAGAACATACACATTCCCAAATGAATTAAGAAATGACGCCATAAAATCAATCCCCTAAGCATGAGGTTAACAACCATCATGTCCTTCCTGTTAAGTTTACTCAATTATTGGTAATGAATGGACCTTTTACAATACTCATAAGCATATTAAATACGGCCTACCAATAAAAGTAGTATTGAAGAATCTTTACGGTAATTTTTCTTCCATATTGAGATGTCCCCTAGGTGCCTGATCATGATAAAAGGATAGGATACTAGGAATTTGGTAATTAGGAACACACCTCCTAATGATTTGGTCTTGGCAATACTTGAACAAACAAGGATAATTCCATATGAAATATCTAACCAATGTGAGAAGCGCGCTCTATCATCTTTGGTCCATTCCCTAGGCATGTTGCCCATGACTGAATAATTGATAATTTCAGTATACCACAACTCTAATTAAGCCCCAAAAAGTTTTCTATAAGGAAAACATTCAAAAGTAGGGGTCCCACATGCATCATCAATCACAATCCTAGGCAGGTAGTCCACTATGGGGTTCATATCTTTAGTTTCACTTTAAAATTCTTATAGTATCATAATCTTTCAAATGAGTCTAGGTTTGGCATCATTTTTCTTAAAGAGATGTTTCAAAGCGACATAGTTAGTGAAAATAACCATATAAGACCCTATAAGGTAGAGCCTAAACTCTTTAAATCCAAAAACAACCATTAGAAAATCCTTTGCAATCACGGTGTAGTCTACTTGTACTTCATTGAAATTGTGACTCACATAGTAAATTACATCTAGTTTCTCCTCAAATCATTGACCCAAAACTACCCCTGACATGCAATCGAGTGGATCATACATAAGTTCAAATTGTTCTTCCCAAATAGGAGGATACAAGACGGGAGCAATGGTCAATCCCACCTTAAGCTTTGTAAATGCCACTCCACACTCCTTAAAGAAGTGAAATGGCACGTCCTTGGTAAGGAGTGAAGACAAGGGTTTAGGAATCTTGCTAAAATCCCTAATAAACCTTTGGTAGAAACTGATACATATAAGAAAAGAAGGTATATCTTTCATACAAGTGGGGAGGGGAACGTTTGCAACTAAATCCACTTTGCTTTGTCTATCGCTATCTCCTCACTAAAGAGGATGTAACCCAAAACTATTCAGTTTTTAACTATGAAATGATATTTTTTCTGAT
>JAKOGI010000367.1:0-287500 GCA_029747015.1 Carnegiea gigantea | reverse complement strand
CAAAAGTTATCATTTATTAGGAGTTGAATAAATTTGATAAAAATATGAGGAGGAGACAAATAAAAAGAAATTGTTATAGTGAAAGGCAATTGATCCTCAAATGCAATGGCTTGGAAAGACTGGTCGGAGGAATTTGGATTTGGGATGTGGTGCTATTTTGGTGATTGTTGTGGTGGGACTACAGAGTTCACCTACATCGTCGAGTAGTGGTGGCAATAATGTTAGTGGGCTATGAACTATGGGACTATGAGAATGGGGCACAGGATTATTGGGATAATTTGAGTATAGAGAGTTAGGGGATGACCAGTGACCGACACGGGAGTGATTTATGGAAGCTAACCTATTTACCACCATTGGTTTCATCTTTTAGCCAATCATATTTGTTAATATAAAATTGATGATATAAATCCTATTGACTATTGAGGATTCATTATAACCACTCAAATGAAATACTCTCACCCCCTATCTCTCTTTGTACCCACTAGCCAAGCCTCTCCTTCTCTCTCTACGGACTCCTCCTCACCCCAAAACTATGCTCAGTCTCTTCAATTCTCCTACTAACCGTTATATCTCTATCAAGTTTTGGTTTTAGTTTTCTCCATCTACTACTTCTTCATCATCAAGTGGTTTTTAATTCGTTGTAGCTATTCAGCAACAATTTCCCCTATTTAGATAGTACTCTTCATAGTAAATTTCTCTTTACACTAATATCATCAAAGGGGTTAGGAAATATTCAAAGTATGCAATGTTGACATAAAATTCTACTCGCAGATCTTCTATTTACAATGGGACAATTAGATAATGGCAGGAGGTAGTTCTTAAATTTGGTTTCAATTTTTAAATTCGGAGTTTATTAGTTGATTTGGTGATTTGGTTTGATTTGGTGAATTAAGGTTTCTTTCATTTTGATTAATTCATGTTTCTATTTACGTAGTTCTTAAATTTGATTTAAAACTTCGGAGTTGCTTAATTGATTTGGTGAAATCGGTTGATTTTGTGAATTAGGGTTTCTTCCCTTTTGATTAATTTGTGGGTTCTGATTTTGAAGTTTTGTTTTCATGTGGTTTGATTTTCAACTCAAATCAGTCTTTTTTTTGTTAGTAGTGGCATTAAAATTTAAAAAAATGGAATTCATATCAAAAGGAATAATTAATAAATTCCAATTACCAAAATGCAAAAGCTCCTTTATTGTTATTATAGAATGAAAAGGAAAATCTAATAAAAAGCCATAAATATGAGGTTTTATCATATAAATTTCTTTTCATGAGGATACGAAGGATTCATATAGTTATAGGATACCATTCCAAGGAAATAAAAATAAAGAATTTTCTTATACTAATAATTACAACATACATAAAGGTAATTTAATTGATATGTGGTGGAGTATCTCTATCACTTATTATTTCAATATTACGGATATAGAGAAAAATCCAGATAGAAAATATTTTGATTGGAAAATTATCCATTTTGATCATCTTAGAAAGAAAGGTCGTATTGGAGCCTGGATTCAGAATAGTATACCAAGATTGAACCTAAAAATTATCAACTTGCTTATGAATTTGATATTGATGATGAAATAATTATTGATGAGGTAGTATTTCACAATTCCTCAGTTATAAGGAAAGCTTCGAGGTAGCCAAAGTCTGCTTTCAGTTCTGGAAGAAGAAATCGTTAGGCTTGGAAAGCCTGATCCAGTTGATTAGGGGTATAGGCTGGATTGCATCAGCTAGGGATCGCCCAGTGTACTATCGTGTGAAGTACTTTACAACTCTGCTTAACTATATGGTTATGGAACCAATCAAAATCATGGTCTATGATAGACTTCATAAGAAGAAGCGTCAAGTTAGTATGCGAGTTTCTACTTCTAAGAGAGATCGAAGGAAGACTGAAAGGGGAAAAAGAACTAAAGGTTTGCTTGACGAATGAACCAAGCGAATAAGGAAAGGGACCAATCTCTGGTTTAAGGGGAATTGGATAAAGCAAAGAAAGTTCAGGAGATTTCACTATTCTTGACTAAGTAAAGGGCAGAGGATCTTTCCAATCTAGCTGGATTGGTACAAAGAAGCTAAGTCGGAAAGTAGGTTCAACGCCCGAAAAAGGTACAAAGAGTAATACTTTTGTCTTTTGACTTTGAATTATCCCAGCATCCCAAGACCACTTACGGTAAGGTTTGTCTTTCACTGACACTATTCAAAATAGGATAGAGAGATAAGTGACGAACCTTTTTTCTATATGTCGATAAAAGTGAGGACTTGACTTTGACTTGGTCAGTCAGCCCTATAGCCACAGCGGTCATTCTAACAAAGTTGCTTTTCCCCTCGATAGAAAGAGCCGGCGATGCGTACTGAATGAAGCGGTGTAGCTAGAGATGCCACTCCTTCCTGCAATGATGCTACTGATTGCAGGTCGAGAAAGATTAACGCTGGGTTGAACAGTGCTGTTGCAGGTGATATGACTAGGTCCAGTACAAAGCCACCCCATGCCGCTATTCCTATTGCTAACGCAGCTACGACTCAGGGTTGAATGCCATAAGGCATTGGAATAATGTATCCTAGGCCTCGCTCTGGAGATATGCTAAGTCTCTTACCACCCTTTCCTTTACGCTTACCCCTCAGCCAATCTTGCGCTTGCCTTAGCCTTATTCTTTAGTACGTTGAGCCTATTCGTTCACAGTAAGAACTGCTCCTTCTCTTCCGAGTTGGCTCATGAATTTCGGTCTTCTGGAAAGGAGGCACAGTCACTAACGTCAATATATAAAACACCCAACAAGAGCTCGCCTACAAATGAAATGAATAGGATTCCGCCAATCTTCCTGGGGAGGAAGAAGGACTTGTTCCGCCCTTGGTTTGAAACTAAATGCTTTCTCTGATTCAATGAGGTAAGTTCAACTTCGAAGTTGAATTTTGATTAGTCGTCCTATATATAGTATAGGTAGATCAAAAGTTTTCTTAGCAGTAGTGGTACCGATAAGATCATAGACGTGTTGAAGGATTTCAACGGTGATGGTGGAGTTGACCCAGATGTCAGCAGAAGTGCACATCTTTAGGCCCAGGGATCTATTGAGAACTATGAAGAGGGCAAGGGAAGATCCGCTTTTTGATTCAATGCGGGATAAGAAAAGCCAGTCGAGAAAGACCGGGTGCAAGAGAGATTTCTTAAGTTCAGAAAGGATCCCTCGTCCCACGGAGCGCTAAACTGAAATAATTCAGAGGTGAGTTGTCTTCTTTTGAGACAAATGAATTCCAAAGTCGCTTCATCTAAACCAGGAGCAACAGAGTTGAAAGGCTAAGTAGCATTGAGTTGGCAGCCCCGGGAAAGAAGGGAACTTTCAACTAAAAGTAACCATTTTTCCTGATCAAAGGTCTCCCAGTCGAGGAGGGTACGCAGCCTTTAGGCAACTCGAAAATCATCGGAAAAACCTAAGTCTCCGTCCGACCATCACTATGAGTAGTGGATAGCCAGGGAGCATCTCTCGATGCTACGATCTTGATGGATTAGCGCTCAGGGCTAAAGCCAGCCAGGAAGACTAAAGAATCAAAGATCAACGAGCCAATCTCTTTTGATACGCTAATTGATTGAGTTGATTGATTAGCCTGAACAGGAGATCATGTCTTCTCTTAGTGATAAACTTATGCTTTATGAGGATTTCTCCCCTTATCTAACTGGTGGTTCTAACCTGATATCTATCATTGAGTTAGGATCTGAGTGAATCCGCTTACCCTAAGGCTGAATGCCCGAGGAAGAAGGAGAAGCTAAACAAGAAAGAGGAAAAGAGTTTGCCCATTTGATTGACACGCGCTCTATCTTATAGAAGACATTTTCCCTATGGTTTCAAGGCTTTATTCAAATAACCAACTTTCCTAGGTTTCAAGCCATACAAGCAAACACCGAGAAGAATGGCTCTATAATATTGTGCCTGTGATGAAAAGGGGTATGTTTTTTTCCTTGAAAGAAGAGTTATTGCTGCGTTCCTTCCTCTCTCCCCCTTTGTTTCAAAAGATAGGAGTACTTCCCGCTTGCGAGAGCTAAGACATGAAGGAGCTTACCTTACTAAGGCATTTTTTCAAAGGATTTTTGCTTGTCATACTTGAATTTGATTAGAATTCTTCCCCCTCTCCTCCCGAGCTCCGTTGAGAGCGGGGATAAGTAAGGAATTTCACTATGGTTGAATTGCTTCTATTCTTGGCTCTGACGCTCGGTCCCGAGTAACGAGACCCATGCTATCAAGAAGTCACGTCACTGACACAGACTATTCTTGCATGACAAAAGAGTGAAGGGATCCCCCTAAATAACTTAACTTATGCTATTCTTTTTTGCTGCTTGATTACTCATCTTATTAAGGAAAATTGAATCAATTCTCTGCCTTACTGTCTGTGGTTTTCCAGTCTAGTTTGCCTGTGAATCCAGTTGAAGATTGGTCATTGTACTCTCTGTTTTCTCTCGCCTTGGGCTTGCGCCCGGTAAGGACTTAAACAATCGTAAACGAATTATGATGCATATCATGGGATATGTTGAATGACGCCATCCCCCTTCTTTTCTCTCTGACTCTAAGTGTAGTAAGTTCCCTATTGCAATCAATACTGAAGAAAGTCATTCTCTCAAGCCAGTAGACTTGCTTTTCCTTCTTCAACTAGTGTTCGGGCATGAGAAAACATAGTTTAGAACGAATCCGGGCTTAGGCCTGAAAAGAGGTCACGATTTGTGAATTAGTTGCATTTGGTGGAATCGCAGATAAGAGAAAGGGGCATCTCCTGTCTATCCTTAAGAACCTAAGAAGCCATAGATGTGAAGATGCCTCACCTAGCTCAGGTGAATTTCTTTTTTAGAAGATAGATCCGTTTAAATGAAATGATTGATGCTTTGGTGGTTAAAAAAGGAGAGTTCATAGTAATGGTTATGCTTTTTCGGAACTGTCAACTCTTATTGACTCAGCCGAGATTGCTAACGTCTTTCATTTCTATAGAGTGCCCCCACTTCTCTGTCCTTGCATGTTCTTTCTAAGAGGTTCTCCCCCAGGGGCAGTGGACAAAGCTGCCATTACTTCATCTTCATACAGTCAGAAAAGAAAGTCGTCAACGGAGAAAATCTAGATATGTAGATTGGTTTTTTACTTATCCTAAAAGTATTTGATTTATGCAAGTTTTGTTTACCTTACCAATTGATTGATATGAATAGGCCTGAACCATAATTAACTAACTCAGGAGGACCCCTTCCTGCCCCTACTTCGAAGAGTACTCATAATAATGATCTTCATTAAGGCTATGGCTTACAAGTATCAGCATTATTCCAGCAAATCAAGCAGAGCAGGCAAAAAAAGTATCTGTTACTAGGTCCTCCGTTACTAATAGGCTCAAATTAGCTTCAACTGACAGGGGAACCATTTCTTCAATGGCATTAAGCAATCGATGACGTTGAAACGCGTTTTAACAGGTGGAAAGTTAGAAAACCACTACAGCACACTTCGCCCCACAAAGAGCGATGTGAGTTACGGGGGGGAAGCTAGCCTTTCCGAGAGGAACCAATTCATGCCTCGCTCCTTGGTCTATGTTCCGTTTTTTATTATGTCTGGTAGTGGATGTGAGTCTTCATCTTTCTATCTTCGCAGTATAGCACTTGGTTCGACAAGCTCTTTTTATCTACTTGTATTGTAAGGAAGGGCGAAAATGCATGCTAGAAAGTTTGCAGCTATTAGGAGTTCTGGTGGGTAAGTAGACCGCTCGAATAGGCTAAGAGACAAACCGTTCGGTAGGGCGCTTTGACGCTTAGTCAGGAAAAAGAACAACTCTTTATCTAATTGTACCTAGGTGCCTATCACTCGAGAACAAAGTCCTAAGCAAAGTGGTCCCCCATGTAGCGACTATCAAGAACAGCAAAGCAACCGAGTTGAGCTCAAGGAATGAAGAGCCATTCAAGCTTTGGTCCTTATGACGTTTAGTTTCATTTAGACTAAAGTGCCAATGGCACCCTTACCTCTTCTTATTCTTAGTGACAGTGAAATAAAGACTCGATTTAGTAGTTTTATTTATTCTATTTAATAGAAAGCAGTTACAAGCTCCCTCTTTCTATTCTTATTCTTCAAAAGTCAGATTTACCAACTAAGACAAAGTGAGCTTAGGTAAAAAGACTTGCGTCAATCCCGATTGTCGACCTTAGCAACAAGTAGCTCGCACGACTAGTACAGCACTAACAGAGACGAAGAGAGTTTTCTGCGTCCGTCGATCCGGTAGGAAAAGTAAGATGAAAGCCCATTGGAGTCATCCTACAAAGGGGATAGGGATCACACTAGGTCTGTGTCAATTTCATAAGCTCTAAGTTAGATATAAAGCGCCTAAAAGGACTTTTTATGCTATGGTAAGACTGTTAGAAGCATGGTTACTGATATTCGTGAGGGGATCACTGCTTAGTTTTCAGGATTGCTATGACATCAGTCTACCTTCATTTTTGTAAAGAGAAATTTATCTTTCCGCTTTCTCTATCTATTCTTTGAAGGGGGGGACTGGTGAGTTCTTGCATTCTCTTTTTCATCATTTGAAGTGGCATGTATCTAATGAGGTGGTAGAAGTGTCAATTTCATAAGCTTTGAGTTTAGAATGCGTCCCTTTTGCCTTTAAGTTCTTTTAAGGAATTACATTTTTCTCTATTCACTCGGGGAGTGAGGTGGACCATAAGTCATGATTCCCAAGTGAGATAATCTATGTTCCCTTCGTTGCCTTGCCCTCCATCGAAGAGAAGGAGAGTAAGGTGGCATCGATTTCATCTAGCTTGGTAGATTTACCTAAGTCCCGTAGTGCTCTCTCAGCTAATCAATCCAGGTCTAATAGCATAGCAGGGAAGTCCCATCCGGTCGGGTTCATCTATCCTTTCGATACTGATTTTTCTCTCTCTGCCATGAGTGATTGAATTTGAACATGTTTTCTGCTTGTGGGACCATTTTATCTAACTAAGCCTTCGATTCCTTCCTGAGCTTCAGTTGGTGTAATAGCCCAACGTGCAGTTTCACTTTTTCCTATTTACTTTCCTTCTCAAAGCCATCCAGCCACGCCAATTGCTGCAGTCCTAAGGTAGCCTCCTGCAGCAAGCTAAGCAGGGGAAAATGCAGTCTAACCATAACGTAATAAAGCGGGAAGGACTTCAGATTAGAGGATAAAGTTAGCTAGTTCAAGCAAGGACAAAAGCAGCAAATATAGAAATCTGGGATAGCTGATTTCACGTGGGTTCTAAAGCTAACGAGCAAGTCAGTTTTGAAGCTATCCATATATAGATCAAGGGATAATTACACTGCTAAGTCCATATAGTATGAGTTCATAACTAAGAAGCCACTGACGGCAAGGATAAGTTGATAGGTAATAGATTTCGGGTTAATAATAAATAAGTGAATCCCCCTTTTTTTTGAAGTATTCCTGTTCCTCTAGCCTTTCTATGTTCTGTGTCACTGCAAGGTAAGCGCAGGAATATTTATTTCAAGCTGTATTATATGGTATTTTTTTAAGCGTTAGTTTGAAAGTCTTTTATCGCATCCTACTCTATTGAATGCCCCTTTTGTTTTGAAACTAGATTTCTATTTTTAGGAAAGCTAGCCGCTTTTGGGCAAAAAGAATGATTATTTACTCCTAGAGCACTCTCTCATCGTTAGACCTAGCAGGGAATGAAATGAAGGTATTCAAAAAAACCATATGATGATAGGAGTCCGTCCTACCTTGGATAGTAGATTCTTGGTCTGCAGGATAGAGGCTAGCCAGTTCCCATTCATCCAGTTCCCTTTTTGGGGGTTCAGTGCTAGGGGTTGAGTTCAAGTTGTAGTTGCGTTCCATGCATAGGATGTTAACGGTTACAGGTTCGATACATTACCAGTGGAGTATTACATTTCAGTTACATCTTTCCTCTATTGTCAGGACAAGGTTCCAGTGGAGGCAATGAAGGCTCCCAACTCTATGAATTTTCCTTAGTTGGCCTTAATCCAGCTCTCTTTTTAGGTCAGGATGGGAGGCTCTGAAATAAATGCTTAATTAGAGACAGTGGATCCAGTATCTATCACAGATGAAAGAAAGGAAGCAGAGAATGAAGAGAGGATGTGACTACTACTAAGACCTTTCAAAGGTGTATGTACGGGTTGAAAGAAGAAATTCCACTATCTCCCAGACTGAACGAGATGAGGCTTTTTCGCTGCCGCCAACCCCTTCCTCTCCTTATAAGTCTTTTAGCTTTCGCTCCTACTTCTACTTGTCATTTTAGTACTTGCAATGTCTTTGGCTTCACACTTCGCATCTCAATTTCGTGGGGAGCAGCTCAATCAACGAAGGCGGATTAGCGTGGTAGCCCAATTGCTTGTTCAATTGGTGGTCCAGCCAAATCTTCTTTTCAAGTGAAGGCCAGGCTCAGTTGAAAGAAAGCAAGCCAGCGACGGTACTGATTCACCTAACCGAAAAGGATGATCTCCTCTCTCGCAGCACCAAGAAGTGTAAACACCGGGATATTTTTTTGGCTGTCATGATATATCCCAGGTTATAGACATAGAACCTATGAAAGGGATCACTAATGTCCCCCAATCCCAACTGGCCCAACTGGTTAGGGTGACATATGAAGAAAGGATACCCTTTTTTTAAGGTCCGATCGCTCGGATGATGAAGAAGAAAGGAAGGTAATAGGAAAGGTTTATGTTTATTTCCTCTTTCATACGCAATATCTTTATTTAAGTCGAAGAACTCTTAAACTTCAAGCTTTCAAAAGAAAGTTTTAGCTTGGCTTTAGACTGCCTAAAAGGCCGGACTGAGTTCTTGAGCAACGGCTGAGTCCTTAAAAACTTTAGTAACGGTTAGTTTTTATTGTACTTTTTTTTAAGAAACGAGTTTTACTATATGATTTTAGCCTATTTATTGATTAAAAGCTTACTTCTAAACCTAAAATAAGCAAGTTTTTAATCAGACTTGAAGATTTTAATTCAAAATCCTTAGAACTCCAACTAAATGTTTGGCAACTGACACTCGAACTCGCTTGCAGCAATGGCAGTGCCACTTTAAAGTTTTAGAGCAGAATATATTAATGAATATATTGATTATATATATATAATTAGAATATTGCCATTCGTGATCGAATACAACCTACCTAATTGCATGCCTACATAACCTAGCCAGGTCCCAGACATTTCAGGTACATAGTCAAAAGAGCTTTACTTTAGGAAGATGGTAGGTATTAGACTCTATATGTAGTTCTCAGAAAAAAAGAGTCCATCTGAATCGAGACCCGCTAAATCAATAAGACTGAGAAATTCGTGCCCTTAGCGCACAAGCACTTAGTAAGCTAGTTCAAAGGCCTCTTTAGTTAGAAGTTTACCAATTCCTTGGTCAAACTCCCTATATCCTATAATCCAAGAGTGCTAAATCCTAAACTAGTTTGAAAGTCATTCTAGTCAAAACGTTGAGAATATCGGATATGTCAAGTGATAGTTTACTGTTAGTATCATTAGGTTGAGTTGCTTCATTATTCTGAAGTTCCGACAGTTCTGATACTGCTGATTGTTGTACTTGTGCATTAGTATTCCCATCCATGAGTCCTGCTGAGGAAAATCCTATATTGTTTTTATCCACAGTGTCAGTAAATAGATAGATTAGTATCTCACGTAATTCATTGGAATGATTAATTCATAGACGCAACGCATCCCAGGTAATAAAGAGGACTAAAGACCTATGCATATTGAATTTGGGCAAAGAAAACCTTTAGGTAAGATCATAGTTAATCATTGGTTCTCCATTAGGCAATGGAGGCAAATGATTTCGTATTATGCAATACAGCAGGAGGATTAAAAAGCTTCTCATTTCTCTCATATCATTGTTGATCTTTCTTATGCTTTCATATAAAAAAAGTCTTTTTGCTATATCACTAGGATCACAAAGATGCGGCTTTTTTAAAAGAACATAGGCAGTACTGACGGCCAGAAAACTTAAGGAGCATTGGGTTAGGCAGTCTGGAAGCGCTACTCCTTTTATAGAAAAGTACGTATATTCTATTCATTAGAACTCACCTTATTGAACTAAGAAAGAATTACAGAGCTATTTTTTAATATTTTTTTATTTATTATTACTGTTTCTTCTATTATAAATCAGACTTTCTAATCTCTTTAATAACTTAAAGAAAGTGTTTAACATAATAATCCCCCGCGGGATCTATAGTAGTATGGTGCGCTAAGTTTGATTTTCGATTTGAGATAAAGAAAACTCATATATCGCCCATTCTGCATCGTTGATATATTTCATCGTCTTATTAACAGGTTTGCCTAAACTGCATAGACTATTTCCATAGCTCCATTTTTCCCTCTATAATTATCCCACATACGAAGTTTTAGCACTTGGCATGGGGTTTATATTTCCCCTCCTCACTTAGCCTTGTTGAATAATTTGGGCCTACTTTTGCTAGTGGAGTGGGGAAGGGTGACCACCACACGTGCGCGTTGCCCGGTCTAGTCTGGGCCAGTCGCAAGTGCGACGTGGTGTGGGTTGGGCAGACCTACTAATCTTTTTGGAGAAATATTGTTTAATTTTTGTTCGTTGGTCTTCCCGGTCAACGATTCTACATTGATATTTCTCTACAGTTTAGTCCAAGCCACAACTATTTTTGGCAACCCACAATTTACTTCAAGCCACAACTATTTTTAGCTGCTTTCTCTCCACTCCAATAGCTATTTCTCTCATATAAATACAACATTCTTGAGTTGTAGAAAACACACAGCAAGTTCTCTCTTCTCTTCTCCTCTTCTACTATTTTGTTTTCTCTCTTTTCTGGGTAAATTCTATACTGCGTGTTCTAAGTATCTAGGATCAAATGCATGAGTTTAGAGGCTCACTGTGTTAACCTTGGGGAGGAATCAACTAATTTGATTTGCACCTCGGTCGAGCCAAAATTACTTTCAAGGTAGTGGTATACCATGACACAGTGTTAACTCTCTCTCTCTCTCTGCCATTGATTTCCTCACAATATTTCCTACATTTCTCTCCCTCTCTGTTTCTCTCTCTCTATCTCTCTCACACTCACACACATCTAATAGACAACGTTAACATAGTTGTTTATTTATCGATCAAAAAAATTGTTTATCTATGATTCTAAATATAGTATAAAATTTCTTTGATGAGGATCTAACAAAAGAATATATGCAGGATATAATTAAAGATCAAATTGCATGAGGCTAGCGGATATCCTCATCATTTTCCTTACGGGTATCATCAACCTTCCTGATGGTTTTTAACTATGAGTGTTAAATGGTTATATAGACTTGAGATGTTCATTTTCTTAATGGGTTATGGTATTTGGCTAATTAGTATGTGGTATTATGGAGAATGTTTTTATCATTGGTACATTCGATGTTAGCTTAGACTCTTGAATAGTCAAGCTCCAGAAAATATGTCCACAACTTGCTTCCATAATTATGTTACCATCTTTGTAAAGCTCCAGTTTTATTTCCACTTTTTTTCTTGCTCTGTGGGTGCATGCGCATGTGTCTATGGTGCATGCACGTGTGTGTGTGCATCTAGAGGTTGCATATATTATTAATTTCTAGTGAGTGCTATGATCTTTTTTTGTACATTATTAGGTTTACTCTTTCTAATCTAATTTTTTCTTTCAAACATTATATAAGATTATGGGAGGATGATTACAATCACTATAGTGAAGCATGATTTGGTTAGAAATTGTAACCAAATAATGCTTCATTATGATGAGTTGCTGCATTTGATGAACGATATTAGCTTATGGGATACTTATATGGATGCCGTGAAGGCCTACTGAATCAGGGGAATAAATTTGAATGAGTCACAACAAAGGATTGACATTTGGAGGCCTATTCGGAAGGACAATGATACATAATACATATTTGGTAGGGAATGACCACAACTTAGTATTGACGTAAGTATATCAGGAGAATAGGCAGTGCGTATTTGTATGATTGTTCATATTTTAGAGTGTGCGATCATGGTTGATGGAACCCGTTAACAAATAGTTGATTTCTTTATAGAACTTTAGGCACTAAAGTTTAGCCTAGAGATTGAACAAGGTTATGCTTTCAAAGGCTTAAGGTGGGATGGTTACCCATAATTTGTCATCACCAAATTAGAGACTTTGTTATTAGTTGGGTGAAAGTGAGTATAGCAGTATAGCTAGAAATAGAAATTCTAATAATAGTAGATAGTAGTTTTTAAATTGGGTGTGATATGTAAATTCAAGGTTGATTTGATGAACTAGAACTAGTTTTGTGACTTTGGGTTCTTTCCTTTTGGTTAATATGTTTTGATTTTAAATTTGGTTTCATCACATAGAATTTCGGGTTTTCGTTTGGAGCATGTTGTAAGTAGATTTTTAATTGTCTAATTTTATAGGCCTATTTTTTAAAAGTATACATTCAATTTTCTCCAAAAATCATAATATGTTAGCCTCTGTAGCTATTGTTTACCCCCTTCTTTTCTTTTCTCTCGAAACATGTGGTGCTTACTATGCTATATCAATAGGAGTAACAAGAGATGGCAGATGAGATATCAATTGAAGGAGGTCAACTATGGTTAGGATATGAGTTCACCACATTCTCAGTCTCATAATCGATTTCATAAATTTTGGTCAGTTTGTTATTGATGATTTAATTTTAGTGTTTTTCTGCTGCAATGTTTATGTCTCTCCTTTGCATTTAGTGTTGCTCATTTGGGCAATTGCATATGTGCAGCCCCTCCTTCAATTGTGTCAATTTAAGAAGCAAAAACTATATTCCATGTACCTTTCATTCAAACTCTATATTTAATTACATAAATTGATATAATGAATACTTTATAATTTTAGAGGTAGCATTTTATGTGGGATAAGATGGTTGCCCTTTGAAGGTTGACACTGTGAATGATAATTGAGAATTTGTATACTTCATTCCAATGTGCCAAACTGCATGTTCAATTGTTAATTATACCTTCAAAAGGTATTTTTGAATTAGGAAGTTTATGGGTTGTTATTTCTATAGGTTTTTATTCCCTAAAATTTTTTTCGGGATGTAGATATGCTCTTCACTTTTTTACGTGATGTACTTTATGATTATTTTTGTTCATATTATTTGAAATTTCAAGGCTAGCTTTGTTCATTCTTTTACTTAGATTCTTCACAGTGGATTGCTTGCTCTGTTGCCACCACTCAGAGTATCAATCAACTAATGCTTGCATTGGAAGAGTTTCCCAATGCCACACAAAATAATGATGTGTAATGACACCATAATTGAAACACCCACAAGTTTAGCTTAAAAAGGATTTGAAATGACTACTTATATCTCCAAAGGTGCACATTTCTTTTTAGGAAGCCCACTCATAAGAACTTCACAGTTAAGCGTGCTTGTTATACAGAAATCTTATGATGGTGACCTTCTGAAAAAGTTTCCAGACAGCATGTGAGTGAGGACGAAGCACGTTCGAAAGAATTGTGGTGATTTGTGGGGCCAGCAACGATCCTTGTAGACGTTCGGGGTAACTGCCGGCAACCTAGGAGTGGTTGGGGCGTTATAGATGGTGTCAGAGCTGACCCGTGGCCGTGAGTTATGCCAGTGGATCGAAGAGCCTTGGACAGTCACATCGTAGGCGCAAAGATATTGGGATAGACTACAAGTCAAAAGGACTTGTAAGTTGATTTGTTGATGAGGCACAATGAGGAAGTTGTGTCCTTTAAGTGGGGGTGATAGTAACACCCCCATGTGTAGTTTAAAGCTTTTTATGTGACTACGTATATCATCAAAGGAGCCCGTTCCTTTTTGGGAAGTCTACTCTTAAGAACTCGATAATTAAGCGTGCTTGTTGTGAGAGAAATCTAATAATGGGCGACCTCCTGGGAAGTTTTCCAGGTGGCATTGAGCGAGGATGAAGCATATCGAAAAGACATATAGTGATTTGTGGGGCTAGTTGATGATCCTTAAAGGCATTAGTGTAATTGCTCACAACCCGAAGAGGGCCAGGCGTTACAATAATTAAGATTATGGCCTATGGTATTGTGGTCTGTTAACGTTATTATAAGCATCATTATATTAAGCATCATTTTTTGTCCTTGAAATTTCAAGCTAACTATTATTTCTATTCCTAGAGTTGGATTAATATTTGTGAAGTTGTTCCACCTCCTCAGAGTATGTCCCTTTTGATGTAATGTTTAATGCATACTGCATCTTCCTTTAGGGCGAGGGGTGCTTCAATTGAGCATTCATGTTTTGTAGTTGTATCTTAATTTTCCTTTTATGCTATGATAAATGGGTCAAACATATTGTGATGGGTTGAATATGGTTGTCATCTATCTATACTTATATGTTAACATTATAGTCAGAATTATTATCTGGGTTTCAGTTACTGGCCAAAGAATGTGCTAGATGTGTCCTTCAAAGTAGAGTGAGCTGAGAGAAAATAGGTTATGGCAGCAAAGGATGGGAGCTACAGTGAGAAGTTTATTATCACCTGTGGTCACAGAATTAGAATTATGTCTAATCTATGCCTAAAAATCAATTTAGTAGCTATTTTCATCACCCCCACCATGTCAAGAGTAGAGTTTGCGATTTGGAGGAGGGGTTTGTATAGACCTAGAAAATGCATCATTTGGTTCGAGTATGGGTCGGGTTAAATTTGGGTCGAATCATGTTTCAGTTTAAGTGACATTTCGGGTTGGTTTGGTTTGGGCCAGGTGAACTTCGGTTCGGATCAATTTCAGGTCAAGTAATTTTTGGTCCGATACACTTGCATACGAAAATGAGCAATTTGTAGAAAATTTCAGGCCGATGTGGTTTGGTTTGAGTCAATTTGAGTTTTCCAATTTAAAATGAATATATTTTAGACGTCGAGTCAAGTATGGATCCAAATCGTTCAGTTTAGGTTTCTAGTCTAGGGTCTCCAGTCAGTTTTTTCAGGTCCAGATTTGTGGTTATGGTGGGAACTAAGATATTAGTTAATAAAAGGTAGCGAATTTGTAGTAACAGCAAGAGAAAATGGTTGACCGATGTTGTTCTTCTCATATTTGAGGTCTATTTCCTCCGCCCCTTTCTCTTATCTTCTTTTATTTTTTTTTACTAGCCACTATAGTAAAATTCTTTTGTTTTAAGGTAATAAAATTTGGGAATCTTGGTGGAGTTCAGTTGATACTTTTGAATCTTCTTTATCAAACATTTTGTATTGGAAGCTATAGCACGGTGGATGGACATTAACATCAATGTTATCAACAGCAGCTAAGCTGGGTGGAACTAGAAGGTGTTACAATCATCATGCATATATCCTCTCCAATCCAACTTCGGATGAAGTGGCATTTCATTAAGCAACAAACTGCAAACCAAGGTGTTAAAGCTTAAAGTATCCTAACATGATTAATCCTATTCTATTATACATTTTCTCCATTCATACTCTGTAGAAGGCATAAATGTAGATCCTCCCCCCTGTAATAACCCGAACCTAAATCAAGTTTATTTATTTAATTAAGCCATGTTATTACCTTTTTCACATTTATTTATCTTATTTAATCATCCCGGTTGCGAGAATTTATTTCGGGCCCTACTTTGCAATTCGAGTTTTATTTACCGTAACAATTTCGGGTGAATTGATATTAGGCCCTGGTAAATATAATTAGGTGATAAATTATTTTTCATAATGTCACAAAAATTTAATTGTTAACCATGCAAAAATATGGGCCCAAATTTGTTAAGTTTGGCCCAATTCATTTGGGCCCGATTCACTTTGGGCTCAAATTGTGGCCCAAAAATTTTAGTGTAATTAAATTAAGTTAATCACCATCATTTGTACCTAATTTTAATAAGCAAAAAAACTATTTTGGATGGATAAATATTAGCCAAGCATCAAGATAATAACAAACCATTACTTTCCACCAAGTAAAAATCCTAGTCTTCTTCTTCCTCTCTCCTCCACACCCCTATGGCTGGCCCCCCTTGCTGAAGTTGCTGCTGTTTTCAGCCCTCTTGCTACCATTCCAGCCACCAACTGGCCACTCTTGCTGCCACCAGCCGCCACTCGTACCTCCTCCAATATCAAACACCACCTCCCACTACCCCTTCCTCTGTAAATCCAAGCATAAAGTGAGGTAAAACCCTATTTTGATCTTATTGTATTTTTGGTTTTTATCATTGTTCTAGTTAAGATTTATGCTCTTGTAATCAAAATAAATTTTATTATGCAAATTTTATTATTTTTGGGGACGTTGGAGATGGTGGAGTTGAGCTTGAGCTTAATCAAGCATGTATGAATCAAGAGGGTTTGGATTTGTGTTTGTTTATTTTATTGTTCTGATCTAGCATGGGGAATGAGTTTAAAGATAGTTCGTGACCTTATTTTATTCATTTATGGTGATTTGGATGGAAACTTGAATGTGGCATGACCTAGAGTTTCATGGTTATACATCATTTAACTTGATTCTTAGAATTAATTATATTATTTAGACTGAATTAGATGTAATTTAAAGGTTGGATGTGTTATTGACTAAAAAGAATGATGCTATGTAAGTTTTGTTAAAATTATTGGATTATGAAAAATTCCATAAGTGGCCAAAAGAGCTTGTTTGAACTATTAATGCAAATAAGTGAGGTTATGGAAGCTTTCTAAGTATTTTCGTAGAAAGAATGATTGTAAAACCTGTAAATATGATCATGTAGTGATTTTGAGTAATATGGCCATTTAAGGTGATGAGAAGCAACAAGACTTTGTTAAATGATTTTAAGAAATGATTTTAGATGGGAATTTATGTGAAAAGAAATGAGAAAGCAAGAGCATAGTGACTGTGAATTGGCAGAAAAAAAGGGTCATTTTGCCAATAAACTGGTAATGATCGGTCAATCCAAACATTATGACTTTTGGTGGGTAGATAGTCCAATGAATTATCTTTTAAATTCCTTTTGAATCGCTTCATTCCAAGTTTTATGGAAAACGTTGTGGCCGTTTTTCCAAGATTGCATAGGATGGACCCAAGCTGTGCACAGTTGTGTTCTAACCTAATTTTAACAACCTTGTTGTTGTAATTGTGGTTTGCACTATGAATGAAAGTTTTGAGAGACTTTTTAATCTTTTCGTATTGGGATTTCATAGCTCAATTGGAGGTTAGGGGTGAAAGATAAGGATTTTCTAAATTAGACCTTCAAATAGTAATATGACGGAAGAAAGAAATCATGACATTTGGAAATATTATCAGGATTTTCAACATAATTATGGTTATTACAAAGAAATTATAAAGTTTAGCAAATTCAACAACTTTCATTTTGTATAGAAGCTTACTTAGGTTGGAAAAACAAGTTAAATGGGCATGAGAATGAAATTGAAGAAGTAAAGAGGGCAATGACACAAGCTAAGGTTATATGAGCTTTCCTGAACCTCACAACACCCCTCTTGTCATTAAACCTTTTGTTATTTATTGCAAAAACATCAAAAACCCATATTCCATTTGTATCCATGACAATACTTCTATTATCACCTCAATTATTTCATTTTGGTCTATTTCTCTTCAATATTTTTTTACTTCGAGTTCAACGACCCTAACTTATTTATTTTTCAAAATCATTTTAGTATAACTTATCTTATGTTGAATTGTTTGAATTATGGATTCCCTTTTTATTAATTAATTTTCATAAAGTTACAATTTATGAGAGCGAAATTTGTTTCCTAACTGTATTTACCTATAACTACATTTCTTAAGCAGAAACAAGGCATATTCTATCGTTTCCCATTGTGCATAAGTATTATCAAGTGAGATTGCATGTTAAAGACTTCAGGTACATTTATTGTATGTATCTGTAGAAATCAGCACGTATTTATTAGTTACAAGGCATTGCCCTCCGGTTATCTGCACGGCTTCAGGGCACGTCATCCGATCGACTTGGCAGGTGTACACCTATCCGTAGATCGTAACAGCATCAATGCGTTCACTATCTGATAATAAGTAGCAATTGTAGTTTACATTCATCTCATTCACTGTTTTAACTTAAAATGAATTGCAAAGCAGGCCCAACCAATTTATGCAATGATCATTTCACCGTATGGGAATGTGTGTACTAAGCTTTGGCTCACAGGTCAAAATGTTTTTGATGTTTTGTTTTAGGCAAATGACCAGTGAAATGCCTTCATGATAACAAACCAGCTAGAGAAATAAGTTGAGCAAGGGATCTGGATCGATCAACAGCAATGTCCTACATATATAGTTTGGAGCTTGAGATCTTCAGTGATGGAGATGTAAACTTTATGGTAATTGCTTAGTTATGATGTATAAACCTCATGTTAGTTATGATGTTAAATGTATATGAGTTTGATTTATGCTCAACTATATCCTCTCTAGGGTATTTGCTTTGAGCCTTATCCTTTTTGGAATGGCGGTAACGCCCCGATCATTGGGTTTATCACTTCTATCATCGAAATTATTAGTCCTAATTCAGTGATTTATTAAGGAGACTGCAAACAGTGAAATGTGTTGAATTTGGAGGTGTTACAGTTTTGGTATCAGAGCCAGATTTGATCTTCCTTGATGGAATATGGAGTATGGAGAGTGGAGTTCGGAGGGTGAGAAAGTTGGTTAGTGAGATTATTTTGACATCATTGGAGATCTATGACATTAGAGGCTTATGACATTAGAGACTTATGATAGTAGAAATGCCTGTTTATCTGTCCCATGTTCTTCACCTATGTTCCTCCTCGTTAGATGGATCCATATGCAGTAAATATGATATCAAGTACTTATATGGCCATTCACATCTCTTTACTATATGCTAGTATGATAGCCTATATACAGACCCTATTAATGAGTTTCATAAGGTTATGGTCTATACCTGTAGGCTATTATGGACCTTATTTACAGTTCGCCTTTGGGTTGAGTTTGGGATCTGATATCATGACTTTATGATAACTCGAGCCTTGGGATGGGACGAACCTAGATTTCAGTTTCGTAAGGCTTGGGCTAACATTATCACCGAGCTGTCATTAAGGGAGGAGTTTGAGTCGAGAGGGAATAACATGGACATTCTACAGTATGTATTTTCATTTCACTTTGTATCTCCCCCACTATCACCACCTACACCGAGCACTCCTCAGCTGCCTGACAACCCAAATCTATCGAGACCTAGAGAGGGGATCCCCGTATCTGATGGATCAAATGAGGTGCACATTGTTATGGATCTTCCTGATACACCATAGTTTGGCTCTAATGGTGACCGCATAGAAGATTCATAGAAGAACCCGAATTGGCGGAGCATCAGCTTGATCATAATGATGAGAATGCAAAGATTAGAGTTTCAGACAACAGTTTTGACTCGAGCAGGGAGCCTAGGGATGAATCTGACCTATACTATGATCCATCTGGGGATCATTAGATTGATTTATATTTTATGTTGACATCCCAGTTGGATTACTTTTTGAGCTCACATGTATATAGGATGCCCAGTTGGACAAATGAATTTTGTGCAGGTTGTGACATTACATATAGCTAGACGGGTCTTTCTGTTTGTGTTGATTAGTCCGTCTACTTTTGGGCATATGGCCGACTTAGTCTATTGGAGCTAAGTAGTGTTATAATTAAGAGGTAGGTATAAAGGCTAACCTTAGGTGGTCAGTTGGATGTGATATTCGTTGTGGAACCATGTATATGTATGTACGCAAGTAATTATGGTAATGATATAATGAAGATTTGTGTTATATTTTAATAATACTTAAGTCATGCCAGTTATATCTGTTGTATTTATGTATCTTATATGTTGGTTGTGGTCAGTTGATTAAATTACTCAGCTAAATAGATCGTCATAATATTAAAATATGTGTAAAACAATGCAGAAACCCACATAGAAGAAAATTCAGATCATGGTTAGGGGTCAGGTGATCAAGTTTTGTGTAATATGTCAATAACCCTTACTGGAATGCGCTCAATTCCCCCTGAGTTGGTTAGCAATATGGGAACTCTAACTATTAACAGACCTTGGTATTTGAGCGTATAAAGCGAGTAGCCCCAGCAGCTTCTGAAATCCCTCACAAAGTCAATAAATTAGCAGATAGGGTAAGCGATGCAACCCTAAAGTATATGATGGAAAGTTTGACCCAGTGGAGCTAGAAGCATCGGTTAGAGGGATAGAAAAGATTTTTACAATAGTGGAGGTTCCAGAGGATAAAAAGGTGAACATTGGAGCATTTTATGTAACTGACGAAGTAGACTTTTCATGGAACACTATTAAGGATAGGCTTTTATGGCATAATTTCACTTGGAATAGATTTCTGGAAGAACTGAAGATGAGTACTAGTATGACTGTGATACAGTATGCTAGCAAATTTATATAACTATCTAGGTTTATTCCAGAGTTTATGTCATCTGAAGGGCTGAAGATGAGAATATTTGAAGAGGGATTAGCTTTCTATATTCATAACCAACTAGCTAGTCAACCGATCCTTACCTACCAAAAGTTATATGAGCGAGTAGCTGAAGTGGAACGAGTGAAGACTGAATTGAGGGCCTTGAACCCAATTAATAAGATGAGGAAGTGGACCGAAAAGGGAGCTCTGAGCGAGAGTATAAATTATAAGAAATCCGCTCCTACTCCTCCCAAGAGTCATCCTACAGGCCTAGCAAAGCCTTATGGGAAATATAGAAGAACTAACCACACCACTCCTGAGTGTTGAGTGTAAACCAACAAATGCCTGTGATGCGGTAGCCATAGCACCTCATTGCTGCCTATCCCTGAAGACTGAAGGTTGCAGACAAGAGCTCCCACCTTCAAGGCCCACACTTGTACAAAGGGCTTATATGTTGAGCCAAAAAAAAAAAAAGAAGCTGCCACCTTTGCTACAGTAGTTACTAGAACTCTCAGTTTAATTTCAAAGCCATTTTCTGTATTAGTTGATTCAATTGCCACTCATTCATTTACGTCCACTTTTATGCCATGCAACTGAACCTTGAAAATAAGGAGATAGAAATCAATTATAGAATCAAGTTGCCCAATGACTCTAGAGTTTAGTGTCCTATCTCTCATTAACTTATTCCAATCTTAGAGTTTTAATTCAATTTGATCAGACTTTGATATCATTCTGGAAATGGGCTAGTTATGTACTCATAGGGTCAAGATATATTGTGAGTACCTTAAGGCTATTTCAAGGGATGAACAAGGGAGAGAAATATGTTTTATGGGCAAATAAAGGAAATACCTTATCCTTTGAATTCTGTTATGAAAGCAAGTGAGCTCTTATATCAAGGATATAGTGGGTATTGGTGTTATGCTATTGACACTCAATAACAAGAATAAGAAGTAGAAGATATCCCTATAGTTTGTGAATTTATAGATGTTTTTCTAAAGAGTCACTGGGACTACCCCATAAAGAGAAATTGATTTTTAAAATTGAATTAATCCCTGATGTCCAATGTATTTGTAAAACCCATATCATATAGCCCCAACAGAGCTTAAAACACTGAAGATTCAATTAGATGAGCTATTATAGAAGGGATTTACCAGGCCAAGTGTGTCACTAAGGGGTGCCCCAGTTCTATTTGTGAAGAAGAATGATGAAACCTTAAGGTTATGTGTCGATTATAAAGAGCTGAACACAATTACCATCAAGAACTATCCATTGCTCTGAATAGATGGTTCATTTCATTGACTGTAAAGAGCAAGAATATTTTCCAAGATTTACTTGAGATCAGGATCCCATCAACTTAGGATTACACTTGAAGACATTCTCAAAACTGCACTTAGGACCAGATTTGGCCACTATGAATTTACCGTGATGCCTTTTTGATTTACCAATGGCCTCGTGGCCTTTATGGATCTTATGATTAGAATTTTCAGACCCTATTTAGGCAAGTTTGAGGTGGTATTCATAGACAATATGTTGATTTACTCCAAAGGCAGAAACAAGTATATTACCAATTTGAGAATGGTGTTGTAAACCTTGAGGGAACATCAATTACATAGCAAATACAAGAAGCGTGAGTTCTGGTCAGAAGAAATTGTATTTTTGGGACATGTGGTTTCAAAGGAAGGGATTAAGGTTGATTTGTAGAAGGTGAAAACAGTTACAAAGTGCCCAATGCTCACCAATGTTATTGAGATAAAAAACTTTTCCGGTTTAGCAAGGTATTATCAAGTTCAGGAAGGATTTTTCAAAGATCGTCTTCCCTGCCCGATTTGTTGAAGAAAGCTATAAGCGAGCAAGAAGATAAAGTGTTAGTTTATACCTTCCAATAGTTCAAGCCTTATAAAAGAAATCACTATACACATGACCTGGAATTAGCTGTGGTAGTCATTGCATTGAAATTTTAGAGACATTACTTATATGGTGTACCCTGTAAGATCTATATTGATCATCAAAGTTTGAAGTACATTTTCACTCAAAAGAAGCTTAGTTTGAGACAAAGGCATTGAGTAGAATTGCTTAAAAGTTACAACTTACAGATCCATTATCACCCAGGAAAGGCAAATGTTGTGGTAGATGCACTCACAAGGAAGGCACGGCATACCCTTAACTTAGTCATTACTCAGTTGAAGCTCTTAAGAGGGCTTGAGAACTTGAATGTTCCATTGGTGTCATATAGGCAAGCATCGAAAAATATCAATGGATCCAACTCTTTTAAGCTGGAGCCCATAGTACTTTACGACTTAGGACTAATATTTGTATTTGAAGAAAGCATGGAACTCCCAACGGTCGATGTTATAAAAGTAGTAGCAGAGAAATTCACATGAAACATCAGGGTAAAATAACGCAGACATTGATGGCAAAATCATCTTTTAGATTATGAAGATCATCTTCAACACTTAATGAAGTGACAGACATTAGAAGACTCTTGAAAACCAACCATTGGAACTGACAGAAAAGCTATCCTGATAAAAGAAGGAGATTCTTGGAGTTTCAGGTAGGTGATAAGATTTTTCTTAATGTTTCGCCAACTAAGGGTATAATAAGGTTGAACTGCGAACTAAATTGAGTCCAAGATCTATTGGACCATACAAGTTTATTGAAAGATTCAATTCCACAACTTGTTGACTAGGTCTTCTTATATAACTCAAACATGTCTACAACGTGCTCCTTACCTCACACATAGGCAATACATTTCGGATCCTTACCACGCTCTCTTAACCAAACCCATTGTGGTCAATAAGGATCTCGTGTTTGAAGAGCACCTAGTCCAGACACTAGATCGTAGGATTAAGCAGCTACACATCAAGCAAATACCTTTAGTTAAAGTATATTGGGTAAATCATACCTCCTCAAAAGCCACTTGGAAAAACTGAGGATGAGATGCAAGCCATGTACACACATCTATTTGAGATGAACTTGCATGTTTTGTCAAAGCTCATAAGTTTCGAGGACGAAACTCTTTAAGGAGGGAAGGTTGTGATAACCCAACCCTAAATCACGTTTATTTATTTAATCAAGCTATGTTATTAAGTTTTTAAATTTATTTATCTTATTTAATCCTCCCAGTTGGAAGAATTTATTTCAAGCCCCACTTTGAAATTCGAGTTTCATTTACCGTAACAATTTCAAGTGAATTGATATTAGGGCTCAGTAAATATGATTAGGTGATATATTATTTTTTATAATGTCACAAAAATTTAGTTGTTAACTATGTAAAAATTTGGCCCCAAATTCATTAAGTTTGGCCTAATTTATTTGGGCCCGATTTGCGGCCCGATCCAATTTGGGCTCAAATTGTGGCCCAAATATTTTGGTATAATTAAATTAAGTTAATCACCATCATTTGTACCTAATTTTAATTAGCAAAAAGATATTTTAGATGGATAAATATTAGCCAAGCATCAAGATAATAACAAACCATTACTTTCCACCAAGTGAAAATCCTAGTCTTCTTCTTCCTCTCCCCTCCACACCCCTATGGCACCACCCCCTTGCTAAAGTTGCTGCTATTTTCAGCGCTCTTGCCACCACTCTAGCCACCAGCCAGCCACCCTGACTGCCACCAACCACACATCCTCCAACATCAAACACCACCTTCCACTACCCCTTCCTCTTTAAATCCAAGCATAAAGTGAGGTAAAATCTTATTTTGATCTTATTGTATTTTTTGGCTTTTATGATTGTTCTATTTAAGATTTGTGCTCTTGTGATCAAAATAAATGTTATTATGCAAATTTTATTATTTTTAGGGATGTTGGAGATGATGGAGTCGAGCTTGAGCTTGATCAAGCATGTATGAATCAAGAGAGTTTAGATTTGTGTTTGTTTATTTAATTGTTGTGATCTAGCATAGGGAATGAGTTTTAAAGATGGTTGGTGATCTTACTTTACTCATTTATGGCGATTTGGATGGAAACTTGAATGTGGCATGACCTAGAGTTTCATGATTATACATGGTTTAACTTGATTTTTGGAATCAAGTATATTATTTAGATTGAATTAGATGTAATTTAAAGGTTGGATGTGTTATTGACTTAAAAAGATCATGTTATGTAAGTTTTGTCAAAATTATTGGATTATGGAAAATTCCATAAGTGGCCAAAAGAGCTTGTTTGAATCATTAATGCAAATAAGTGAGGTTATGGAAGCTTTCTAAGTGTTTTTGTGGAAAGAATGATTGTAAAACCTATAAATATGATCATGTAGTGACTTTAAGTAGTATGGTCATTTAAGGTGATGAGAAGGAACAAGGCTTTGTTAAATGATTTTAAGGAATGATTTTAAATGGGGATTTATGTGAAAAGAAATGAGAAAGCAAAAGCAGTGTGGCTGTGAACTGGCAGAAAACAGGGGTCACTTTTCCAATAAGTTGGTAATAATCGGCTCATCTCAAATTATGATTTTTGGTGGGTGGATAGATCAGTAAGTTATCTTTCAAATTCCTTTTGAATCGCTTCATTCCAAGTTTAGTGGAAAAAGTTATGGCCGTTTTGCCAAGACTGCACAGGACAAACCCAAGTTGTACACAGTTGTGTTCTAACCCAATTTTAACAACCCTGTTGTTGTAATTACGTTTTACCCTATGAATAAAAATTTTGAGGTACTTTTTAAGTTTTTTATATTGGGGTTTTATAGCTCAATTGGAGTCGGAGGTGAAAGATATGGATTTTCTAAAGTAGACCTTCAAACGGTAATATGACAAAAGAAAGAAATCATGACGTTTGGGAATATTATTAGGACTTTCTACATGATTATGGATATTGTAAAGAAATTACAATGTTTAGTGAGTTTAACAACTTTCATTTTGTATAGAAGCTTACTTGGGTTAGAAAAACGAGTTAAATGGGTATAAGAATGAAATTGGAGAAGTAAAGAAAGCAATAACACAAGCTCAGGTTATATGAGCTTTCCTGAGCCTCACAACACCCCTCTTGTCATTAAACATTCTATTATTCATTGCAGAAACATCAAAAACCTATATTCCATGTGTATCCATTAAAATACTTCCATTATCACCTCAATTATTTCATTTTGGTCTATTTTGCTTCAATTTGTTTTACTTCGAGTTCAATGACCCTAACTTATTTATTTTTCATAATCATTTTTGTATAACTTATCTTATGTTGGATTGTTTGAATTGTGGATTCCCTTTTTATTAATATATTTTCATAAAGTTACAATTTATGGGAGTAAAAGTTGTTTACTAACTGCATTTACCTATAACTATATTTCTTAAGCAGAAATGGGGCGTAGTCTATCGTTTCCCATTGTGCATAAGTATTATCAAGTGAGATTACATTTTAAAGACTTTAGGTACGTTTATTGTCTGCATCTTTAGAAAGCAGTACGTATTTATCAAAATGACAATGTTTTGGTAAGTACATTAATGAATCAGTTTAATCAGTGATTTGTTATATAATTATTGACCCCATCAGTTATCAGTTATAGGGCATTGCCCTCCAATTACCCACGCTGCTTCAGGCCCGCTCATCCGATCAGTTTGGCAGGTGTACACCTATCCATAGATCCCAACAGTATCAACGAGTTCATTATCAGATAATAACTAGCAATTACAGTTTACATTCATCTCATTCACTGTTTTAACTTAAAATGAATTGCAAAGCAGGCCCAACCAATTTGTGCAATGATTATTTTACCATACAGGAATGCATGTACTGAGTTTCGGCTCATAGTTTGAAATGTTTTTTATGTTTTGTTTTAGGCAAATGACCTGAAACGCCTTCATGATAACAAAGCAGCTATAGAAATAAGTTGAGCAAGGGATCTGGATGGATCAATAGTAATATCATACATATATAGTTTGGAGCTTGGGATCTTTAGTTGATGGAGATGTAAACTTTATGGTAATTGCTTAGTTGTGGTGTATAAACCTGATGTTAGTTGTAATGTTAAATGTATATGAGTTTGATTTATGCTCAACTATATCCTCTCTAGGATATTTGCTTTAAGCTTCATCCTTTTTGGGATGGCGGTAACACCCCGATCATTAGGTTTATCACCTCTATCATCGAAATTATTAGTCCTAATTCAGGGATTCACTAAGGAGAATACAAATAGTAAAACATGTTTAATTTGGGGGCGTTACACTCCCCCCAAACAGCTGAGTACATGATTGTAGGTATTCAAGTGCACTTGGTTTGGTTTTTAGGATGGTTGAGGTATATAAATGTTGTTAGCACATGATTGCAGGTTTTGAGGTATATTTAGATTGCTCTTTAGGATGGTTAATGTAAATTAATGTTGTTACCCCTCTTAAGTGATGTGATGCATTGATAAATCCTTAAAGAGGAGAAAAACATGGATTCAATATTGGTTTTTTTAATGCACACCTTTTTCTAAACGTTTGTATGTGATGGTTGTCTTTGGAAGCTCTTTGATTAAAATGGGTAATTTTTCATTGCAATCAATTTTAGGTACTATTGTGCATTTGAATCCTAAATGGGGTTTGCTATTACACAGCTTTAGATTCAATGAATGCCAAGGGCATCACCTTTCATATCTCCCTATTTTTATTTTTGTTTTTTTTCAAATGTGATTACTTGGCACATCAAGGAATTGGAATGGAAAACTTGACTCCAACTAATATGTATACCCTTTGCTAAGCATTTGATGCGTATTAGGTGTCAATGGATGATGCACTATGTTTTCTTTTAGTTATGGCGACTCAAATTTAATTGTTTGACTGAAAGATTTATTATTCACTTATTAACATCTTGATGTCGAAATAATAACTTTCAATGATAATTTCGAAGTGCCATTTTGTTACCTAAAAACTTAATCTCAGAGTAACATGCGCGTCTTAACCAGTTCTATCTATGCATGTGAAAATGAGATGGAGGGAGCATTAGAAGTATTCATTTCTCTATCCCTATAACATTGTCAAAAGTTTTTATTTTCAAAAACTTAGCCCAACAAAATCTTTGTAATGAATTACTATTGAGCAAAGGCATTTGCTCCTAAATTTCTTATGTCTCGAAAAATTATCTTTAAACATTAGACGGAAGGATGCATTGAGACTGTTGTTAAGCAACGTATAATTACTGTGAAATGAACTTTTGAATAATCAATCGGCAAAATATCTTACAAATATGACCTTGGACACTATGGAAAGATGAATTGTGGAGAAATTACATAGATAAATTAAAATATGGTACGTGAAATAAAAATTGAATTCTAATAATATAAATTGTGGGCAGTAAGGTCACCGATAATCCGAACTTTAAAAAAACCTCTTAGCCCCCTAAACTTTAGGTCTAGTTATTTTCAAGAATTTGTACTTAAAAGATTGCTAGTTGTTATCCCGACATTGGCTCACTGCTCACCCAATTTTTTATTAGTATTGATTATTGAAAATAATCAAGCCAAAGTTTGAGGTGCTGGAGGGTTTTATGTTAAGCGGATTATCAGTAGCATGACTGTCTAAGTTTCAAATTACTAGAGACCAATTTTCCCAAATGAAAACCTAGTTCTACACTGTTCTAAGCAGGATGAGAATGTCGCATGTCTTCTATTTCATAGACGCAAGGAGAGAGAGGCATGTTTATTTGTGCTTTCTGGAAACTTTAATATAGTTTCACTCTCTTTTTTTTTGGTAAATGTATTACTATATTTTTAGTGGTATTACATTAATGCATTTTAGTTCTGATTTAAAATAATTAAAAGTAGAAATTAAAATTTTTTAAATATTAAATAATTTAATTACTCATAAATAGTATTTACAAATGTTTGTCACAATCGATGAGATTCCATGGTCCAAAATAACACTCAATTATCAATTTTTCTTCATAATTAGCACCAAGTTATATTTCTTATCCACATTAGCGCCAAGTTAAGAATTGTTTCCAAAATAGTACTTGGTACCCTAATAACTTAGAATAGCAGGTCATTTTTCATTTCTGTTTTAATAATAATAATAATAATAATAATAATAATAATAATAATAATAATAATAGAAAAGGAAAAGGAAAAAAAAATTCAACCCACCAAACCCCACAGCATGTAGCCTGTACTACAACCGCTGCCACAACCTATACCACCCACCCTCACCATTACCATCATCGTTGATATGCCACAACCCAACTGCGTCCTGATGTCAGTCACAGCCTACTACACCCCAAGCCACTACCCAGTCACCCATCTCAATACCTACCCCTCCACCAATGGCCCCCGCCCTTCCCTCCCCTATCTTATTCCCCCATTCCTGAAGCCTACGACATGCACCGCCATTATTAAGACCCACACTGGTTGCCGCCTTGCTCACAACCACTGATGGCCAAACCCAAACTCTTTCTCTCCTATATAGCTCTGTTGCTCAAATTTAACCCATCTTGATCTCTCTGTTCTCTCACCCTCCAATTGCTGATTGAATTTGCAATTAAGTTATTATTTATTAGGAGTGACTAAATTTGATAAAAATATGGGGAGGAGACAAATGAGAATAAATTGTTACACTGA
Organism: Carnegiea gigantea; assembly: GCA_029747015.1. Taxonomy (NCBI): domain Eukaryota; kingdom Viridiplantae; phylum Streptophyta; class Magnoliopsida; order Caryophyllales; family Cactaceae; genus Carnegiea; species Carnegiea gigantea. The sequence goes on along the minus strand of JAKOGI010000367.1, from coordinate 258,665 downwards.
AAGATAATTAATCCTTAAATTCAATGACTTGGAAAGAGTGGTCAGAGGAGTTTGGATTCAGAATTTGGTACCATTTCGCTAATGGTTGTGGTGGGACTGTGGAGTTCACCTACGTCATCTAGTAGTGGTGGCAATAATGCTGGTGGACCATAAAGTATGGGACTATAAGAATGGGGCAGAGGATCATTGGATAATTTGAGTATAGAGAGGTAGGGGATGATTAGTGGTGGAAGAGGGGTGACTTTGCACCGACTGTTAGTGGGATGGTGGTAGAGTTGAACAGTGGTGGGGATAGTGGCAGGGTGGGAAGGGGTAGTTAGGCAAGATAGGGTTGTTTCCATGATTATTATTATTATTATTATTATTATTGTTATTGTTATTGTTATTGTTATTGTTATTAAAGCAAAAATGAAATTTACTTGCAATTCTAGGTTATTATGTCAAGAAGTGATATTTTGGTAAAGAAATCTTAACTTGATGTTGGTGAGGATAAAAAATATAACTTAGTGCTACTATGAAAAAAAAAAATTGATAATTGAATGTCATTTTAGGCCATAAGCTTCACCAAGACGCGGGTTGGTCGTGGCATACTGACGATGATGGTGGTGGTGTGGGTGGGCAGTAGAGGTAGAGGATGTGGCAGTGGCACAGGCTATAGGCCATGGGGTTTGGTGGATTGAAATTTTTTCCCTTTTTCTATTATTATTAGTATTAGTATTATTATTATTATTTAAACAAAAATGAAAATGACCTATAATTCTAGGCTATTGGCTTACCAAGTTCTACTTTTTTGGGGGGAGGGGAGGGGGAAATTCTTAACTTGGTGCTAATGGGGATAATAAATATAACTAGTGCTATTATTGAAAAAAAATTGATAATCTATATAACTATACTTAAAATTGAGTGATTATATATTGGTTTAGCACTTGGCAATCACTTATTGGTTATATCTTTTTTCTTTTAATTATATTATAGAATTGAAGTGCTCATCAATGCTCATGACATTAAATAATTATATGTTTTCTAAGTTTATATTAAATGGTTATATCAATATGCAAATATCTGGATATTCGAAGAAGAAAAGTTAGTCTATGAGACACATTATCCTTTTATAATCAATTTCTCCATGGCATTTGAGGTTTTTCTATCTCTCATGTCCAAGTGAAATCTTAAACCCAAAAAAAAAAGATTGAAATTTGTGTGACGTTAAAATCTCTTACCAAAGTTATGTTAACTAATTATTGTATTTTCAATAGAAAATATTTTTGGTGTATTTATCATTTATCGTAGGGCTATTAATGGTTTCTTAACTATTTTTTATTTTCCTTTACAACTATTATAAGTATTTTTTTTATTTTCCTTTACAACTATTATAAGTGGATTTTAACAGAGTTACATTCCTAATTTCGTGCTATATAATTGTTGAGTCTATTCATATTCCAAGAGTTATTGGCATTGTTGCTATTGATCCTTGGATTGTTTTAATAAGAGTCTATGGCATATCTCTATATACATTGATTTGATAAATCCATTAGCATTATATCTTGATTTGTTTCTCTCTCATCATAGCATTCTTTTATTTTGCCATCCAAAAATGCAAAATTCCTTCAATTCCGTTGCATTATTATGACTTAATTAAATGTAAAGAAACTGTAAAGGACATAAAAAATTATCATTACTACAAATGATATAACATGTCTTTAAGAAAAAAAATATTAACAATATGTGCGAAGTACAGGTATAGCACTAGTTGAGTACTATTTTGGAACATAAATCACGTCCTGGTGTCAGTCACAACCTACTAAACCCCATGCCACTACCAGGCCAGCCCTCTCAATCACTAGCCCCTTGGCCAATGGCCCCCTTCCCTCCCCCTTTCATCCCCCATTCCTAAAGCCTACGACATCCATCGCCATTGCCGCAGCCCCCACTGGTTGTTGCCTTGCTGGCTGTTAGGTTTCGTGGCCCAAAATCAAAGAGACGGCTAGTGTTTCTTGGCGGCTAGGGTGTGCGTCTTGATGTACAGTCTTCTTGGCGGTTAGGGTTCTTCTCAGGAATTAAAACCCGAACTTCTAGACTCTATATAAAGAGACCTTGCCTAGGATCTAAAATCATCCTAAGTTCCATAACCAAAACACAAAAAAAAAACACATTGAGAGGTAGAGAGAGTTTTGAGAGAGATTACAAGAGAGATTGTAATCCTGCTATTGGATCGAATCACTTGTTGTGATTGCGATCACTTTATACTCTTCCTACTCACATAGTGGATTAATTGTGCTCATTGCCGTCCGTGATTTTTTCTCGTATTGGGTTTCCACGTAAATCTTATGTATTATTGCTTTGTTCTCGTTATCGTTCTTTAAGTTTCTGAATATCTGTTTCATCCAATCGCTTCCGCAACTAAAGTCGCGCAATTTTTCCTAACAAGTGGTATCAGAGCCTTGGTTTAGGATGTCTTCAATTATGAAGGTTGATATTCAGAAATTTGATGGGGAGATTAGTTCTAATCTCTGGAAGGTATAGATGGGGGCAGTTCTCATCCAGCATGGGTTATGGAAGGTTCTGCAAGGACCTCACATGAAAGCCAAGAAGATGACTGATGAAAAATGGATAGCAGGCCAAAAGAAGAGGCGTGGATTATTGACAGATGAGGAATGGGAGGAACTAGAGGTAAAGACACTTTCTGCCATACAGTTGTGCTTGGCACCACATGTTTTGCGAGAGGTGCTTGATAAGACAACTGCAGTGGATCTTTGGATTTGGCTCGAGGAACTCTACATGACGAAGAGTCTAGGGGATAAGATCCGTTTGAAGGAAAGGTTGTACACCTTTCATATGGCTGAAAGTATCCCTGTTCAAAAATATTTGAATGAGTTTAACTCTATTCTTGTTGATTTGGAGAGTCTGGATATAAAGATTGAGGATGAGGACAAAGTTATTCTGCTTGTTGTGTCTTTACCCCCCTCCTATAAACACTTTAAGAAGATCATACTATATAGTAATTCTAATACCATATCGTTTGAGAATGTTAAGTCAAACCTGTTGTCTAAGGAGAAATTTGATCTTGACATTTATGCTGATTCTGCTGAGGGATTAGTAGTAAGGGGTAAAACAATTGAAAAGGGGAACGGTAGTAAGAGTAAGAACCATTCTAAGTTTAGAAATCCTCACACTGATAAGACCTGCAATTACTAACTGTTGGCAACTGCAAAAGAAGAGGGAGAAAGGAGAAGATAATTCTCATGAGCCTGCTGAAACTTTGTTTGCTGAATCTGATTCTGATGGTGACGTTTTGTTTGCTACCTCTACTGAAAGGGGGAGCGACTCTAATTGGATTCTTGATTCTGGGTGTACCTATCATATGTATCCTCACAAGGATTTGTTTTTAACATATGATCCAATTGACTCAACTGTTGTTCACATGGGCAATAATGCCCAATGTAAAGTAACTGGAATTGGTACTGTTAAAATCAAGATCCATGATGTTGTTGTTACGACTTTATCGAATGTTCGTCACGTTCTTGACTTGAAGCGTAACCTCATCTCTTTAGGCATCTTTGAATCCAAGGGGTGCAAATATTCAGCTGAAGGTGGAGTTTTGAAGGTTTCGAAGGGTAGTCGGATTCTACTAAAGGGTTTGAGGTAAGGAAGCCTCTATGTCTTGCACGCGTCTACTATGACAGATTATATGAAGAAAGGTTCATACAAGTCGCCTCTCAGAGCTAAGTTCAAGTATCACTTGAACTCAATCGGCGTTCGAATCGCTTAAATGCCCTTCGGGGCATTGCCCCTTGGGGGGTATCATCCTTCGGGGTGTAATGATAGTGGTGAAGAATGGATGATTGGAGATTTCGGTCCAAGGTGAAGATTGTTGGGTTTCATGGCCCAAAATCAAAGAGACGGCTAGGGTTTCTTGGCGGCTAGGGTTTGCGTCTTGGCGTGCAGTCTTCTTGGCGGTTAGGGTTCTCCTCTAGAAGTTAAACCCTGAACTTCTAGACTCTATGCAAAGAGACCTTGCCTAGGATCTGAAATCATCCTGAGCTCCATAACCAAAACACAAAAAAAACATATTGAGAGGTAGAGAGAGTTTTGAGAGAGATTACAAGAGAGATTGTAATCCTGCTATTGCATCGCATCACTTGTTATGATTGCGATCGCTTTGTACTCTTCCTGGTCACATAGTGGATTGATTGTGCTTGTCGCCGTCAGTGGTGTTTTCCCGCATTGGGTTTCCACGTAAATCTTGTTTGTTATTGCTTTGTTTTTGTTATCATTCTTTAAATTTCTAAATATCTGTTTCATCCTATCGCTTCCACAACTAAAGTCGCTCAATTTTTCCTAACATTGGTAAATCCACAACCACTGATGGCCAAACTCAAACTCTTTCTCTCCTATATCCCTTTGCGGCCCAAATTTGACCCCTCTTGATCTCTCTATGTTCTCCTACCCTTCAATTTCTTATTGAATTTGCAACTAATCCTCGAGTCATCAAGAGTCATCAAGAGTTGAATAAATTTGATAAAAATATGTGGAGGAGACATGGGAAGAAATTGTTCCAGTAAAAGGCAGTTGATCCTCAAATGCAATAGCTTGGAAAGAGTAGCTAGCGGAGTTTGGATTCGGGATTGGGTACGGTTTCCCTAATTGCTATGATGGGGCTGTGGAGTTCGCCCGCATCGTCTGGTAGTTGTGACACTAATCCTGATGGGCCATGCAGTATGGGATTACGAGAATGAGGCAGAGGACCATTGGTTAATTTGAGTAGAGAGAGGAAGGGGATGACTAATGCTAGCCAAAGGCGGCGTTGGCTGACCCACTGGCTACTGATGTGGTGGTGGTAGAGTTGAGTAGTGGTGGGGATGGCGGCAGGGGTGGGAAGGGTCAGCAGTTACACAGGATGGGGTTATTTACATTTATTATTATTATTATTATTATCATCATCATCATCATCATCATCATCATTAAAACAAAAATGAAATCAGCTTGCAATTTTAGGTTATCAAGTCAGCAAGCGATACTTTGGCTAAAAAAATCTTAACTTGATGCTAGTGAGGATAAGATATATTACTTAGTGCTGTTATGAAACAAAAAAAAAAAAAGAATGTCATTTTATGCCATAAACTTTAATCGATGATTATAAAAAATACTCAAAATGCATGTTTTCCTTTAATTATGTAATTTCTTGTTGCTAGCGCTAAATCCATGTTCTGCATGGATTGGTATAGTTTTCTACTTTAACAAATTTCTATCTAATATGTCAACATATATGTAATAAATATATTATCTGGTAAAATCCTTTTTGTCATCCACCAAAATCAATTAACCATTTTGATAAATAATAGTATAAAAACCCAATATTATTTTAAGTCAACAATTGAAGTTATAAAGTTAATATATCACTAATGCACCTTTGTCCAAAAATTGTCAAAACAACTTCTAGATTCCATCATTTTCTTACTTTATCACTCTCTAACTATAACTACATCACCTTTTAAAAGGAAAAAAGTTGTTACAATTAATTAACATTAATATAATGAAATTAATCCATATATAATAAGTTAAATGAAGAAGACCTAGTTACAAATATCCATTAGTTGTAAAAGTTTATTCAAAGAAAATTAAAATATTATTAATTAAATATAATTCCCTACAGAAATATGAAAGGTAACAAAGGGTTAAGGAAAAATGGTGAGTTGAAAGGCTTTTCATATATGCTTGATTAATATTACGACTACAACTAAAACCTAATTTTTTTAACTAAGTTGGCAAACTAAAATATTTATAAAAGATATATTCATGAAACTGTAATGAAATAATTTTAATTTAAATCATAAGTTTTCAAAATGATTTGTCCAATATTATTGATCTATTACTTTACGATTATACTTATTATATTAAAATTATGAATATAAATTTTATGCAAGTTTTTAGAAGATACTAACACTTAATTTGAAAAAATAAGAAGATGAAATACAAAATTGAAAACTTAGTAACTTTTCCAATAAAAAATGAAACCTATAAATTGAATGCCTGCATTAATTTGATCTAATTACTCTTGCTAATATATTTCAATTAATATCTAAAATGAACAATTTAGAAATGATAAAAGAAAATAATATTCACATCCAATGAGTGGTCACTAATATAATGTTTGATTAGATGTAATTAACTTTGTAATGCAAATAAATTTGTAATTGTACTTTCATTACCTTATTTGGTTGTGTTAGAGTATTGTAATATAAGAATTATCTTGTAATTATGATTACTACAAACTAAGTAATTATGATTGTATTGTAAAATTGATTGTATTACATTACCATTGTATTATATCTAACCAAACATAAATAAACGTCTAGTCAAAATGTGAACACTTAATTTTAAGTATAGTTATATAGATATAGATATAAAAATTATAACTTATAATATATAAATAAAATAATAAATCTAAGCAACACTTCATATACCTTATTTGTTTCTTATTGTAACTTTATATTTATGTGAATGTCGCTAAAAAAAAAGTATTAACTACCTTAAAATAGAAAATTAAACTTCAATGCTAAAAAGATATCAACAATACATTTAATACTCAACTTTAAAATCCAACTCCAAAACGTAAAAGTAAGTACATATACAAGGTTTTGCTACCTTTGCCAATTTCTTGTTATTTTGCAACCTTGCCAATCCCATTCCGTACCATACACCGACCCGCTAATAATTACACAATTGGACAGCTCATAATTAAAGTTGCATCAGGATTGAAGAATTCAAAGACAACTTTTGTACAAATTAATTACTGTCACTAACCAAAAGTTAAGAGCTTGACCCCAGTCATTAACCATCAACCATGTGCAGATTTGACTCTGGATCCTCCGTCCATTTGTCTCATTTTTTTTTTTCCCCCTCTGTCCATTTGTCTCATTTTTTTTTTTTTTTTTACAATGGTAAGCAGCCCAGCTTATGGGCCCTATCTCAGAGAATACCCAGTAAATCTGTAACAGAGGAATAAGGAGATATCAAAGCTCAGGATAAAATTCAGGATCACATCCTCCCACACAATTTCTGGACAAGACAGAAACTGTGCCCCCATTTGTCTTATGGCAATGTCAAAACAGAAACAAATAAGTAAATCCTTTCGAATAATAAATAAAATAAAACCAGCATTGCTTGGGCCATCGTACTTTCTCGTGACCACCAATGTCTTTTTGCATCTACATCTGCCATTCTACCCTCTGCATTCATGGGTTCATCTTTCCTTTTTCCACGAAAACTGCCTTTCGACCAGATTTTCAGTTCTTTATAGGTGCGAACACTTAACTGCATGATGTGTTAGGTGAACCTGAGCTTAATGTATAATTCTTAGAGGTTAGCACGGTTGCTGTTACTTGGAATTGCTTCGGAATCAATCAAATAGTCTTGGTTATGATTTTTAAAAATGAAGAATCAGTTCAATCAGTTTATAAATAGATATTTGAAATAGAAATTGGTAATCGGTTTAAGGAAAAAAAAAAAGAATCATTTTTTTTCACAAATTTTTGGGTGAGAATGTCTTATATCAGAGCTATTATGATACATACTTTTTTAGAGTGACTAATAATATATCATAGAGTGATCTTTTAATTTATGAGTGATTGATAGATGATCCAAAAGTAACTTACTATCATGATTACTCTTAAATAAATACTTAATTAGTTTAGTTATTATTAAAGTTACCAGAGAAAGTTCACATGTTCTACAGGAAATTATCTCATAGAAGACTTACTAATAATTTTATTTGGTTTCTTCTGACCTTTCTTTCGTTTTTCAATTTTTTCCTCTTCCGATTCCTTTATCTACAAATAGGACTCTTTTAGTACTAAATTTGAATCCAATATCAATTATCTTTCTACTACTAATTAGAAGTTGAATCATCATATTTTGCAAGTTAGTAAGTCAAAAAATACCAATTTATTAAAATATCCTTCTATTTCGTGTAAAATAGAAGAGGAGGGTAGATAAATATGTCAATTATATATCCCCATTTCACCATCCAAAAAAAGTAATTTTTTAGGCGCAAAAATTTTCATGCTAGGCACAGCAGATGCACTTGTGTAAATTCGAAATTATCCCAAAAGTTTGGAATCGGTTTGATTGGTTTTGATTCCAGCTACCAAATTCTTGGATGAATACCCGAAACCACACAGCTCTTATTATTTCGTCCAACTTAGGCCCCGCTCTTTTTAAATTAATTTTTTTGAGTTTATTTGCACTGTACTTACCTAAACTAAATTGACCATATTTTTTAAGCTGAACCAAACTCATCATAAAAAAGGATTAGTTGAAAAGAACAGGGCCTAAAGATGGGTGCTTTTTTATTTTTATGACTTTAATTTGTGTAAATTCAATTACCGTAGTTTTAATAATTCTCTCTAACCATGGTCTTGTAGATAATTTTTATTTTATTATTGGTTTAATCAAAAACATATTCATAACCTAAATAGAGAAGTATATTCAAATTTCTCACATAAAATTAGATGTAGCATGCGCAGGTTTGCAAAAGCAAACCAAAGATGATAAACTTTCACTATTCGTACATGAAAAAAATTTAATGGATTTGAAAATTTTAAGGGTAATAAATTGCAATATGAATCAAATAGTTTACAAATGTTAGTGCTCTATATTTATAATTTTATAAAGTTGACAAGAAAATAACAGTCAAAGTGCATTATCATTGATCTGTTTTTACAAACATAATGAGACGAAGTGGGTAGATTGTAGATGTTACAATACGTCATTTCTGATCATTTTAACTTTTTTAAAAGTTACAAGAAAAGGTGTTGATGGGATACTTTTATATTAACTAAGGCATTCTTTTTTCGTTGGAAAATATGCGTTGGTAAATAGGTAAAATTGGTTGAGATTGTAGAAATAAGTTAAAGTAGATATTTTTTTGTTAAAATGGGTTGAAGTGGGTTAAAATAGATTGAATTGTTTTTATATGATGGGTAGAAATTGATTAAAATAATGATAAATGGGTTGAATTTGATTGGAGTGAGTTGAAATTGGTTAAAATGGGTTGAAATTGATTGAAGTGATTATTTTTTTTTAATTGAAATGAGTTGAAGTAGGTTAAAGTTAGTTGAGGTTGGTAAATTGAAATTTACCAACAAAAAATAACATGGCCTAATTGTACTTAGCTAGTTCTTTTACCATGGGACAATGCAAATTAAAGCAACAGGCAGAAATCTAGACTGTAAGAAACATATTTCAGTTACAGCTCAGAATTCTCGCACCAAAAGAAAATTTACAGCTCAGAATTTTGATGTGTACATCCTACCTTGAATTTATTTGATCTGTCTTGTTTTTAATGTGCCTTTATATAAGCTAGCTAATCATTGATGGGATACAGCCGTTCTCCCAGATCAAAAATCCGACCCACACCCCAAAGAAAAAAAAAATTGAAAAAGCTAGCGGGGAAGAAGCTGGTGATAATGGCAACTAATTTGAAAACAAGATTGGTATGTGTTTTCAAAGTTTTGGTAGCGGAAATAATGCTGATTAGCATAGTAGAAGGCGCTTCAAGATCTGGAACAAGCCCCATCCTCTCAGCTTCTCCTGCTGTTCTTCCATTCCCAACAACCACTCCTACTTCGTCATCGTCACCCAAAGGCAGCATTTCCTCCTTCTTCCCTCCAGCTTCACCTGCCGACAGTTTCAACCCTTTCGGTCTCTCTCCAGTGCCCGTGTCAGCTCCAACTTCCGGTGAGACTTTTGGGAGGAGTTCATCATCAAGTACTCATTCTTCTAAGCTAGGCACCTTATGTTTTGGAGTGCTCCAACTGCTTCTTTTTGTTATGTTTCGTGCATTTTGACTCATGTAATTATCTTCTAGAATCTTTTTCATTTAATTGGTATCAGTTATGTTCATTAAATGGATGAAAAACAGGCATATGCTTCTTCCAGGTGCCCGATGTTTTCTCTATTTCGTCATTGTTGTGCACCCCTGGGGTTGGCTAATGTAATATGAGTAAGGATCTTATTTCTAGATCACATGAAGGGGTTATTCAATTTGATTTCAAGTCAGGTCAATTTTAGATTGAGTTATATTCATATCAATAAAATTCAGTTAGATTTTGCTTTTTGGTTGGGCCTGTTTTTGAAGGAGTTGACATGAAATCGATTGGTGTACCAAATGAATTTGTCTTGCAGAGAAAAACAACTTTACCAAAAAATATTTAAGTTATAGAAAAAACTAACCAATTTTTCTAATAGGACTGAAAGTTAAGCAAATGCCATGCCTATTTTAGTCCAAGAGAGCCCTCAAGTCCTTCTTAGTACTCAAAAGCTTTGTCACAAGGGACTTGGTCCATGCATTGATTTAGAACTTACATTTAAGGTCCATCCTAAGCCCTTAGGTTCTGTTACCCTCCTTTTTTGAGAAGGTCAAGAGGTCTTTTAAAGGGTTTAATCATTAAATTGAGGCTAAACCTACGGCAAGAATAAGGGAAGCTCAAAATAGAAGGTTGTGCTCATGGATAGTTTCTGAACAGAACGTTAGTCTGTTTATGCTCCACATGACTTGGCCAAGGTTATTCTGGGCTATCTTTAAGTCATTTGGAGTTCATTTGGTCGGTCAAATTAATTTTCAAAGTGGACTGCCCCAAAGTCAACTGTCAGTTCCAGTTTGGACCATATGGCTATTATGGCCCATTTCTCTCAAATGGCTGGGCCAAAATTAGTGAAATTTTTTCATTGGAAATAGACTTATCAAGCTTTCATATGAATCCTATTTCATCAGATTTGGATCAGAAACAAGAGAGTTATGGCCAACTGATTCCAAAGATGCATCCCCCTTTATTAATGTAGGAATTCAAGATAATAAGCCCCTAAGGTGATGGGAACAAGTCTCAAGAGCCCTAGTTTTTAAATTTATATTATTTTTACTATAGTTTATCTAGTAACTTACTTTTATATTTCCTATGTTAATCTAGTAATTTGTATTTTGCATTTTCCTATGTAAGATGAGTTCCCTAGAGTATTGGCCAACCCTATAAAAGCCATACTCGAGTTTAGTTGAAGGCAAGTTAAATGAATGAACAATTAAGCTTCAAAGCTTTCTCTCTCTAAATCTTAAGTTCTCTTTATCCTTGTGAACAAGGTGGTGAGTCTTGAGTGGAGCCTTTATAGGCTTGTTGATGGCTAAGCCTTTATGCAATTCTTGGTGGATCCTAGTCTTGGTGGGTGGCATTGCCTTTAAATCAAGTCACATCAACATTCAAGGGGGACTTTGAGCCTAAACTCAAGTTAGCAATTCTGGCCATCCGCGTGCACGCTCCATTTGGAATCAGAGCAAAATCAGGTTGGTGTGCTTGAGTTTATTCCACATTTCCTTGCTTTTGAAGATCTATTTCTGCATTCTTAGTTGTTAAATCCCTCATTGCTTCTCTTCAAGCTATAAAAGAACCTTGACCAAACATAATTCCCAGCTATAAAAGACCCTAGCTCCTCAAACAACCCTTGCGTTAACTTCCTATCCATACCCTCTTTATCATGTCGAATGAAGAACACTCCCCTCCTAACTCACCCCAACTAGCAAGGGTGCCAAGGGGAATGAGTTTAGAGCAAGCCCACATGATGAGACAAGACAATACCATCCTAAACCTATAACAAAGTGTGAGGCAAATTAGTAGGTAACTTGAGCAAATGACTGCCCAATTCATGGCCTTCCAAGGAGGACGACAAACTCAAGAATCAAACAACCATAAAGATGAAAATGATTACTCAAGTGATTCTAGCTTGAGGAGTCATCCAAGAAGAGGGGATAGGAGACCTCCAACCGATGAATTCCGTGACACTAAAGTGGAACCCCTGGAGTTTAATGGAAACTTGAACCCCAATGAGTATCTTGAGTGGGTTCAAGCCATGGAATGTGTTGATTATATTTAGTTTTGATGATAACAAATCCAAGAGTAACATATTTGTCTAAGTAATGTTGTTCCAAACAAGCTCTCCAAACAGGGCCTAATACACCGTTGTTCCTACACCGCTGTTTGTGATATTTTATTAACCTGGTGGCTAAATGTTGAGAACAAGTCTTAGGAACAGGTTCCGAGCTTCAGTGACACAAGATCAGCAAACAACACATATGGTTTAAGTCTTGAGGAACATTCAGCTACACAAGATCACCCAAGGAATCAAGGTGACCAAGGTGTTTTGGAGCAGCATATTCACTCTTGACAAGACAACTAATTCTTACAAGGAGTCTTGGTTAATTTAGTTTTTATCTTTTAGACTCTTGTTAATATGCCAATCTTGAAAGTATCATTTTTAGCACTTCTTGAAAACGGTTTTCGAAAAGTTGCTTTGGGACACCATTTCTAAACAACCCTGCAAACAGGATGCCTAGGGTGTTCTCAAAAACTACAGCAGCTACATCAGTCTTATCTGGAAATTTGCTTCGGTTGGCTGCCAGATCTAAAAAGATTTGTTTTGAATTTGAAAAAAAAAAATAAATTGCAAAACCGTTTTTGCTAAAGATTTCTCTTGAAAGATTCTTATCCCTTATTTTTAGGTCTTGATTGAATTTGGGATAAATCAAGATTTTATTCTTTTCAAGCTAGATTACTCGGCCAAGATATTTTAAGAAAATCTTCTCTCCTCTCTTAGCCGTTGGAAATCTTTGGTGAATCTTCTAAGCGACTAAAAATAGAGGATTTTCCCTCTCTTTTGAAAAGAATAGCCGTTGGGTTGTGCGTTTAACTATTGAAATTCTCTCTCCCATTTGATAATCCGGTTTTTACAAAGAAGTAAGAGATTCTTAGAGCTGAATTTCAAAGAGAAAAACCGTGAGAAGATTTTGCGTAACTGAGCTTTCAATTTTTTGGCATAATAGGACTTCATTGTACCTTACATCTACTTAAGTCAGAAGCACCCCAGTAAGGTGTTTTGTACCCCTGTTCTCAGAACATAAAGTGAGTGAGTGTGTCCTCAGTCGTGTGGACTTTGGACGTGTCCTATCTGGTGAGATTGGACGTGGTGTAACCTGTCTTAGGGAAGAAGGTTACGTGGGTTACAAGTTGTAACAAGGAGTGTTGCTTTTGTAACGTTTTCAGCCCATTAGTGAAGTGGTTAAATCCTACACGAGGTAGGTCGTGGTTTTTCACACCTCAGTTGGGCTAGAGGTATTTTCCACGTAAAAATTGTGTGTGCTTTATTTCCGCATTTATTACTTTGAATTTCGCTACTGAATCAATTGAGAACAACCGCTACAAACAAGGCGTAAGGTTGTTTGTGATTTACAAACAATCTCTGCAATCAAGTGCTACGGTTGTTTGTCAGTTATTAGGCGAAAATCGACCACCACAATTCACCCCCCTCTTGTGGTTGTGTACTCTTGGAATTCAACAAGTGGTATCAGAGCGGGTTCTCTCAAAAGGGCTAACACCTTGAGAGATTCTGAAGATGAGTACACCGCAAGGAATCCTTGAAGGGCAATCCATTACTCGTCCACCCTATTTCAACGGCCAACATTATAGTTGGTGGAAGAATAGGATGGAGAACTATATTCAGGCAGAAGATTATGAATTATGGATGCTCATCAAGAACGGGCCCCTTGTTCCCACCAAGGTGCTTGAAGATGGTAAGAAGGTTCCCAAGGAACCCATAGGGTTTGATGGTGAAGACTATAAGAAAATGGAAAAGAATGCCAAGGCCAAGAAGCTATTATATTTTGGCCTAGGTCCAGATGAATATACACGTATATCGGAGTGCGAGTCAGCTCAGGAGATATGGAATGCCCTCCAAGTAGCTCATGAAGGAACAACTCAAGTCAAACAATCACGTATTGAGCTACTTATGAGGCAATATGAGTTGTTTGATATGGGTGATCGTGAGAACGTGATGGATATGTACACACGCTTCACCCACATAACAAACGAGCTAAAATCCCTGGGAAAATCCTTCACCACAGAAGAGCTGGTGAGGAAGATTCTAAGGATTTTGCCTCGGTCTTGGGAAGCGAAGGTGACAGCCATCCAAGAAGCTAAAGACATGAACAAGATCACCCTCGACGAGTTGATTGGCAATCTTCAAACCTATGAACTCAGAAAGAACTCACAACAAAAAGAGGAGCAGAAGAAGGATCGTGGGCTTGCCTTGAAAGCACAAGAGGATGATGACTCTGACCTTGAGGATGAAGAGATGACCTTAATGATAAGAAAGTTCAAAAAATTCTTCAAAAAGGTCAAAGAAAACAGCAAAAGAAAAGACTTCAGTAAGTCCAGAAACACCCCCCGAGAGCAGTTCACAGGGTGTTTCAAGTGTGGCAAACCAGATCACATTGTGAAGAATTGTCCACTACTTCGAGAAGAGCAAGAGCAAGAACACCTCAGGAAACAAGGTAGAAAATAAGCTGCAAGCAGTTCTGAGAGACGATTCTCGAAGGCTATGCTTGCTGCCTGGGGAGATTCCTCTGAGGATGAAGGTGAGTCTGAAACTGATGAAGGTGCTGTAGCTCTCATGGCACAAAGTGACACGGATTCAGATGATGAATCAACAAACAGTCTTACTGATCTCAAGAACAAGGTACGTGGTCTCAATAAAGCAACTCTCGAAGAACTTTTGTATACCTTGATGGATACTTGTGCTGAATTGAAACGAGATGTCCGAGACCTAGAACTAGAAAATGAGATCTTAAAAATGAAAAACTGGGCTTACATGAAAATATTAATACGCTCAAAGAAAACCTCTTTATAAAAGAAGGAGATTATTCTCGAATGGAGGAAAAACTCTTTGAGGTGGAAGAAATGGTTGAGTCCTTGCTCAGGCAGAACAAGGGTTTGCATGCTAATATAGAAAAACTGGAAACCGAGCTTATCACAACCAAGCGCTGGAACAAGTCCTCACAAGCCCTTGATTGGTTAAACACTCACCACAGTCGAAACAAAAAGGGACTTGGATATAAGCCTAAACGAACAGTTTACCCAATTCATAGAAAGTATGTGGGATTACCTGAAAACATTGTTTGCTTTCATTATGGTAAAACTGGTTACTATCGATATTCATGTCCTCTGAGAAGGTATGTCATTGAAAAAAATGAAAGGTATGTGAAACAAATCTGGATTAGAAAAGATGAGCTTTACTTGTCTAAAAGAATGGGACCCAAGTGGATCTGGGTTCCCAAAACTAATCTGTGATTTGTTTTGCAGGCTGAAGTGAGAGAGAACAATCCCACAAACAACCCAGCAAACAGGGTAAGAAGCACCCTGTCAAAAGGATCAGAAAACAACCTTGAAAACAGGCAGCTGTGGTATGTTGATAGTGGGTGTTCGCGGCATATGACTGGAGAAAAATCAAACTTTCTCTCACTTACAGCTTCAACCGATGGGAGCGTGGCTTTCGGCAACGGCAAGTCTGGGACAATTATCGGTGTAGGTAGCATTGGTAAAACTCTCTCCCACTCAATTGATAATGTGCACTTAGTTGATGGTTTAAAGCATAATTTACTAAGTGTGTCCCAACTGTGTGACAAGAACAACCTAGTGGTGTTCTCACGAACACATTGCTTGGTTGTCAATATCAACACAGGAGATGTCATATTAAGGGGGAAGCGACACAAAAATGTTTACAAAGTATGTATTTCCACTCTTCCCCAAAACAACCTGACTTGTTTGAGTGCTGTGAATGATGACATAATGCTCTGGCACAAGAGACTAGGTCATGCAAGCCTTACTCTTTTAAACAAACTTGTTTCAAAAGACCTGGTTATTGGACTACCTTCCATCAAATTTAATGATGACAAGGTATGTGAAGCTTGTGCAAAAGGCAAACAAGTCAGATCTTCTTTTAAATCGAAAAAATGTGTAAGCACTACCCAACCTCTAGAATTATTACACATTGATTTGTGTGGTCCCATGAGGATAACTAGTAGAGGTGGGAAAAAGTATGTGCTTGTTGTAGTGGATGATTACTCTCGATTTACTTGGACCTTGTTTTTGGCATCCAAAGATGAAACCTTTGAGAATTTTATTGCCTTTCTCAAAAAGGTTGAAAAGAGAGTAGGACACTCCTTAATTAGCTTGAGATCTGATCATGGAACTGAGTTTGAAAATGCAAGTTTTATCAACTATTGTAATGAACATGGTGTTGATCATAACTTCTCAGCTCCAAGAACACCCCAACAAAATGGGGTGGTTGAGCGCAAAAATCGCACCCTGGAAGACATGACCAGAACAATGCTTATTGCTAGTGGTCTTCCTAGGTATTTCTGGGCAGAAGCATTGAACACCTCATGTTACATTATAAATAGATGCATGATCAGACCCATTTGAACAAAACTCCTTATGAACTTTTCAAGGGCAGAAAACCCAATATTACGCACCTAAGAACATTTGGTTGTAGGTGTTTTGTGCATAATAATGGGAAGGATGCCTTAGGAAAGTTTGACCCTAGGAGTGATGAGGCAATATTTCTTGGCTATTCTTCTCACAGCAAGGCATACAAAGTCTTTAACAAAAGGACCTTACGTGTTGAAGAAAGTGTGCATGTGCTTTTTAATGAATCTAACTTGTTGAGTGAGAATGATGCACAGGAAGATGAACTTGAATTAGGTCTTGTTCGAAAAGAAGTGTTGCTCCAAGATAAACGAGGTAAGAACACCATGGAGAAAACAACTCCTGAAGGTGTTCCTCAGAACAGCAGGCAAGGTGAACACCAAACAGGGGGAAACACCATTGAACCCTATTCAGGACCATGTTCTTCAGGAACAAGCTTACAAACAGGTGCAGAAACAGGCTCAGGAGATGATCGTAAGCTTGATATTACGACTAGAGTAGAGCATGGGTCTGTGGATCCTCTTACTCACGACCATGGAAGTACCATAGTTCGCACCCCCTTGATCAAATTCTGTCTGATATTAACAGTGGAGTGCAAACTATGTCTAAGCTTAAGAATTTCTGTGCTTTCTATGCTTTTCTCTCTGATATTGAGCCAAAGAGTGTGAATGAAGCTCTTGCAGATTCAGATTGGGTCACGGCAATGCAAGAAGAGCTCCATCAATTTAAAAGAAACAAAGTATGGCACCTTGTACCTAAACCTGCAGAGAGAACAATCATTGGAACCAAGTGGGTGTTCCGAAACAAACTGGATGAGTCAGGAACAGTCACTAGGAACAAGGCACGGCTGGTTGCTCAAGGGTATAATCAAGAAGAAGGGATCGATTATGAAGAAACCTTTGCACCAGTTGCTAGAATTGAGGCTATTCGAATCTTAATAGCCTTTGCAGCTCATATGGAAATCAAGTTATATCAAATGGACGTGAAAAGTGCATTCCTCAACGGATACCTTAAAGAAGAGGTGTATGTCAAACAACCCCCTGGTTTTGAAAACAGTGAATTTCCTAACCATGTTTTCAAACTTGACAAAGCTCTTTATGGCCTAAAACAAGCTCCTAGAGCTTGGTACGAACGTTGTCAAGTTTTTTAATTGAAAATGATTTTAGAAGAGGCAAGGTAGACAATACCTTGTTTCTAAAATCTAAGGGGGAACATTTATTGATTGTCCAAATATATGTTGATGACATTATATTTGGTGCAACTCATCATGATTTATGCAATGAATTTTTAAATATGATAAGGAGTGAGTTTGAGATGAGCATGATGGGTGAGCTTAACTTTTTCTTAGGCTTACAAATCAAGCAAACTCCAAACGGCACCATGATCCATCAACAAAAGTATATCAAGGAGCTACTTAAGCGTTTTGGGATGGAGTTGGCCAAACCCGTAGACACTCCTATTTCTCCTTCAACCAGGTTGGTTATGGATGATGGGAGTCCCTCAGTTGAGGAGAAACTCTATAGGGGCATGATTGGGTCACTCCTATACCTAACCGCTAGTAGACCAGATATTGTTTTTAGTATTGGTTTATGTGCCCGTTTTCAGTCTAATCCTAAGGAAACTCATCTTAAGGCTGTGAAACGGATACTAAGATATTTGAAACATACACCCAATTTAGCCTTATGGTATCCTAGAGGTTGCAATTTTGATCTTGTTGGATATGCTGATGCTGACTATGCTGGATTCCTAGTTGATAGAAAGAGTACCTCAGGTATGGCTCACTTTCTTGGACCTTGTTTGGTATCTTGGGCTACCAAAAAGCAACATTCAGTTGCCATGTCCACAGCAGAAGCTGAATATGTTGCAGCAGCTTCATGTTGTGCTCAACTGTTGTGGATAAGGCAACAGCTTAAGGACTTTTGTGTTGACACTGAATGCATTCCTATTTTTTGTGATAACATAAGTGCAATTAACATTGCCAAAAATCCATGTCAACATAAAAGAACAAAGCATATTGACATTCGACATCATTTCTTGAGAGATAATGTTGAAAAGGGTTTAATCTCTATGAATTTTTGCACAACGGAAAATCAAATTGCTGATATATTCACTAAGGCACTAGCTAGAGATCAATTTGAGAGAAATAGACTGGAACTAGGGTTGGTGAGAACACCCTGAGATACCTGTTTCCAGAACATGAACTGGGTTTGGTAAGATCAACCTTTACACCCTGTTCTCTCCCCCTGTTTGCAAATCTTTTTAACAACGGATGTGATTGCATACACTCAAATTGCGTGCATTTTGTCTCTACTTATCCACTTAGTGCAGCATAAGGGGATGTACTGGAGCCGCCTTAATACCATTAAGTCCAATCAAGATCAGACGGCAAAGAATAGGCATAACGAAGAGAACAGGTACGCCCCTTGGTTGCTCGATGTGTTTTTTTTCCTTCCCAAGGCACAAGCTTTTAATGCTCACACCCGTTGCAAACCGAGAAATCTTCTAAAGATTTTGGGTGCTCTCTCTCTCTCTCTCTTTATATGCCCTGTTCTCAGTTCTGCCGTTCATCTCGCACATAAGCAAAACCTGAAAACCCTGCAAAAACCTTAAACTCTAATCTCTCTCTTCTAGCAACAATGGCTCCCAACAACTCCTCTCAATCAAAAGCCCTCGTTCTTGCGTCCTCAATCCCTGCTCCCCCTCGCCCAATCCTGTACAAGCCTTTCAAATTCCTGAAAAGCTTGTCCCTACAATCAGTGGGAATGGGGATGGATGATATTCCCTTCGAGTGTGGAAGGGAATTGGTGTTCCTTGTAGGGACAATTGCTTGTCCCATTAAAGTCGAGTCAGAGGGTACACTATCGGGGTCTCAAGACCAACTCTTGGAAACCCCTGAAGGGTTTAATTTTGAGCCCTGTTCTTCTGGGTTGTTTCCTGACACAGCGACAGAAACAGGGGCTGCCTCTGTCGAAGGTGTGTATGTGGAGGATCTGAATGTCGACTTCCAAGGGAAGTCGAATGAGACATCAGAGGAGAGTTTAGAGAAGGATTCTCTCCCTGAGGCTGAAACCCCCACTCCGGTCGCTCAAACTGGAGAGAAAAGGAAAAGGGTGAAAATAGTGGCCAGGCGTAGCAGAACGCCAAGAACAAGGCCACAACCAAGGTCTCAGCCCTCTCAAACTCCCTCTTCTCCACAATCCTCCAAGCCTTCTCGCAAATCTGCGAGAATAGCTTTTCAATCCTCTCACCGTATCTCCAAACCCTCTGCTCCTGTCATCGAGGAGATTTCCTCCTCTTCTACCGAAGGGTTCTCGAGTTCTGACTCTGAGAACACCACCTTCAAACAGGGGACACCGGTGTTCTCCGAGTTCTCTGAAGAACAAGCCCCTCCAAAATCAACCACTAAACCTGCTGTAAAGCCCTCTCCTGCAAAAACACCCCTCAAGCGAAAGCCCAGAACAGCCCCCTACCAGAAGCTACCACCTCTGTTCCTGCCCCCAAATGCCCAAAGCAGTTCACTCCCTCTCCTATGTTTGACAAACATGCGCAGTTGCTTAAGCGCAATGTCGTCAGGGGGAAGGTAGTGAATGTAAGCTTTTTCGAGGAACAGGGTCTGGGGGTGTTCCTGACCAAGTTGCGCGCTCAAGGCTGGCTCGACTTGTTTACAAACACCCAGCTGGGGTGTTCTGTGCCTGAGTTGGCTGAGTTTTACGCCAACTGCAGTGTCACCGAAGGGGTGGTGACTAGTTTTGTGAATGGGCAACGCATTAAGGTTGATGCGCCCACACTTGGGAAAATTGTGGGAGTACCCTCCCAAGGCTTTGACGTGTATGTGAGGAAAGAAAAACAACCCTAGAAACAGCCAGGCTCCTAGAGGTGTCCCAACGCCTCAGTCAAAAATAGGGCATGAGAACACCCCTCTCTGTTAAGAAGGGTGAAATGACCTCCCTGCACCAACTATTATTTATGTTCACTATCAAGAACATAATTCCGCGAGGTCAAGGGCGAAACTCAGCTGATGCCCTCGATCAATGCCTGGTGGACTTACTGGATCGGGAGGAACCAATCAACCTCCCTGCAATCATGATTCGCCACATAGGACGAATTGCGAACACCACCCGGGCCCATGATCTTGGATATGGGTTTCTGCTGACAAGGGTGTTTGAGCACCTTGGGATAGTGCTCACACGGCGAGTGGAGGCCCAAGTCGTTGATGAGATTGGGATTGACACTTTGCTCGGGTGTGGCTATGAGGTTGGCGAAGGGTTAGTCTCCAAACAGGGTCGTCGACCACCTCGACCACCTGTTTCTGGGCAACCTTCCATCAAACTTGAGGCTGTTTTTGAGGACAATGCTCGCCTTAAGGATGAGCTCTCAGCTGTCAGTCAAGGCTGCTCTTACTGAGGAGCAAGCCCTCTCCGCTAAACGCCATGAGGAATTGCTTGCCCTTCTCTCCACTCTTGCCCCCAGCATTCCTCCTCTGCAAACGAGACCACCCACCTGCAACCTGATTCTCTAGGCTGTTCTCTTGTCTCCTCCCATCTTCGTTTTTGGCATTGTACTGTTTTTAATGCAATATCTCCTTAATGATGCTTCTTGCACCTTATGCTCTATATTTCTTTTCTTGCATTCATACTGTTATTTATTCTTTTTAATGATGCCAAAAGGGGGAATAAGACCATATGAATAAAACCATATGACGTGCTCTATGACCTAACACCTAAAGGATCCCTATCAGTATTAAACGTTGTTAAGCTTTTTAATTTTGTCAATATGGTCACTTGGTTTGTCATCATCAAAAAGGGAGAATTTGTTGATTATATTTAGTTTTGATGATAACAAATCCAAGAGTAACATCTTTGTCTAAGTAATGTTGTTCCAAACAAGCTCTCCAAACAGGGCCTAATACACTGTTGTTCCTACACCGCTGTTTGTGATATTTTATTAACCTGGTGGCTAAATGTTGAGAACAAGTCTTAGGAACAGGTTCCGAGCTTCAGTGACACAAGATCAGCAAACAACACATATGGTTTAAGTCTTGAGGAACATTCAGCTACACAAGATCACCCAAGGAATCAAGGTGACCAAGGTATTTTGGAGCAGCATATTCACTCTTGACAAGACAACTAATTCTTACAAGGAGTCTTGGTTAATTTAGTTTTTATCTTTTAGACTCTTGTTAATATGCCAATCTTGAAAGTATCATTTTTAGCACTTCTTGAAAACGGTTTTCGAAAAGTTGCTTTGGGACACCATTTCCAAACAACCCTGCAAACAGGGTGCCTAGGGTGTTCTCAAAAACTACAGCAGCTACATCAGTCTTATCTGAAAATTTGCTTCGGTTGGCTGCCAGATCTAAAAAGATTTGTTTTGAATTTGAAAAAAAAACAAAAAATTTACAAAACCGTTTTTGCTAAAGATTTCTCTTGAAAGATTCTTATCCCCTATTTTTAGATCTTAATTGAATTTGGGATAAATCAAGATTTTATTCTTTTCAAGCTAGATTACTCGGCCAAGATATTTTAAGAAAATCTTCTCTCCTCTCTTAGCCATTGGAAATCTTTGGTGAATCTTCTAAGCGACTAAAGATAGATGATTTTCCCTATCTTTTGAAAAGAATAGCCGTTGGGTTGTGCGTTTAAATATTGAAATTCTCTCTCCCATTTGACAATCCGGTTTTTACAAAGAAGTAAGAGATTCTTAGAGCTGAATTTCAAAGAGAAAAACCGTGAGAAGATTGTGCTTAACTGAGCTTTCAATTTCTTGGCATAATAGGACTTCATTGTACCTTACATCTGCTTAAGTCAGTAGCACCCCAATAAGGTGTTTTATACCCCTGTTCTCAGAACAGAAAGTGAGTGAGTGTGTCCTCAGTCGTGTGGACTTTGGACGTGTCCTATCTGGTGAGATTGGACGTGGTGTAACCTGTCTTAGGGAAGAAGGTTACGTGGGTTACAAGTTGTAACAAGGAGTGTTGCTTTTGTAACGTTTTCAGCCCGTTAGTGAAGTGGTTAAATCCTACACGAGGTAGGTCGTGGTTTTTCACACCTCAGTTGGGCTAGAGGTGTTTTCCACATAAAAATTGTGTGTGCTTTATTTCCGCATTTATTACTTTGAATTTCGCTACTGAATCAATTGAGAACAACCGCTACAAACAAGGCGTAAGGTTGTTTGTGATTTACAAACAATCTCTGCAATCAAGTGCTACGGTTGTTTGTCAGTTATTAGGCGAAAATCGGCCACCACAATTCACCCCCCTCTTGTGGTTGTGTACTCTTGGAATTCAATAGGATGAATTTTTGAAGCCAAAGGTTATGCTGATTAGAAGAGTTTTAAAGTTGCTAGCCTCAGACTCATGAAATATGCCTCCCTGTGGTTTGAGAATCTCAAGAAGCAAAGGGCTAGAGATGGCAAGAGGAAGATTAACACTTGGGAGAAGCTCAAAACCCTTATGAACAGGCGGTTTCTCCCCGAGAGTTACAAGCATGACATACACAACTAGATTTTCTCACTCAAACAAAACAATATGAGTGTGAGTGAGTACATGAGAGAGTTTGAACAACTCCTCTTGAGGCGGTGGTATTCATGAACCCTAAGAGCAAACCGTGGCTAGGTTTCTCAATGGGTTAAATCCCCTCATTGCTAGAAAGGTGGAACCCCAAACTTATTTCACCTTGGATGTTTTCAAGCTTGCTCTCAAGGTTGAAAAACGAAGAAAGGAGAAGAAAGTTTTCACTAAGCCCTTTTCCAAAGATAAAGTAAGTCCAAGACCCCCATTTAAGCCCTTTTCTCACCCTAAATTAAAAGCACCTCACAGGTTGAGAAAGGCAAAGCCGTGACTTTTTCTTCTCCGAAGGAATTGCCTAAGAAGTTTGAAGGAAAGAAGTGTTTTAAATGTCAAGGTTATGGCCATTTCCAATATGATTGTCCAAATAAAAGGGTCATAACCATACAAGAAGTTAAAGAAGTGGATGCCATGATGATGGAAGTTCAAGAAGGCAATAATGGGGCAGATTCAGACCACCTAGAGGAGGAGACTCAACTTGATGCCGATGAGGGTGAATTACAAGTTTTGAGGACTTTACATATCCAAGACATTCCTTATGACACGGCTTAAAGGGAAATAATCTTTCACTCTCGATGCACCATACAAGATAAGGTTTGCAACTTGATTATTGATGGGGGAAGTTGTACCAATGTGGCCTCTACTATTCTTATTGAGAAGCTTGGTATTCCTTCCATATCTCATCCCAAGCCCTATTCTTTGAAGTGGCTCAATGATGGTGGCAACATTAAGGTAACCAAGCAAGCTCTTATCTCCTTTTCAATTAGAAGGAAATATAGAGATAATGTTCTTCGTGATGTGGTGCCTATGAGTGCATGTCATATACTATTGGGGTGGCCTTGGCAATTTGATGGGCATGTCGTGCGTGATGGGTTCAAAAACACATATTCCTTGATTGTTGATAAAGAAAAGATTGTCTTAAACCCATTACCATCTAACTAAGTTCACAAAACTAAACCTGGGGTGGGAAGTGAGAAAAAGAGAGACCTTCTCGTGTTAAGTGAAATACGGGTTGAGAGAGCTTTAAGCAAGGGTAAGCAAGTTCTAGCTTTACTTATGCTTGAAAGTAACAAAAATGAGGAAGTGACTCCCTTGCACCCTTCAATCTGCCCCATCATGTCACAATACCAAGATGTTTTCCCATAAGATCTACCCCCCAACCTCCCTCCAATCTGAGGCATTGAGTGCCAAATTAACATCATTCCCGATGCCCCACTCCCTAACAAGGCTGCCTATGGATGTAACCCCTAAGAAACCAAGGAACTTCAAAGACAAGTTGAAGAATTAATGCCTAGAGGTTATGCAAGAGAGAGCATGATTCCTTGCTCGGTTCCTACTCTGTTAGTGCTAAAGAAGGATGGTTTATGCCATATGTGCATGGATAGTAGATCTATAAACAACATTACTATCCCATACCAAGACTTGATGATATGCTTAATAAACTTCATAGCTTTTGTATCTTCTATAAGATTGATTTAAGGACTGGATATCACCAAATCTGCATGAGGGAAGGGGATGAATGGAAGACAGCATTCAAGACAAAAGGAGGACTTTATGAGTGGTTGGTGATGCCTTTAAGTTCTCTAATGCTCCTAGTACATTTATGAGATTGATGAATGAAGTCTTGAGCCCTTTTCTTGCAATATTCATGGTTGTCTATTTTGATGACATCGTAGTTTATTCAAAGAGTGAAGAAGATTATCTACAACATTTGCAAGAAGTTTTCAGGGTTCTAAGAGCTCAAAGGCTCTTTGGCAAGTTGGAAAAGTATGAGTTCTTTTTAGCCCAAGTTGCCTTTTTTAGGGTATGTTGTTTCTAAAGATGGTATCTCCATGGATCAATCCAAAGTGGAAGCTATCAAGTCATGGTTAACTCCCACCTCCATCATCAAAGTTAGGAGTTTTCATGGCTTGGCATCTTTTTATAGAAGATTCATCAAGGGGCTTAGCATCCTCATGGCCCCCATCACCGAATGTATGAAGAAAGGATCTTTTGAGTGGACTACGGCTACCCATGATGCCTTTGAGACACTCAAAAGCAAGCTATGTGAAGCCTCGATACTAGCCCTTCCCAACTTTAACAAGCCATTTGAGGTTGATTGTGATGCAAGGAGTGGGTATGGGGGCTGTCCTCATGCAAGATTAATACCCTATTACCTACTTTGGTGTAAAGCTCAACGTCTCAAGGAAGAACTACTCAACTTACAACAAGGAGTTTTATGCATTGGTAAGAGCTCTTGATCATTGGTCATATTACTTAAGGCCAAAACAGTTTGTACTTCACTCTAATCATGAGGCCTTAAAATACTTGAATCGCCAGCATAAACTTAATCCAAGACATGCTAAGTGGGTTGAGTTCTTGTAAAGTTTCTCCTTTGTGGCCAAACATAAGAAGGGGACCACAAATGTTGTAGCAAATGCATTATGTAGGCGGCACTCTCTTTTGGCCGTAACGGAAGCAAGGGTTCTAGCCTTCCAATTCGTCTGAGAGATCTACCAAGATGATGAAGACTTCAAGCACTACCTCCATGATCAAGATGACCATAAGCATAGCCTCTACACTCTCTAAGAGGGCTTCTTATTCAAGGGCAACAAGCTATGTATTCCAAAGGGGCCAATCCGAAAGCTTCTTTTTAAAGAGGTGCATGGAGGGGGCATGGCTAGCCATTTTAAGATCGACAAGACCATTGAAATGCTCAAGGAACACTTCTTTTGCCCCAAGATGGGTGGGGACATTCATGTGGTAATTTCTAAGTGTTCCATTTGCCAAAAGGCCAAGAGCTAATTCCACCAAGGTTATACACCCATTACTTACTCCTAATGGTCCATGGGAGGATGTGAGCGTGGATTTCATAGTTGCTCTCCCAAGGACTCAAAGGGGCAAGGATGCCATTATGGTGGTGGTAGATCACTCTTCAAAGATGGCTCACTTCATTCCATATGAGAAAATCGATGATGTATCGTATGTGGCCTATCTTTACTTCAAGGAAGTTGTCAAACTTCAAGGCATACCTAGGAGCATTGTGTCGGATTGGGACACAAAGTTTCTTAGTCATTTTTGGAGGTGTTTATGGTGGCTCCTTAGCACTAAGCTCTTATATAGCACCTCCCACCATCCTTAAATGGATGGACAGACCAAGGTCACCAACAAAACTCTCGCCACATTGCTTCGAAGCTTGGTGAGTAAAAGCATCAAGGAGTGGGATCTCAAGCTCCCACATGTTGAGTTTTCATACAACTGTACACCAAGCTTTGCCACTGCACATTCTCCATTTGAGTCATGTTATGGAATCAATCTCCAACTCCACTTGAACTCATACCTCTTTCTCTTGAGTTTAGAGTGAGTTATGAGGTAAAAGAAAGAGCAAAGGAGATGAAGAAGCTTTACCAACAAATTCGAGCAAAGATTGAGAAGACCAATGAGTCTACAAGGCAAGAGCAAACAAGCACCGCAAGGCCCTCACCTTCAAGCCTGGGGACTTAGTATGGCTACACTTGAGAATGGAAAGATTCCCATCAGGAAGGAGAAACAAGCTTATGCCAAGAGGGGGGTCCTTTCAAAGTCCTTGAAAAGGTGAACAATAATGCCTACAAGTTAGAATCGCCCACTGACATGGGTGTGTCTTCTACCTTCAATATAGGTGATCTCACACCTTACCTTAAGGATGAAGATGATGGTGATGATTTGAGGGTGAATCACAATCAAGAAGGGGGGATCTGTACTCAAAAACTTCATCACAAGGGGCTTCATCCATGTACTGATTTATAGCTTCAGTTCAAGGTACATCTTAAGCCCTTAGGATCTGTACCCTCCTCCTTTAGGAAGGTTAAGAGGCCTCTTAAAAGGTTAATTATTAAATTGAGGCTAAACACACGACAAGAATAAGGGAAGCTTAAAGCAGAAGGTTGTGCTCATGGACAGTTTCTGGACAGAATGTTAGTCTGTGTTTAAGGCAAATTTCATCTATGCTCCACATGAGCTAGCCAAGGTTATTCTAGGATATCGTTAAGTTTAAGATGTTATCTTTTACATGGAAAAAGTTTCAAGTCATTTGTACTTCATTTGGTCAGTCAACTTAAGTTCCAAAGTGGACTGCCCTAAAGTTAGCTGTCAGTTCCAGTTTGGACCATCTGGTTAGTATAGCACATTTCACTCAAAAGGTTGGGCCAAAATTAGTTAACCTTTTTTTATTGGAAATGGACTTCAAAAGCTTTCATATGAATCCTATTTCATCATATTTCGACCAGAAATAAGAGAGTTATGGCTCATTGAATTTGACCTTGCTGTAGTGTGAATGCACGAAAATCTAAAAGCATTAAATGCAAATGGATTCATCACCCCTAAGAAACCAATGCATGACCAACTGATTCCAAGGATGTATCCCATTTCTTAATGTGGGAATTCAAGATAATAAGTCCCCAAGCTGATGGGAACAAGTCTTAAGAGCCTTAGTTTTTAGATTTATATTGTTTTTACCATAGTTTATCTAGTAACTTACTTTTATATTTCCTATGTTAATCTAGTAAGTTGTATTTTGCATTTTCTTATGTAAGATGAGTTCCCTAGAGTATTGGCCAGCTCTATACAAGCCATACTCAAGTTTAGTTGAAGGCAAGTTGAATGAATGAACAATTGAGCTTCAAAGCTTTCGCTCTCTAAATCTTAAGTTCTCTTTATCCTTGTGAACAAGGTGGTGAGTCTTGAGTGAAGCCTTTATAGAGTTGTTGATAGCTAAGCCTTTATGCAATTCTTGGTAGATCCTAGTCTGGGGGGGGGGCGTTGCCTTTAAAACAAGTCATATCAACGTTCAAGGGGGAATTTGAGCCTAAACTCAAGTTAGTAATTATGCCCATCCGCGTGCAAGCTCCACAAAGTGGCCACACCTGAATAGGGAGACAATTTCCTCCTATAATCCACCCCTTTGATGGCATGCTTGATTAGATTGAATAAGGTGGGCTATTTCTTTTTGGGTCTCCATTTGTGTAGCTTCTTTTAAATTCTAAACGTTAAACTACCGGTCTCCACTTTAGTTCTTAATATCTAGTTTGTCAGGAATGGCTTCTAATATATTTTCTTAGTATCTTGGATTCTAAAATGTTCACTTATTCAAAATGTTGGAAAATGTTAGAAAAATCACTTACATTACTATCGAAATTAAGTAATATTTTTCCAATTTATGTAATTAAATAGATAAATTAGATGATCATCCAATACTTCAATGAGTAAAAACAGCAACAAAAATGAACAACCCATATAATAAAGACCACACCAAACCTACATAGATGACCACATGGCTAGGAAAAACAATTAAAACTTAATAACATGGCTAAAAATTTCAAGTGTGACCAACCATTACTAGGATAACAATTGGGTCTCCCTTACTGATAATAGGAGATAACCAATACTTCAATGTCTAGGCGTTTTATGTAATTATCACTATGGATCAATAAGTTTTTACTTAAATATTTTTATTTAAGAAGCAAAATTGTGATGACAATGGTTATATATAGACAATGCTAATAATAACAATCTATAACCATGCATGCAACATACTTAAAATTGAGGTAATTTCAACTACACTTGTAAGGGATATTGTTCATAAAATATGTGTATTATGTAAGTACATATAGTCATTAATACACTAATTAACTTGAACATGAAATACGGAGATTAAATTTCACAAAAGTATCAAAAAGTGCTACATAATTATATAAAACTTGGGAGGAGAAAGTAGCCTTGGATCAGTGCATATAACAATCACAGCCCAACACAGATGACAAGAGAATGAAGAAGTTGAGAACCACGAAATCTATCATTAAATCTTTGAATTTAGTGGATTAAGGTATGTTGGAGTTGCTTGAAATGTATAGAGAGAAACCCATTTATTTTCTGCCTTACTTTCAGTGTTCCACATAGAAGTATTACTAAGAGCATTTTATGTTTATATACTCTCGTGTCCCATGAGCTCCTAAATAGGCAAGTGGTTAGAGGGATCTCTAGACTGCACATACGGCAGACGCCCATCGTGTTGGTTTGGGTTACAAGCATAAGCTCTTAGTAACTATTCTTTGGGGCCAAAACTAGTTATTTAATTTTGGCAAGTAATCGTTGCAATATTATGTTTTTTTTTGGCTCATTTTATTTGCTTATGTTATTATTGCTAATTTATCTCCACCTCATCAGCTCCATGTTGGAAAGGTTTCATAAAAGAGAGTTGTCCTCCTTAGCAATGGTGAAAGGTTCGGTTCAACTGTGATTAAATTGTAGATAAAAGTTGAATCAATGTAATTAAACTAATAGTAACCTAATTATCCTTAAAGTAAGCCAACTACTAATAAAGAAATAAAGAACATCGATGATCAAAATAAATTGTAATTCTATCACTAAACCGATCTATCACTAAGCAAGAAATGTAGAGAATGTATTGCACAAGATCAAAGGATTTTGAGTTATCACATAAAGCGCATAAGGTGATCTGATGGTTCAACATGGCTAGTCGATAAGACCTTCCCAATTTCATCTCAAAATGATTGCCACAAATAAAAAGCAATTCTAATATCCATAACTATTCTACTCAAATGAAAGCAATAAAAAGGGGAACAGAGAGAAAATTACCCATAAATCCATGAGTTTTTAATGATGATTTTTGCTTGAAAATCGTTCTTTTCATTGATCTTATAACTATTTCCATTTATAATAATCAAATCCAATCTAAATTTCGGATTTCAACTTTGAGATTGAAAATAGCAGAGAAGAGTATGTGAAGAAGAAGATTAAAGGGGGTATAAAAAGGAAGATAATCAAGAATGTGAGAAGTGGATTACAAGCTAAAAATCCTTAAAGGTGACCCTTTGATCTCCTCTCACCCTTTCGCTCATCAAACTCATTAATTTTTGGCTTGATATGGATGAATAAAAGATAATTAAGAGAAACTTATGAGAGAGAAAGTGACATTGAACTTAAGTCAAAGAAAAGCAATTGAAGAAATGTCGAATTAATTCAAAAGATAAACCTTTTCATTGATTCAATATTAAATTTATAATAGTGTATTTGAGAAGAAAAATTTCCTAAAAGACATATTAAACCCTAAAAAATTATGGAAAGAAGCCACTTTCATTAGCCTAATCTTCACTTAAATAGAAGCAGCTCCATAGATGGCATGGTCGTGCCACATGGTAAAGGCTGACCGTGCCACGTACGTCTCTTTTCTAATTCCTTTGTTTTTTTTTTTTGGGCAAGCAAACATAACACGGACGTACAATGCAACGTGGGGTACCCACTCCTAGACATGGCAAAAACTGACTGGACCAATACAAAATTGGAAATTTTGGGTTTTTTGAACACGATTTTCTTCACTCGAACCCAAAAGATTTCCAAATTAGCGAGTTAAACCCAACTCGAACCTGAACCCACTCGCTCGGCCTGAACATTATATTCTTCTTTTATTTTAAAATTTTATCCCTTTTAACAATAATGATTATTCATTATATTAGATCGTTTAGAGGAACATTATATAATTACTACATCCCTTTATAAATTAAACAATGATACCATTTTTTTCCCAAGTTTGTTCTCATACAATAACATCATATGCCACTTGAAATTGGGAAAGTTTAAAAAATGGGTATGAAATAGTATGAAATAACTATTTAATCCAAAGAAAATCAGTTTGGAACAAGAGAAATATAAAAATAGTGCAAGTTATACCGTTATTTTCTAGTTAACTGATCAAATGAATATGTCTCATCATATTTAAAAAAATTTTGCTTTGTAATAATATAAAATTTCGATGTTATAATTAAAAGATAATTGTAATATCTTGTGCTTCTCTAATATACTTTATTTGGTTTCTATTCTAATTGCTCTCGAACTATGATGCTAGTGTTGGGCAATAAGTTAACCTATGCTCGTGTTAGGGCCGGCCCACTAATAATGCATACCCGATTAGGTAATGGAAAGTTAGTTAATAAAAGTATCAAATTATTAAGTAGGTTATTAGCAGGTCATACCACTATGACCTGTTAAAATTCTTTGGACGGGCCAACCCATAAATGATCCGATCTAATATCAATCTTATTTTAATCCATGGATTGACTCATAGGGCTCGACTCTTTGGCCAGTTATATATGATATACATATATCATAATGAAAAGTTCGAGTAGTTTAAATATTTTTTTTAAGAAAATACAATTGCAATGTTTTTTTAAACACTAACATTATTAAGTTTCAAATATGAAGATCTTTAACTTTGACAAAAAAGAAATAACTCATAAGAAAGGCATTGTGAAACCCGTTGGGTCGATTTGAAACCCATAAAATAGATACACATTCGCCTGTATTTTACACAATCTCAAAATACACCTGACCTGTATTTTAGCTGAACCCATATTTAACCCACCTGCCTGAACTAACACATCTACCCATGCCACATTTCCGTCTCAATTTTTTTCACTTTTAACCTTGGCACAGTGTTAGCTTCTGGGTAGGATGGTCTCGACTTTTTCCTTTCTTTTTCCTTCTCCATCTTCAAAGCTAGCTTTAAAAGCACGGTTTTTGGCACTTCTTGTGTCATTAACTATAAAAACGCAAAAAAAATGTAAATTCCTAATTTAGGTCTATCTTAAAAGTTAAATCAAGTATTAAGGTTGGGAACCGAACAAATGTCTTCACATTTAGATTTTGCTTGTCATTAAATAAGATAAGAGGAAACCACCTTTTCATAGGGTTAATGATTGCATTTAGTGTATGTAACAAGCATTTCAAACCCCTAGGTTTCCTTAAGTAGAAGAGTGCAGTCCCATGAGGGATTATGGAGGATATAATTATAAAATCTTTGAAGAAGAAAAAGAAAAGAGAAATGGAAATTTTTTTGAATTTTCACAAATTTTTGCAAGGTGATTTCAAGGGGGATGAAATGTATTCCTATAATCTTCAAATCACTTAAATGACAAAGATATGTCTAGCATATTCATAAAATGCACAATCAAAAATCTCGATCCTCCTACATGACAATCACATAACAAATCCAACCTGCTTCAGTGATGAGCAAGAGATGGTCAGCTCACTTTAGGTCATTTGGAGCTATCCTATCGTGTTTTAAAGTTGATATGATTTTTGTCTAACTCATTCCAGCTAACCTACCTGCCATAAGCTTGGCCAAACTCTTGATTCTCCATCACTAAGATGTAAATGCACACTGACAATCTAGAGGAACTTTCAAGGATTGTAAGCATGCTTGAGGTAAAGGGTGGACAAATGATTTAGGGAAATTAGGAGGCTAAATAGCTAAAAGACTGAGGAGCCACACCAATATCATTATGCTTCAAATACTTCTTAAAGTGCTCCAGTTTGGAAGCAAACATCGATAAGTCTCATATAGTGACTGTTGGGCTTACATCTAAGACAAATGATAGATTGGTGGCCTTTAGAGGCTTTCAACAAGGAGTTTTACATTTTTATATATTTTGGTGTATCAGTGAAACTAGTAACATTGAACAAACTTAATTATCAAACCTTGGTTGATAGAATCACAGCTCGAGTTAGAATTTGGCCAGCTAAAAAGCTTTCATATGCTAGTAAACATTAGCTTATCGATTCAGTATATGTGGAACATGTTTATGTATTAGAGCCAAAATTTTCTAGTTCCCAAATTAGTTTTAAAAAGGGTCAATAAGATTTTTTGGGCCTTTCTATGGGGTTTTGGCTATGATAGAGAAAGCCTACATTGGTTGCTTAGGGTGCCCTATGCTTATCAAACAAGGAAGGGTACTATGGGATGCAATCAATTGGATTGTAGCCTTAGTAGCTAAACTAGTTTGGAACATTGCATCCAAAGCAAGCAGCCTCTGCATTAAATGGTGAACCATTACTATTTGAAGGGCAAAACTATCTGGAATTGTGTGCAAACAGTTAAAGATAGTTAGTGTTAATGAAAAATTCTCAAGAATAGGGACTTGATACGACCTGATTTTTTCTTAACTAGCAGTAAATGGATGTATTCCAATGAAGGCCATCATACTATTTAAATCTAGCTATGAATGATTGTAAGGTAGGAAACCTAAGATACCCCGGGTATAAATTAATCTGGCACAGAACTTAGAAACCTAAACATGTATTCGTTAAGTGGTTGGCTTTACATTAGAAGTTGCTGACTAGGGATAAATTGTTAAATTTTAGAATCCACTCTTACAACCTACAATGTGTTTTGTCTTGTAACACCCCAGCATAATCACAAACTAATTATTTGTACCAGTAAGCCTTATGAGCCAGTGGAAATGCACCGACAAGCTAGGCATTACCACCATCCCTTACGGACAAGGTAGAAATTAAGAATTACAGTCGACCAGATAAGTAGAAACCTCTAATAATAAGGGTTACATCAGATAAGGTATGAGCTTGATATTAACCTTCCAAGGTAGGTACGACACCACCATTAATCGTGTCTAAACAGAATTTACATTTTGTGTAGATTTCATAATCCCCAAATATGAGTAAGTTATTCCCAGGCCGTCAAATGCTTCTATATGCCAAAGAGTTCGGATCCGCTGCTTTGGCCTACCTCAACTGAACCCTTGGACTATGTAGATTCCTGCTGAAACTTAAGTTACCCCTCCTTCCCTAAAACAATTTGGAAAACACAAAATAATAGAAATATGAGTGATAGCTCAATACGTTACCCCATGTACAATTAAATTATTACTCTTAAGGAGTCAGTTAGCGTGCATGTAATGTCAAAACTATGCTTTGCAAACATCTTTTGAAGAACATTGATTCAAATAATTGATTAATTAATTCTTGACTTGGACTAGGACCTGAATCTATGAACATCAGCTATGACATCAATAAACAAATAATGAACCATGAGTTTCCCCTTTAATGGGAAGGGCCCAAACAATGAATTCTACTGCCAGATATAATGACTAATGAACATTACGCATTGAACAATGAACACTGAAATGGGTCCTAAGGTTCTAGTTGCCAAATAAAAAGAATCTTGTTAATATTAGTAAATGTAAATTTCAATATGTTTGAAGGGTGCATGCAATAACGTATCTTTGATGCCTACCCAGTTCCTCGATCAAGTTGATCTTTATGATATGTTCCCGATGGTAGCTTGACGAGGCTCTGTATTAACGGGGAATTAAAATGTGCAAGTTTTTGCTAGATATACTTTTGCGCATTAAAGAGAACTTTGACATTTCTCTTCTCTCTTTCTATCTCTCTCTCTGTCTCCCTCCCTCCCTATGTCCGTCTCTCTCTCTCTCTCTCTCTCTCTCTCTCTCTCTCTCTCTCTCAATTAGAAGAGGCAGGTTTAGAAATTTCTTGCCACCTGCACTTATCCATACTGGGCTAATCCTAGCCATTTAGCTATTGGCCCCCAATTTTTCACCCAAATCAATTACAATTACTTGATCGTCGACATTTGACCCAAATCAACTGTTCATATTTAATTTCCTAGGCACATAATCATGGCTTACTTATCTGACTTACCCTAATTTTCTTCCTTAGATTTTCCCCTGAATACACCCCCTTTTCTTGCTTAACTATATCAGTAATCGATTCCGCATTTGCTCCCACACTTCTAATCATCACAAATTAATAACAAAATCACTTAATTCACATTAATGTCCCCAGTCAACACAACTTGCTCACCTACGTCTTGTTTAAGCTCTACCATGACCATATGACTCTCTAGCTTAATCTAATCACAGATACTTTTCAAGGCCACCAATGTCCTAAATCAATATAATCTCATCCCCACATTGTTCAAACAGGAACCCAACTAAACTTTATTCAAGTAACTTTTCATAAACTAAATTAAGCCAGTTCACATAATCTTATTTACCCATTAAAATACATCTCATCATTAGCACAACAAAATTTGTAGCAAACATCCATGGATAAACTCATTGGCATAACAATCAAGTATACTTGGCATTCCCTGAACATTTCATTTTTTTCGATCTTTTGCTTTTGCCACACAACACAACTATTTCATAATTCCACAAGCTTATTCAATTAAGTAAATTAGGTTTCCTAATGAATTGCACAAATCACTTCCATATATATTCCCCATTTAATTTCCTCATGAATTACACAAATCACATCCACTTATATCCCCAATTGATTTACTCATGAATTATTAATTTGCTCCAATGAACTATCATTCACCAGATTAACTCATTAATTGCCCACAAACACATCTATGAAATTTAGATCTAAAATGAAGAAGGATGGAGTAAAGTTACGTCAGTTGAACTTAGGAGAGGATGAAGGGCGATCGCGGCAGTGGTGGTTCACTGGTGACGCCCAGAGTCGGCGTCGACTGGTCGCACATTGCCTGCAGCAGCAGCAGCCGAGGGGTCTGGTCGAGAGGGACACAGGAGCAGGGAGAGGAAAACAGGTGGGTCATTTGTTTTGGCTTTATTTGATTTGCTTTGTTTTCTTTTTGTGGTTGGTTTAATAGACCACTTATGAATTCACATATTGATTCACATTTTTTTCTCTAAATTTAGGACAGTCACCCTTTTCTCTTCCTTCTTGTCAAATCTTATTAAATAGAGCTTATCCATTCTCTTTTCTTTCCATTTGGCTAAGAGTTCCATTCATTTGGCCCTTATTTATTCACTCCCATGATTTTCTCAGTTGTTAAGAAATTATTATGGCTTGGTAAGGTCCAGACCTCGCTGGGGTTTCGACATATTTATAGGAAATTTTGTGCTTTTGCATAGCTTCCTAATATTTTATAAGCTTATAAAAATTTTCATAATAGCATAAATTTTTAAATTAAGCATTGATTCATTTGATAATATAAAGTGCGCGGCTTACTGCTCTAATCAATCTTAACCACATGACTAATGCAATAATTAAGACCAATTAAATATGACTAAATGACGGGGTATTACATCCTCTCCCCCTTAAAGAAAATTTCATCCTCGAAACTTACACAGGACATACCTTTGGAATAAATGTGGCTATTGATACCTTATTTCATCCTCAGTCTCTAAAGTAGCCTCAGGGGCTACATGATGGGTTCATAAAACTTTGACCAAAGGGATAACCTTATTGTGCAATTATTTTATCCTTCGATCTACTATCTTCATGGGTTGTTCTTCATAAGTTACCCTGTCAGCCTTACTTCTAAGGGTTCATAAACTATTGCATAGGTCGGATCATGCACATACATATGAAGTTTGGAAATATGGAACACATCATGTACATGTTGTAATTCAAGTGGTAAGGCTAATCGATAAGCAAGTGGGTAGAGTTTTTAATGAAATGATAGGGCCCAATGAAGTGCGCACTTAACTTCCCTTTAACATTGAACCTCCGTAGTCCTTTGACAGAAGAAACTCTCAGAAACACTTTATCACCTTCTTCAAACTCCAAACGCTTTCGCCTTTGGTCTATATACACTTCCCCTTATCCTGTGCTGCTTTGATGTTCTATTGTATAATTTTTATCTTGTCCACCATTTCCTAAATCATCTCAGGTCCCAAAGTAGACTGTCCTCCAAATCATTCCAGGAAAGGGGAGTTCTACATCTTCTACTATATAAAGCTTCAAACGGGGTCATTTTAATAGCAGCTTCATAGCTATTATTCTGCGTAAACTTTGTTAGGGGTAAAGACTCCACCCATTTCCCTTGAAAATCCAAGACACGGGCCTATAATATGTCTTGAATGATTTGATTTACTCTTTCAGTTTGTCTATCCATCCCATGATGGTAAGAGCTACTAAACTGTTAAAGCCTTCTGAATACGGGCTTGAAACATTGAGTCTCTGTCATAATGTCCTAGGGTACACCATGTAACCCCACCACTTCTTTGACATAAATTCATGCCAATCTATCAACATCCCAAGAGTCATCTATTACTACAAAATGGGCGGATTTGGTGAGTCTATCCACTATCATCCAAATGGCGTTCATCTTTGATACTGTCAGAGGTAACCCCATTACGAAATCCATCAAAATATAATCCCATTTCCATATGGGAATCACGAATTGTCTTTAATTCACCAAAAGGTCGTTGATGCTCAGCCTTTACTTTTCGATAGGTAAGACATTTATTCACATACTCAGCTATGTCTCTTTTCATGTTGCTCCACCAGAAGGTTTGTCGTAAATCGCTATACATTTTCGTTCCTCCTGGGTGGATGGAGTACTGTATATTGTGGGCTTCAAACATTATCCTTTCCTTTAGCTCCATCTTTTAAGGCACACGTATTCAATTTTGAAATCTAATAACTTTCTGCTAGTCTTCTATAAATCCCAATGCTTTCCCTTTGCTTATATTTACTCTGATTCTTTCTATATATACATCTCCCACCTCGTGCATGTTTAATTTCACCTAAGAGGGTATGTTGAACCAACATACTACCAAGAGAAGACCCAGGTTCATCTGACAGCACGAGTTCTATACCCATATTCTTTAAGTCCCTCAAAATTTTCAGATGCAACATAGTCACAACATTCACACTATGACATGTTTTTTGGCTTAATGCATCGGTGGCCACATTAACACTTCTTGGGTGGCATTGTTTTTGGAGGTCATAATCCTTGGAAGTTACAACCACCTACGTTGCCTTAAATTCAATTCCTTTTGAGTGAAGATGTATTTGAGACTCACGTGATCATTAAAAATCTTAGAAGGGCTACCATAGAGATAGTGTCTCTAAATTTTAAGCACAAAAACCACCACAGCAAGTTCCAAGTCATGGGTGGGGTAATTTTTTTCATACGGTTTCAGCTGCCTGGAAGCATAAGCTACGACCTTCCTATCTTGCATTAGGACACATCTTATAGCTTGCCTAGATGCATCACTGTAAATGGTAAATTCTCCTCCTTCTGCTGGTAAGGATAAGATTGGTGCGATGGTAGGCTTGTGCTTTAGGTCCTGGAAGGCCGCTTCACACTTGTCGCTCCACTCAAATTTCATGGTTTTTGTTGGTAGGCTAGTGAGAGGCAAGCCAATTCTTGAAAAACCTTGCACAAATCATCTATAATACCTAGCCATCTACAATAAACTCAGGACCTCAGCGACACTAGTGAGCCTCGGCCATTCAGTGGCTACCCTCACTTTTTGGGGTCTACCTTAATTCCTTCTCTAGAAGTGACACGCCCCACAAAAGTCATTTCCATCAACCAAAACTCATATTTTGACAACTTAGCATAAAGTTTGTGCTGCCTTAGGGTTTGTAACACAATGCTCAAATGCTCAGTATGCTCCTCTTCATTTTTAGAATAAATTAGGATATCATTAATGAAAACCACCACAATTTTGTCCAAATATGGCCTAAACACCCAAGTCATCAAATTCATGAAGGCTACAGGAGTATTGGTTACACCAAACGGCATCACCGTGAATTCGTAGTGACCATAACGAGCCCCAAACGCCGTCTTAGGGATATCCTCAAGTTTGATTCTTAACTGATGATACCCTAACCTAAGATTAACCTTTAAGAAGACTCTCATGCCTTGTAATTGATCAAGTAAATCATCAATCCTAGGCAATGGGTACTTACTCTTAATGCTGATCTTGTTCAGCTGTTTGTAATCTATACACAATCTCAAAGTTCCACCATTTTTCTTCATAAATAGTACTGGTGCTCCCCACGGGGATATGCTTGGCAATATAATCCTTTTATGATAAGTCTTCCAATTACACTTTCAGTTCTTTCAACTTAGCTGAGGTCGACCTATATGAAGGCTTCGAGATAGGGCATGCCGCTGGTTCTAATTCTATTTCAAAGCCTATCTCTCTTTTGGGTGGTAACCCAGGGATTTCTTCTGGAAACACATTTGGAAATTCTTTAACCATCGGAATATCCTCAAGTTTTATCTCCTTTTTCTTATCTTCTATAACACAACAGAGGAATGCTTCACATCGTTGTCTAACTAGTTTCATAGCTGCCATTAAGGATATTATAGGGCATTCCTTGCTACTATTGTTTCCCTAAAAATACATCTTTCCTCCCTTATTTCCTTCTAGGGACACTCTTTGTTTTTGGCAATCAATCTTTACTCCATGCCTCGATAACCAATCCATTCCTAAAATTATATCAAATTCTGATAAATCTAATTGTAACAAATCACCCTCAAACTCCTTTTAATTTAGAGTAATTGAGAAATTCTTGTACATAACACTATATTCTACCATTTTTCCCATTCGTAACTTCACGTACAATTCTACTAGATATTTAGATGATTCCACCCCTATTTGTGTCGTAACTTTTGATGAAATGAATGAATGTGTAGCTCCCGAATTAAATAAAACAACAAGGGTTATTAAATTAAAAGTAAGCATACCAATCACATCTGCCCCTGAATCATTGGCCTGCTTCCTGTTAATTACATAGGCTCTACCCACCTATTGGCTGGTCACGACGACAGAGGTTTTACCCTATTTAGTAACTGGGGTAGGACCCCTACCCGATTGGGTTAATCTAGAAGGGCAATTGGTGATTAGATTGTTTGGCTATCGACACTAAAAGCAGTGGTTTATTCCCACCCTACATTCTGAGGTATTGTGGTTTGTGCAACCACACTTGGTACAATGTTTCCCAGTAAGAGCTAGGCCTTGGTGTCTTGGTCTAGTGTTGGTAGGCTTCTTAGTAGGAAACCCCTTAGCTTGCGCACATTTTCCATTCCATCTCTTCTTAGGCTTGCTTGATTAGCCATCCACAATTCACTTTTCACTTGCTTGACTTCAATACTCTGCTCATACAATTCTTGACTAGTTTGCATGGGTTGTCCTGCCAACTGCTTCCTAATATAAGGCACCAGAGCTTTTTCAAATCATAGCATTCTCATTTTATCTGTAGCTACATACTCTAAGGTAAACCTCCAAAGTTTAGTGAAGCGGCTTGTCTACTCCACTACTGACATATTATCCTTCTTAGAGTTAAGAACTCCCTCTGTTTTTGCTTTCGCAAGTACATTGGATAGAACTATGCTCGCAATGCCTCGCTGAGCTTGCCACAAGCAGCCTCAGGGCTTTGAATGGTGGACTTAATCATTCCCCACCAGAAGTCAGCCTATCCAGTTAAGGAAAAGGCTTCAATGGTCACACTTCTATTATCGAGAACTTCTGCCATATCAAATATCTTTTCCATCTGTCGAATTGATTCTTCTAGTAACACTAGGTCTCTCTTGCCATCACATGTTTTTAGATTCGGTTTGGCAACTCGGTTAAAAAAACTTATTTTCTTTCTCGTATTTTCCATACCCAGAACCCTTAAGCTTCCTTATCACTTCAGCCATAATCTTTGCCATCAATTCTAAATCCACGTGATCTAGTAATCTCTTCTGACCTTCAATATTCCTAGGGTTTGGGGGTGCACTAACAGCTTCCTAACTCTTATTTGGGGTCGCTACCGCAGAATTTTGGCTAATGTAGTGGACTGGCACACATTCTACATCGTTCCTTTGCAAGTCGTTTTCCAGAACATTATTGTTTGGATGCACCATTTTGTCAAACATATATGCAAACATATTAGCTCTCACTTATTTATATTCATCGCGACTACATGCTTGTGTTTTCTCTTTATCAACATCCATTCATATGCAACTCTTCTCATTTTACCATAGTTTGATACTTACGTTGTCCATGCTGGCCCGACAAGTGTCACCAACCAAGCCATCTTACTAAGTTATTATGGGTTCGTCCATTAAGAGTTTCATTTGTATACAATTTAACAATTTCTATATTCATGTACATAAAGCTTACACACCTCCATTAACTTACCCACAACATATATTATATAAATCTACCATAGGCATAGTCCTCGTAGTAGATGTAAAAAGCACACCTCCTTAACCAAAATGAGCAGTTGAGGTTAGATAAGATGCTATTCTGACCCTATAACCTGAAATCTTACACTGTTACTAACCTTCCTAGGGCTTACTTGCAACATGCCACCTTACCTGTTTATATGTTTACATATTCACAACTCACTTCCTAATCTATCATCCCAGGAACCTTATGTACCCAAAACATTTTCTTGCTTCCTCTTCCTATTCCATGCACTTGGTACGTAATCTGAGTTGCTCTATTATTAGCCTCAGACCCCAAGTTCTAGGAGTCTTCCTCAGATTCATCTTAGCTTATTTCTTTTACCTAAGGGGACTCAGGAATGTTGATAACACTCACCACGTTATTCAAGTCACTCGACCCACCGTCATTTCCTTTACCCCAAATATCATACCTGTCATCCCTAGCCTAAATGTCAAATATGCCAGTCTCATACCCCTCTATATCAATTGCTAGCTCACGGGGTGCCACTCCAAATAGATCCTGTCCTACCATATGTTATCACCATAAAGCACTTATTAATTTCTACAATGCACATACATGGACTAGGTAAGCATTCCACATGGGCATATTATTTCATAGAATCTCACACCGCTTGGTCAACCATAGGGCTTACTTTTTCATCCTCACTTACCAACCTCTGTCTTATGGGTTTTATCTCCTTTGCCTATACATGCTTAAGGCCTTGATAGTCTAGACTCCACATAACAACATTAATTTGATCTTTCAAATGTCTATGTTTTTCTCTGATACCAGTACTATAACACCCCAATGTAATTACCTACTAATTATTTGTATTAGTAACCATTATAAGCCAGGAAAAATATGCTGTCAAGCTAGGGCATTACTGTTGTCCCTTAGGGACATGGCTGCAGTTAAGTATTAGAGTTGAGTAGAGAAGTAGCAACATCTAATAATAAGTTTTACAGGAGATAAGGTATGAGATTGATATTAACCTTCCAAGGTAGGTACAACACAATGACTAATCGTATCCAAAAAGAATTTACATTTTGTTTAGATTTCA
The DNA here is from genome assembly GCA_029747015.1 of Carnegiea gigantea. Classification (NCBI taxonomy): domain Eukaryota; kingdom Viridiplantae; phylum Streptophyta; class Magnoliopsida; order Caryophyllales; family Cactaceae; genus Carnegiea; species Carnegiea gigantea. The sequence continues at coordinate 216,956 of JAKOGI010000367.1, read as the reverse complement.
TAATCCCCAAAATACAAGTCAGTTTTTATCAGGCCCTCAAATGCTTCTGTATGCTAGAGAGTTATGATTCACTATTCCGGCCCACCTTACCTGGACCCTTGGACTCTATGGGTTCCCGCTGACCCTTACGTTACCTTTCCTTTCCTAAAACAATTCAGAAAATACAAAATAGTAGAGAAATGAGCCATAGCTCAATACGTTACCACTAAATAGTTAAATTATTACTCGTAAGGAGTCAGTGAGCGCGCACAATGTTAAAACTATGCTTTATTAACATCTTTTAAAGGGGACTGATTTAGAAAATCAATTAGTAATTGATTCTCGGCCTAAACTAAGACTTAAATCTATGAATAATAGCCATGTCATCAACAAACAATGAACCATGAATTTCCCAGTTAACGGAAAGGGCCTACACAATGAATTCTGCTAGAGATATGATGAACAATAAACATTATGCGTTTAAGAATGAACACTAAAATGGGTCCTAAGGTTCCAATGGCTGAATAAAAAGAAGCTTGCTAACCATAGTGAATGTAAATTTCAACATCTTCGAAGGGTACATGCAATAATGTACCTTTGATGCCTACCCAGTTCCTTGATTAAGTTGATCTTTATGATCCTTTCCCGAGGGTAAGCTTAAGCATGCTCTGTATTAACGGGGAATTAAAACATGTAAGTTCTAGGTCTTGCTAGATATACTTTTGTGCATTAAAGAGAACATTGATATTTCTCTTTTCCCTCCCTCCCTCCCCTTCTCTTCCCCCCTCTCTCTCTCTGGGTTATAAGACGCATGTGAACGAATTTCTCACAACCCTCCATTATCCATACTTGACTAATCCTAGCCATTTAGCTATTGGTTCCTAATTTATCACCCAAATCAATTACAATTGCTTAATCACCACCTGTAACCCAAACTGACTGTTTATATTTAATTTCCTAGGCACATAATCATGGATTACTTACATGTCTTATGCTAATTTTCTTGCATGGATTTTCAATTGGAATACGCCCCCTTTCTTACTTGACTACATCAAGTAATCCATTTGTCATCTGCGCCCACACTTCTAATCATTAAAAGTTAATAACAAAATATTACTTAATTCACATTAATCTCCCTAATCAACACAACTTGCACACCTACATCTTGTTTAAGCTCCACCATGACCATATGACTCACTAGCTTTATCAAATAACTTACACACACTCCATTTTTAAGGCCACCAATGTCTTATATCAGGGCAATTTACATTTGGGTCCATAGGACTATGGTGTATTCATTTGCAAGACTAGCATTTTGAAAATTTCACTGCCAGGACCATTGACTCAATGTGCTATTAACTTTTGGGAGACAAATCACTATTCAAATTTTTATTTAACTCCTAAAACTTTTCATATTCGCAAATATAACCCCAATCCTTAAAAACTTATTTTTGAAAAATCTAAATTTGTGCATGTAATATTTCGCTCACTAGAACTACTTGAAGCCCTCTATCATCTAGTATCAGAGCCACGTTACAAAAAATAATTAAGATAATTAAGCTAATTAATGACTAATTAAAATAATTAACTATGATTAATGCTTGAATCATCACCTGCTTGCCTTAGTCCTAATTATTCACACATTGTTCACTCACCTAAAGGAATTTCTTTAGGAGCACCTCAATTAAATGATATCGAATTAAAAGCAGAATTAGCTAAAATTAAGACTAAAGTCAAGAAGCTTACGAAGCAATTATTTGTAATTTACCTTTCTCTAGTCAACGAAGTTAGGCATAGTGAGAAATCTACTCCATGTATTAGTACTTCGTTTCAGTATAAATATCCTTTCCAAAACCCCAAAACAAAAATTCATATCCTTTGTATGATATAAAAATCCAAAAAGAAGTAGGATGAAAATCAGCTGAGAAATCGTCTGAAAAGGCAAAAAAAGAAGAAAAGGATGGAGTATAAGTCGTATATTCATGAAGAAATACGAAATATCTTTACGAAAAAACAAAATCTAGAAGAATTAAATAAGATAATGGGCATAATTAGTGATAAACATGACGTGTTATCTGATGATAAAGACGAGATAGATAATGTCTAATTAGAAGAGAAAATATATAGCAAATGAATACGATTAAACTAGAAGATCTTAAGGTGTTACAATTAGAAGAAGTTCGAAGAAAATTGGATAATAAATATGGCAAAATAAGGCTAGAAGACGAGATCAATGAGATTGGAAAAGAGCTCGACTTAAATGAAATAAAGACCAATCAAGTTAATCATAAGGCTTAAGTCCGCTCCAACAGAACGTACAACTAATTTTTCCTTTGGGCTTATCCCAAGGAAAACTGCAGCCTTTGAAGAGGTTGACCTTACTCCAATTAGTCAAGCAGGATACATCTTAAGCATAGACGGAGCTTGTAATAGAGAAGAAATATTTGACCATTGGAAAAGATGAATGAGTAGTGTCTTAAACCTGAATACTATATGGACTACTGCAAATTTTCTAAATTACATTGAACATAGTTTCTCTCAGATTGTACCTGACTGGTACGATTCATTAAATGAAGATGGTAAAAATACATTAAGAATGATAGAAACACTAGCTGCACTTTTCAAAAACTTATGTAAGGAAATTGAAATCGACTTCATCAGAGCAAAACATAATTCTGAAGAAAAAGCAAGAGAATGACAAAGAAACATTAATAATATAGAATTATGAGATGTGAGATATCTGAAAAATTATATTGCTGAATTTAGTCAATATTATTACAAAATTGGGCATAATGAAACTAATCTTAGAATGTTCTATGACAAATTTCCGTATCCTATAAATTCCATAATAAATGAAAAATACATTGCATGGCTTGAAGAGCAGATATCATTGATACGCTTGGTTCAAGAGTTTCTTATTTAAGAAAATGAGTCATGATCAATGTCTTGATCTTCAAAAGCAAAAGAAGATTAAGAAGTGGTTTTTAACTTGCTGTGATTCTTCTCACCAATGGGGAAAAAAACCTGAAAAAGAAGGAAAGGAGAATTCCATAAGAAAAAGAGCTTTAACAAGCAAAGGGGGGAGAAATATAGAAAAAAATATTATAACAAACAAAGTCCTAAAAAACAGAGATTTTTTAGGAAAGCCACGTATTATCCTGCAAGGAAAAATAACTGCGAATGCTGGGCATACGGAGAAATAGGACATTATGCTAATCAATGCAAAAATAGGAAGAATAACAAGCTTATTGAAAGCTTGGGAAGCATAGATTGTGTTGACCTTAGTGAGAAAGAGACACCAGACCTAGGTTTAAATAATAGTAAAGGCATTATTGAAATTATTTTGGACAATAAATATAAAGAAAGCGATTATAAGGGAACAAGTCATATGATGAAAAGTACCTCGGTTAGTAATGGTGATCTTCAAGAAGAAGAGTTGTTGTAGACGATGATAATAAAAAAAAGTCAAACAAGATTGGGTCCTTTCTATAATCCAGAAAGACATGATATATAAAAAATTCATCTTTCAATTGAAGAGTAAGTATGTAAGTGAAATCCTAGAAGGGGATTTAGAAATAAAAGATTGTGAGTATGATGTGGGTGAAGTTAATCTCATTAACTGGGAAAACATCCTTAAGCATAATAAAGATAGAAGGTACAGGTATATCCATATTGGAAGTATCTAAGTTCAAATCACTCTATTACAATATTATGGCAAGGATATTGATCTTTATGCTTTGCTCTATGATATTAGACATACCAAATTTAATAATCAAATTATTACAGGGATTAGGACCAATTTATGTAATGGATCAGTGGGATTCAACTATCGATCTAGATGTTATGTAAGTCTAAAAGATGAATTTGCTAAAAACTTCTTATCTCTTAAGATAAAAACAGTTGGGATGGACATAAAAAAAGGAGGATATCCATTGAGAATATTCTGAAAAATTATCTACAAACTAGATAATACTATAGATCCGAAGACTAAGATAACAATGATAGAGGTAGAAAAATTTAAAAGTCCTACCCCTATGCAAAAGATCTAGAGAATTAAATCCAATCCACAGGAGATAAAGATCGATTGCTCATGAATATCTAGTTTTGCTAACCCTAAAAAAACAAATAAGAAAAATGTGATAAAAATTGATGAGAATGGTAAGATTACCATTAACCCTCAAATATTAAGAAGCATAAGTGCAATATCGGAATGTGGAGAAGGATCTTCATCAGCTAAAGAAGAGCTTAAGAAGATGATGTAATTAGCATGACCAGTTAGACGAGTAGAATGAGTTTTAAACCCGCAAGACATAGTGTAGATCTAAGTATGAGTCTAGATAGAACAGGTATTGGGTACAAAACAAGAGCTAATAGTGAGCCCATCTACGAAGATGAATTAGTAAAAAACATGACTACGCAGATATGCTATGAAGCTGTTAATACAAATCCTAACAGCATCTATATCCTAATAAATGTATGTTTAGAGGGATATAATAAATATGAATTGTGTGCCTACATTGATAGTGGTTGTTCTGTATGCTTTGTAAAAAGATCATTATTTCTAAAATTTATATGGAGAATAATCCAATAAGGATAGCTGATAATGTCATTATGAGCCAGAACGAAGTCATAGAAGGGTTATCTATAGAATTAGGAGGAGTCCAATGCATTATATTAGTTCTATGGTGATGGAGTCCTCCATAGCCGAGACAAGGAAGAGGGTCCTAAGAGTGCTTCAAGTTCTAATGCAAGTTCTAAAGTCCAAGCAATGGTTCAAAAGTTAGAGGAGAACCAAACAGCAACATCCGGGTTGAACAACCAGAATGTACCCGGTTTTGTACATCTCATTTCTTAAGCTATGTTGTGGCTTAAGATTGATATTTTTGCATTTTTGGATTCCTTATGATGTTAGCTTTCAGGTCCAAGCATTCAAAATCAATCATGCATAGTCAAAGTCAAGATATCAAGGCCTTTTGTTCAACCTACCAGTTTTGGTTCAAAACTGCATGGTAAAATGTTTTAGCAAATTCTTTTACTTAAACATGATTTAACCTTGATTTCTTTATAGGGGGTTTTTACACACCCTAAGGAGTCCCCCATGGCCTAAAATCAAAATCATGCTCACTTTTGATTGGTGGAAACAAGGTCTCAAAATCGGGCTAAAAACTGCCTTGTGAACCCGATTGAAGAGCTACGTGTTTTTCCATCTTCAAAGGGTTTGCTTAGCTTCTTTCTAGCTTGCTTGCTTCATTTACTAGTCACACAGCCTGGAAACACAATGATTTGCTGCTGAAGAAGCCTTGGGATGTGTTCTAACAATGAGAGCATAAAGGGAGATTCAACACCTCATTGGACAGCTGAAAAGGGGATGCACTTTACGACTACTTTTCTCCAGATTTTGCTAGTAATGCTGCTATATTAGCTTAATTACAATCTATTAAAGTTAATTACATCATTTGTTTTGCTTTCTTTAGTAATCTGGTTGTAATTAGTTTAGTTTAAATAAGCATGTTATCTAATTTTGTTCTAAGCACATAGTTAGTAAGTTAATACGTTTCCTTCCTTAGGAGGGAACCTCCAGCAGCTAGCTTAGTTGTTTAGGTTCCTGCTTGGTCGAGTATTAACATTGTATCATGGCCACTTTGAAGAAAACACTTGAACTGTGAATGAAAACCAGATTGAGAGCATTTCAGCTTTCGTCCTCTAAATACTTCACTTACTTATCCTTGATTTGGTCGATTAAGGTGGTGATCAAGTAAGTCCTAAACCTTGATTAAGTGGTGTTTCTATATCTTAATCACAGTTTAGGGACCCTAAGCTTAAGTTTAGTGGTGATCCTATATCTAAACAAGAGCATAGATCATCCTTCTTTCATTTATCCATACACAGCAACACTTAAACTTCAGCTTGAATTTAGCTTGGTAGCCTTTAGCTTTTGAATTTAGTTTTGAGTTTTAGTGTTTTCCTACCAAGATATGTCATATTTGGTATCAAAGCTTTGATTTTGCCTTGGCCTAGTACGTCCCTCCACTTCCAGAATTCATTCCCACTCAAAAATCCAAACACATTCCTAGCTTCAATCCAAACACAAACCGTGAGCAAGATGAGTTCTAGCATGAGTTTGGAAGAGACGTTTGAAGCATTAATGAGGCAGAATGAAATGCTAGCAAAGAAGATTCATGAAGATACTCAACATAACCAAGAAACTCAAGCTCAGAATGAGTATCTAAGGATGCAGCCTGGTTCTGTTTTGAAGCAAAAGCAGAAAATGAATAAAGAAACTTTGCAATCTGAACCAAGAAGGCAAGAACAACTCTACAGCCATGAAGTTGATTCATCTAGTGAAGATGGACCAGTGAGAATGGTTAGGGCAAAACCACGGATGCAGGCTACCACCAATGATTTCAAAGTTGAAATTCCAGAATTCGAAGGTAAGCCTGATCTAGAAGAATTTTTAGATTGGTTGCACACTGTTAAATGTGTTTTTGAGTATAAAGATGTTCAAGAGGATAAGAAGGTCAAGTTAGTGGCCTTAAGACTTAAAAAGTACGCTTCACTATGGTGGACAAACCTATGTGCTAAACGGGTTAGGGAAAGAAAGTCAAAAATTAGAACACAGGATAAGATGAAATTAAAGCTTAAGGCTTATTTTCTTCCCCCAACTTATGATCAAGATTGCTATTTTCAACTCCATAATCTTACTCAAGGCAACTTGAGTGTTGAAGAGTACACACGGGAGTTTGAGAAACTTGTAATCAAGTGTGATTTACAAGAACCCAAAGGGCAAACCATTGTTAGGTACTTAGGAGGACTTGATCCTAGGTATGCTAATGTGGTTGATTTGTAAGCATACACTACCTTTGATGAGGTGTGTGTGCGGGCTCATAAGGCTGAGCGGTAAAAGAAAGCAAGGTAGCCTCTTAAACCCCAAAATCCAAAGCCTTATACCCAGAACCAACCCTTTAACAAGGGGAGTTCTAATCCTACTCCCAAGCCATAAAATCCATTTCTTTCTTTTCCACAAAGAATCCCAGCTCCACAAATGATCCAAACTCCTCAAAATAGGCCTAATCCCAATCCCATGAGTAACAGAAGATGTTTCAAATGATAAGGACTTGGGCATGTAGCCTTAGACTACCCAAACCATAAGGTTATTACTTTGTCCGAATGGTCAGCCATGAAGGAAGTCTTTGAAGAGGAAGAAAAGGTAGATGAATGTGAGAATGAACTTGAGGAAACTCAAGAGGAAGTAGTGGAAGAGGTTGATGAAGATGAATTGCTAGTTTTGAGAAGAGTTCTGAGCAATCAAAAAAGAGTAAAAGATGAACAAAGAGAGAACATATTCCATTCTCATTGTACAGTTCAAGGGAAGGTGTGTTCTTTGATTATTGATAGAGGAAGCTGTACAAATGTGGTTTCTCTAAGCATGATTGAGAAACTAGGATTGCTAACTATGACTCATCCACATCCATACAATATTCAATGGCTGAATCAAAGTAAGGGAATCCAAGTGAACTCACGGTGGTTGATTTCTTTCTCTATTGGAAAGAACTATCAAGATGAACTTTGGTGTGATGTTATCCCTATGGATGCTTGTTATATGCTTTTAGGGAGATCATGGCTATATAACCATAAGGTTATGCATAATGGTTACTTGAATACCTACTCCTTTACTAAGGATGGTAAGAAGATCACTTTAGCCCCTTTATCCCCATCAAAGCTTCATGAAGTCAAGCCTCAAAACAAGCCCAAACATTCTGATTTGCTATTGTTCATAAGTCAAACGTTGTTAAAGGTTTCTCGACATGAGTTTAAGGCCTTTAAAGAGTGAATTTTGAGTATGCAAGAAGAAGCATCAGCCCCTTTACCCACTCATCCCATAGCTAAAACACTCATACAAAACTTCTGTCATTTGTTTCCTGAGGAGATACCCACGGACTTACCTCTTAAAAGAGATATCCAACACCATATTAACCTTATTCCTAGTTCCTTCCTACCTAATAAGCCTGCCTATAGGATAAATCCAAAGGACACCATGGAAATACAAAGACAACTTGAAGAGTTGAAGTTCAAGGGCTTAATCTGTGAGTCCTTAAGTCCATATGTTGTGCTTACTCTTTTGGTGCCAAAGCAGCATGGTGGAATACGTATGTGCATGGATAGTAGAGCCATAAACAAGATCACAATCAACTATAGGTATCCCATACCTAGACTTGAAGACATGCTGGTTGAGTTACATGGCTCTAAAGTGTTTTCAAAGATAGACCTTCGAAGTGGATACTACCAGATTTGGATTAGAGAAGGTGATGAATGGAAAACAGCCTTTAAAACTAAAGGAGGGCTTTATGAATGGTTGGTTATGCCCTTTGGTCTTTCAAATGCCCCTAGCACATTCTTGAGATTGATGAATCAATTATTCAAGTCGTACATAGGAAAGTTTGTGGCGGTTTATTTCGATGATATCTTGATTTATTCCAAGGATGAGCATGAACATCAAGACCATTTAACTCAAGTTGCGCTTGTTTTAGAACGTTAGAGGCTTCTTGTAACCTTAAGAAGTGTGCTTTCTTCACTCCTGAAGTAACATTCTTAGGTTATATAGTCACTAGTGATGGCATTAAGACAGATGAAAGCAAGATTGAAGCTATTTAATCATGGCCTACTCCTAAGTCAATTCATGATGTTTGACCTTTTTATGGATTAGTTTCATTTTACAGGAGGTTTATTAGACGTTTCAGCACTATTATGGCTCCTATGACTGAAGTTATCAAGGGTACATCATTTCAATGGACACCAAAAGCACAATCTGCCTTTGAAGAGATTAAAAGAAGACTTACTCAAGCACCTGGCCTCTCTGTGCCGTGCTTTAGTAAGGTTTTTGAAGTTGAATGTGATGCCTTTGGAGTTGGCATAGGTGGTGTTCTTACTCAGGAAGGTAAGCCATTAGCCTTCTTTAGTGAGAAATTATGTGATTCAAGAAGAAAGTGCTTCACCTATGATAAAGAGTTCTATGTGATTGTAAGATGTTTAGAGCATTGGAGTTAGTACTTGATTACAAGTGAGTTTATCCTTCATTTTGACCGTGAAGTTTTGAAGTACATTCAAGGCCAACATAAGCTAAACTCACAGCATGCTAAATGGGTTGAGTTTCTCCAGTCATATCATTTCGCAATCAAGCACAAATCTGGAAAGCTTAACTAAGGTGTCAATGCTTTATCACGGAGGTATCTACTTTTGCTTCAATTAGATGCTTGTGTACTTGGTTTTGAGCATCTAAAAAGTTTTGTATGCTGAAGATGAAGACTTTGGGGAGTTGTTTGCTGATTATTCAAAGCACTCCAAAGGGGATTTCTAATTCAAAAAGGGTTCCTTTTCAAGGGTACACGGCTGTGTGTACCACGGTGTAGCATAAGAGAGCTTCCAATTAGAGAAGTTCATGGGGGTTCTTTAGCTGGTTATTATGGCGAAAACAAGACCCTCATCATGCTAAGAGAGTATTACCACTGGCCAGGTATGGAAAAGGACGTACAAGATATTTTGAAGAGGTGTGGGACTTGTCAAGTGGCCAAAAGTCACTCCCTAGCTCACGGCCTATACATCCCTCTACCTATTCCTACTACTCCTTGGGTTGATGTAAGTATGAATTTCATTTTTGGACTGCCTAAGACACAAAGGAACAAAGATTCAATCTTTGTTATAGTAGATAGGTTCTCTAAAATGTCTCATTTTATTCCATGCAACAAGACTAATGATGCTACACACATTACTGAGTTGTATTTCAGGGAGATGGCCAGGTTACATGGTATACCTAGGTCAACTATTTCTAATCAGGATACTAAGTTCCTAAGCCATTTTTGGATTACCTTGTGGAATAAGTTAGGTACTAAACTCAAGTATAGTACTACTTATCATCCACAAACTGATGGGCAAACTGAGGTCACAAATCAAACCCTAGGTGCACTCCTAAGGGCTTTGGTTAAGCCTCATGCCAAAGTTTGGGATTTTCTTTTACCCTATGTAGAATTTACTTACAACAGGGCTCCTAGTAAGGCTACTGATCTATCACCATTTAAGGTGGTCCATGGGATTGATCCTCTTAGTCCACCTGATCTTACTCCAAGACCTTTAGATCAAAAGCCAAGTGCAGATGCAGCAGCTAAGGTAGAAGAAATCCAAAAGATACATGAGTTGGTAAGGAGCAGAATAGTGAAGACTAATGCATCATATCAAGCTCAAGCCAACAAACACAAGAAGAAGGTGGTATTTTAACCTCGTGTGGATACACTTAAGGAAAAAGAGATTTACATCAAAGAGGAAGAACAAGCTCATGCTAAGGGCTAATGGCCCATTTGAGGTACCTAAAAGAATTAATGACAATGCTCATAAGGTTGATTTGCTAGGGAACTATGGAGTTTTAACTACATTCAACGTGGCTGACTTGAGTGCTTGCCATGTCGATAATTACCTTGAAGATTTGAGGATCAAATCTCTTCAACAAGGGGAGAATGATGAAGTCCTCCATAGCCAAGACAAGAAAGAGGGTCCTAAGAGTCCTTCAAGGTCCACTCCAAGTTTCAAAGTCCAAGCAATGGTTCGAAAGTTAGAGGAGAACCAAACAGCAACATCTGGGTTAAACAACTAGAATGTACCTGATTTTGTTCACCTCATTTCTTAAGCTACATTGTGGCTTAAGATTGATATTTTTACATTTTTGGATTCCTTGTAATGTTAGCTTTCAGGTCCAAGCATTTAAAATCGTTCATGCACAGTCGAAGTCAAGAGATTAAGGCCTTTTATTCAACCTGCTAGTTTTGATTCAAAACTACATAGTAAAATGTTTTAGTAGAAATCGTCTACTTAAACATGATTTAACCTTGATTTCCTTACAAGAGCGTTTGTGCACACCCCAAGGCGTCCTCCATGGCCTAAAATCAAAATCATGCTCACATTTGATTGGTGGAAATAAGGTCCTAAAACTAGGCTAAAAACTGCCTTGTGAACTCGGTTGAAGAGCTACGTGTTTTTCCGTCTTCAAAGGGTTTCCTCAGCTTCTTTCTAGCTTGCTTGCTTCATTTACTAGTCAAGCAGCCTGGAAACATAATGATTTGCTACTGAAGAAGCCTTGGGACATGTTCTACCAATGAGAGCATAAGGGGAGATTCAGCACCTAGCATTTTCATTGGACAACCGAAAAGGGGATGCACTTTACGGCAACTTTTCTTCAGATTTTGCTAGTAATGCTGCAATATTAGCTTAATTACAATGTATTAAAATTAATTACATCATTTGTTTTGCTTTCCTTATAATCTGGTTGTAATTAGTTTAGTTTAAACAAGTATGTAATATGATTTTGTTCTAAGTGCATAGTTAGGAAGTTAATACGTTTCCTACCGAAGGAGGAAACCTCCAGCAACTAGCTTAGTTGTTTAGGTGCTTGCTCGATTGAGTATTAACATTGTATCATGGCCATTTTAAAGAAAACACTTGAACTTTGAATGAAAACCAGATTGAGAGCATTTTAGCTTTCATCCTCTGAATACTTCACTTGCTTATCCTTAGTTTGGTCGATTAAGGTGGTGATCAAGTAAGTCCTAAACCTTGATTAAGTGGTGCTTCTATATCTTTATCATAGTCTAGGGACCCTAAGGTTAAGTTTAGTGGTGATTATGTATCTAAACTAGAGCTTAGATTATCCTTCTTCCATTTATTCATACATGACAACAATTAAACTTCGGCTTGAATTCAGCTTGCTGGCCTTTAGCTTTTGAATTTAGTTTTGAGTTTTAGTGTTTTCCTACCAAGATACATCATATGGGCAAATGATCCACCCTCATTATATAATTATTGGAAATAATTTTCAGAGGCTATGCACACATATCATAAACCAAATAATATGATTGAGTTTACACGCAGCTAGCGTGTTGAGAAGGCAATGCCTGCACAGCGTGAGATAGTGTTGACAATCTCATTGCTCGAGTTATTTATTAATGAACAGATTGTTAAACAACAAGAAACATTATGCAAAAAACTTTACTCTGATAATCCTCTAAAATTTTGAGATAAAGATAAGACATGTGCAAATATGACTTTGTTAAACCCCAATACTATTATCCGAGTTAAACAAATGGTGTGCACACACCAGGATATTTAAGAATTTGGTAAACAAGTTAAAGAACTTCTGGATAAGGGACTAATCAGGAATAACAAGAGTCCTCGTACCAGTCCTACTTTCATGGTAAGAAATCATGCTGAAGAAAAAGGGAAAAGCAAGAATGGTAATCAAGTACAAAAGGCTTAATGATAATACTGTCTTTGATGGTTATTATATTCCTAACAAAACTGTCCTTCTTAACAGGATTCTCTTGGTTCTCGAAAATGGATTGCAAAAGTGGATACTAGAAAATTAAAATGTGATAAAGAAAGCATTCTTGTAACTGCTTTTAGAGGCCCATTAGGACATTATGAGTGGATAGTAGTGCAACTCCGCCTAAAGAATGCACCCCTAATATTCCAAAGAAGAATGGACAGCATCTTTATATATCTTAATCATTGTTATTTAGTTTATGTTGATGATATTCTTGTCCTTTTCGTAACTATAGGATAGCATAAAGATGATGTCCTACCTGTGACACAAAGATACATTGATCATTATCATACTTGGCAAGAACAAAGGCATTTATGCTGAACAAGAGATTGAGTTTCTATGTCTAGAGATAAAAGCTGATGAAATCATTCTACAAAAACATATTCTTGAAAAAATAGAAAATTTTCCCCAAAAAATTGAAGGTAGGAAGAAGTTAGAAAGATTTCTTGGACGCCTTACCTATGCTTCAAATTTTATTAAAGATCTAGCCAAATTAAGAAAGTAATTGCAGCAGAAACTCAAGAAAGAAAAAAGTTAGACATGGAACCCTAGTGATTCAAAGATTGTCCAAGACTTCAAAAAGATATGTAAAAATCTTGCTATTCTTAATTTGCCTAATAAAAGAGATGATTTAATTCTTGAGACAAACGCCAGCAATGAGAACTGGAGTGAGTGCTCAAAATCAAAGAAGAGGAAAAACTCTACAAATATTATAGCGGAAGTTTTAATAAGATATAATGCAATAATCTCACGATGGAAAAAGAAATCCTTGTAGTCATAAGGGGAACTGAAAACTTCTTAATCTTTTTAGCCTCAAAACCTTTTCTTATTCGAACTGATTGCAAAGAAATACTTAGCTTTATGAAAAAGAATTTATCAAATATGCAAGCGCAAGGACGACCCCTACATTAGCAATTATGGCTTAACCAGTTTTCATTCTCTATTGAACATAAACAAGGATGAAAGAATTCTCTGGCAGATAGTTTAACTCGAGAACTCGCTAATAGTGATCATCAGAGCAGAATTCCTAACAGAAAAGGAGGTAATCCATAATAAAATGTCATTGCTAGTAGAATGGTGATCATCTGGAGTTGGTGGTGTTAGTTTCGTAGCAAATTCAATATCTATAAATGACCCCGTCATCAAAGCTTGGGAGTATAGGATGGTAGTTTACTTCAAGAAATTTCTAGATCTAAAGTACCTATTTTCCTCAAAATTAACCAAGCTAAGTTCTAACAATGCATGTTCAGAAAAATCCATTGGATTATTACATCTCTTGATGGTCCAATGAAAATACCAAATAATAAATGCCCATATGTGGAGCTACATTATACAGTAATCAAGTATGATAATGGAAAAACGAAGCCAACTCATTATCTCGTTCAGATAGTTGATTTTGATGACCCTAATGATCAATGACAAAAATAGAATTCAGAAAGATGAGAATTAGTTACTGATCCTGCTTTGGCAAGAGCCGTTTTCTAACATTTATCATCAAAGGCAGGGATTAAATGAATGAGGAAAGACACTAATGCATTGCGAAAACACTACTTCGCTTACCACAGCGAGTTCAATGAATATATGAAGGTACAACGAGCGACTTTAGAAGATGTTTTGATTATCTCTTTGATGTTGGAGCTGGAAAATTATTATGACAGAAAGCAAAGAAATATATTGTTAAATTATTTGAGAAATGAGATCTAAAGTATCTTCAATATGATAAAGATTTTGATAATTATCCTGATAATGATGGTCTGGAAGATATTATTGGAGATAAAGGCATATAGAATCATAATAATGATGACTAGTCTTGCTATTATTAAAAGGTTCTGAAAAGTGGTTGCTTCATTATTGTACTATTTTAACAAGTGTCAAGTCTAAAAAATAAGGTAGTCTACTGTAGCCAACAGAATATACTATACCCATGTGTAAAAGTAGCATGTACTGTAGATGTTAAGGAATCCTATATACCCCCATCCCCTCTATAAAAGGAAAGGCTGAGCGCTGAGAAGAAACACAGTCATTTGAGCATACTTGAGCAAAAGAGAAGTAGGGATTCTCCATTCCTCTATGAGCAAATATCTCTGATGATCTTAGTAGCTTAAGTCCCTCTTTAATCTTTCCATTGTAGTATTTCTACTTTTAAGTTTTTAATAAAAAGTCTCCTAGTAGGGAACATTATTCAATCGATCTTCATGTCTTAAATATGATAATTTCTTGATTAAATTCTCGCTATCATTTAAAATATAAAACTTGATTAGTGACCACGGTCTGAGGTAGAAAACGAAATAGATCTATGTTGTGCCTAATCTAAGAAACGTGTGGTTCAGATTAGCAATCTTTGTAAAATGGAAGCTAGAGGAATGCCAGGGCCCAGCACCGATTAGGTTTAGTTAACGGTCGAAACTCTGTAATTAAGTTTTATTTAGTTTGTTAAACATGGTAGGCCTATAACCACATAAACTATAATATTTATGATATAAGTAGCAGATTGTGATAACTAGTACCAATAAAGTCATTATAAGAAATTTAATCGTTTGAAACAAGCATATTTCTTGAAAAAATCCTAAAAATAGCTTATTTGCATAGTTTACCCTTTTCAGAGACCTTTCTGCTATTGCTAAAAGTTTAGGGACCAAAACAATAATAATAGAAAGTCACTTTTACCAAAAATGGAGGTACCGAAGTGTTAATTTTTCTAAAACCTAGGCCAAACAATGAATGCATCAAAACTGGAGGTACCAAAGTGTCAAATTTTCCCTAAGTCAATATGATCTCATCCCCACATTGTTCAAACAAGAACTCAACCCAACTTTATTCAAGTAACTTATCATAAACTAAATTAAGCCATTTAACATAATCTTATTTACCCATTTACACACATCTCATCATTAGCACAACATAATCCATAGCAAATATCTATGGATATGCTCATTGGTATAACAACCAAGTATACTTGGCATTCCTTGAACATTTTATTCTTTTCATCTTTTGATTTGCCCCATAACATAACTATTTCATAATTCCACAAGATTATTCAATCTAGTCAAATTAGGTTTCCTCATGAATTTCGCAAATTACATCCACGTATATTCCCAGTTTAATTTTCTCATGAATTGCACAAATCACATCCACATATACCCCCAGTTGATTTCCTCGTGAATTACAAACATGAGATCCACATATACAGCAAATTAGTTCCTCATGAATTACACAAATCACATCTACATACACCCTAAATTAGTTTCCTCATGAACTACACAAATCACTCAATTAATTTACTCAAATGAACTATCATTCACCAAAATTTACCCATTAACTCCCCACAAACACATCTATGAAATTTGGATTTAAAAAGAAGGAGGATGGAGTAGAGTTGCCTTAGTAGAACTT
Organism: Carnegiea gigantea; assembly: GCA_029747015.1. NCBI lineage: Eukaryota > Viridiplantae > Streptophyta > Magnoliopsida > Caryophyllales > Cactaceae > Carnegiea > Carnegiea gigantea. Next base: position 201,220 of record JAKOGI010000367.1, on the reverse strand, counting down.
AGGGGAAGATAAGCTATAGAGGATGAAGGGTGGTGGTGGCGGCTCGCCGGTGACGGCTAGAGCCTGCATCAGCTAGCCGGACAGTGATAGCAGCAACAACCGAGGGGTTCCGGCTGAGAATGACGCAGGTGCAGGGAGAGGAAAACGGAGGATCTTTTGCTTTGGGTTTATTTGATTTTCTTTGGTTTTTTTTTGTTTGTTTAATAGCCCACTTATGAATTCACATATTAATTCACATTTTTATCTCTAAATTTAGGGCACTCACTCCCTTCCTTTTTGTCAAGTCTCATTAATTTCAGCTTATTCATTTTTTTTCCTTTTCATTTGGCTAAGAATTGGCTATACATTTGGCCCTTATATATTCGCTCCCATCATTTTCTTAGCTGTTAAGAAATTATTATGGCTCCGTAAGTCCCCGACCTCTTTTGGGTTTTAATGCATATTTATAGGAAATTTTATGCTTTCGTATAACTTTTTGATATTTTATAAGCTTAAAAGAATTCTGCAATAGCATAAATTTTTAAATTAGTCATTGTTTCGCTCGATAATAGAAAATGCATGGCTCACTACTCCGATTAATCTTAACCACATGACTAATGCAAGAATTAGGACTAATTAAATATGATTAAATGATATGGTATTACATTTGTCATAAAGAGAATGAATAGAATGATCATCTATTTTCTCTTGTACATATAGTCAAGTTGTGATGTATGCATTTAGTGATGTTTTCACTTCAAGTGTGATGATGTAGAATGGCATAGTTGGCAGCAATAAGATTTGATTTAGGCTGGAAGTAGAATGCAACAAGAATGGACTCTATGTGGCTCTAACTATCATTGTCAGTGTTGGCTTGAAAGAAATAAAGTCATTTTTAAGGATGTACAAAAGGATTGCTATCAACTTTAAAGAGTGTGGTGGAATGATATTCTGTAGGCTCAAGGGATTTGTAAATAACTTAGAATTTCAGGGTATGCCGTGATTTTTTTGGTGTAAACTTTCAACATTGAGTTTGAATATATGAGCTTATATTTTACACCAAAACACACACATACACACACGTGGGAAACATTCCCATCTTACCCAAAATGAACTTTGGTTACATAAGGTAGGTCAAACCGTATGAAGTCACCGTGTAAACTTTTTGTTTTCTTTTCCTCTTTTTTTTTTTGGTTTTTTTCTCTGTTTCTTTTTCTCTCTTTTCCTTCGAATGCTTTGGATAAACCAACTAGCTCTTAATGTACGAGTTCAGAGCAAACACGCATTTTTCCCACTGGAGTCCCTTTATGTACACAACAACCATATATCCACATAAACAAGGGGGAAAAATTCTATTATTCTCCCTATTATTATCCCCTTACTACTCATATCACAATACCACCTACTACTTTCACCGACCAAAATCTGTCAAAATGAGGCTTCTTTAGACTTGGTTTTAGAATGGGAAGTATGTGTTTAGTGAAGGGTTAATAAAAGTAGTTCAAAATGAAAAACAATAGTTTAAGGCTCAAAGGGTTATTAAGGCGTTTAATACCAACTTAAGTTGGTTTTTGGCTCTTGTAGTTTCACATCACACAAGGAATGCGTTTTTTATCTCATCAAACGTACAAATGTATGTGTGATTTCTAAGAGAAATAGGTCAAGCTATAGAGGATGTACATTATGGAACAATCACTCAAGAAAGAAAGCAGGGGGCTATAAGTGATGAAGTGGTCGATCAAGGCTTAAAAACCTAGCAGGATTATCAACCGTGTCCGCTTTCACCTGCATAAATTGACCATAAATTTGAACCAAGACCTATCATGTACACCCTAATTACATGTTGTTTATATCCAAGTGACAAAGGATTGATAGCAACCAAATAACGAAAATTTAGTACTTTGGTATCTTCAGTTTTGGTGTATGAATTGTTTGGTCTAGGTTTTAGAAAAATTAGGAGTTTGGTGCCACCAATTTTGGCAAAACTGACTTTTTGGCCCTTTTTATCATTATTTTGGCCCCTAAATTTTTAGAAATTGCAGAAAGACCTGAGAATCGGGTAAAATATACAAATAAGCTATTTTTAGGATTTTTTCAAGAAATATGCTTGTTTTAAATGATTAACCTTCTTATAATGAATTTATTGGTATTAATTATCACAATTCACTACTTATTTCATAAATATTATTCTTTCTTTTGTTATAGGTCTACCATACTTAGAAAAATAATTAAAATTAAATTAGAGAGTTTTCATCATTACCTGAACTTAGTCGGCACTGGACCCTAGCATTCCTCCAGCTTTAAGTTTACAGAGATTACTAATCTTTACCAAACCTTCCTTAGGTTAGACAAAACACAAATCTGTTTTGTTTCCTTCCTTAAATAGTAGTCACTAACCAAGTTTTATATTTTAAAGGATAGTGAGACTTTAATAAGGAAATTATAATATTTAAGACATAAGGTTCAATTGAATAAGATTCCCCACTGGGAATCTTATATTATTGAAAGCTTGAAGCGGAAATATTACAATAGAAAGATTGAAGAGGGACACAAACTACTGAGATAATAAGGGGTGCTTGCTCATACAGAAATGGAGAATTCCGACTTCTCTTTTGCTCAAGTATGCTCAAATGACCGTGTCCTTTCACAGTACTCAGCCTTTCCTTTTATAGAGGGGTTAAAATACATAAAATGCCCTAACGGCTATAGTACACATTGATTTTAACATGGCTGTAGTCACATTCATATGGTTACAGTAGACTGTCTTATTTTACAGACTTGACACTTGTGAAACTAGTACAACAATGGAGCAACCATGTTTCAGAGCCTTTTAATGCTAACAAGACTAGTCATCATTATTGAGATTCTACACACCTTCTTCCTTAATAACTCTTTCAGTCCATCATTATCCAGATAATAATCAAAATCTTCATCTAGTTGAAGATGCTGTTGATCCTATTTTTCAAATAATTCATGGAGATGTTTGTTTCTTTTTTCTGCTAAGAATTTTCCAACTCCAATAGTAAAAAGATAATCAAAGACATCTTTTGAAGTGACTTCTTCTACCTTCATAAACTCATTATGATAGGCGATATTAGTATTTCCACAGTGCCTTAGCACTACTCCTTGTTTGATTAATGCCCACATTTGATTGTAAATATTGAAAAAGCCAATGGGTCATGCTAAAGTAAGATCATAACTAACTCATGTTGTTCTGAGAACCACTCTTGTTGTTGATCTCTGAAATTATCTAGATCAACTAGTTGAACTAGATAATGGGCTGGTTTAGCTTTTCCATTTGCATACTCAATTAATGCACAATGTACCTCAACATATAGCATCTAATGTATGGGATTTTTGTTAGACTATCAGGAGATGTGAGAATCCAATGGATCCTTTTGAACATGCACTGTTAAAACTTGGTTGACCTTGAGAAAAAAATGGGAACTTCCGGTCTGGGATTTCCATGAGGTAAACTACTATTCTATATTTCCAAGCTTTTACTACAGGGTTATTTGGAGGGATAGAATTTGCTGGAAAACTAACAGCACCAACTCCAAAACTATCGGGAAAGTAGATTGTAGTGCTCCATGATTCCCAAATATCATAGGAATAGTTATAATAAAAATGGATGCAGGCTACATGCCACTCATTAAACCATTTTTATGACCATGAGAACTTATTTTTCTTAGATATCATAAGAATACTTTAGGTATTTAACTTATAACTCTAGAAGGGAAAATCTTTGGGCTATTAGGTAGGCAAAAGATAGCAGACTAAAACTAATCTACTTTTCGTATGTAATTCTAAATTATCTATAAGGACTTTACTAGAAGGAGAAACACATTCTACTAGTAATGGCACTTCATTTTAGATTTCCTTCTTTTCCAACAGGAGGTCTACTCTGATGATCACTATTGGTGAGTTCACAAGTTAAACTATTCGCCAGAGAATTTGTTCGACCCCTGTATATGTTCAATAGAGAAAGAAAATCGGTTAAGCCATAATTTCCAATGTGGGAGTCGTTCTTGTGCTTACATGTTTGATAGATTCTTTTTCATAAAACTAAGTATTCCTTTATAGTTCATTCGAATAAGGAAAGGTTTTAGGCCAAAAAAATTAAGAACTTTTCAATTCCCCTTATGGCTGTAAGGATTTCTTTTTCCATTGTGGGATAGTTATGTTTCGCATTATTAAAGCTTCCACTTCAATATTTGCAGAGTTATTCTCCTTCTTCGATTTTGAGTACCGCACTCCAGTGCTCATTGTTGGCATCTATCTCAAGAATTAAATCATCTCCTTCATTAGGCAAATTAAGAACATGAAGCTTTTTCCACATCTTTTTGAAGTTCTGAACATTCTTTGAATCAATAGGGGTCTATGTCAACTAACTTCTTTTTTGAGTTTCTATTGCAATAACTTTCTTAGTATCATTAATGAAATCTGGAGCATAGGTAAGCCATCCAAGAAACCTATCTAAATGCTTGCTATCTTTAATCTTTTTAAGGAAGTTTTCTATTTTTTCCGGAATATGTTTTTGTAGAATGGTTTGTCCAGCTTTTATCTCTAGACTTAAAAACTCAATATCTTGTTCAGCATAAATGCACTTGTTTTTACCGAGTATAATTCCATGATCAATGCATCTTTAGGTGATAGCTAAGACATCATCTTTATGCTATTTTATGGTTTTGGAAAAGACAAGAATATCATCGATGTAAACTAAATAACAGTGATTAACGTCTTTGCAGATGTTATCCATTCTTCTTTGGAATATTTGGGTGGTTAAGATCAAATGTCATTACTATCCATTCATAATGTCCTAGTGGGGCAATAAATGCTGTTAAAGGAATGCTTTATTTATCTATTTTTATCTATCAGTATCCAATTTTGCAATCCATTTTTGAGAACCAAGAGACTCCTTCAATTTTATTGAAAAGGACTGTTTTATTAGGAATATAATAACCATAAAAGATAGTATTATCATTAAGCTTTTTGTTATTGATTACCATTGTTACTTTTTCTCTTTTTTCTTAAGCATAATTTCTTACCATGAAAGTGCGATTAGTGTGAGGCTCTTGTTATTCCTGATTAATCCTTTAGCCAGAAGTTCTTTGATTTGTTTATCAAATTCCTGGATATCCTGGTGTCTACACAACATTTGTTTGGCTTGAATAATAGTATTGGGATTTAACAAAGTCATTTTTACAAATGTCATATCTTTATCCCAAAATTTTTGAGGATTATTAGAGTAGAGCTCTTTGCATATTTGCTCTTGTTGTTCAACAATCTGCTTTTTAATAGACAACTCAAGTGGTGAGATTGCCAGTGGTATCTCACATTGTATAGGCATTACCTTCTCACCACACTGTTTGCGTGTAGACTTAAGTTTCTTATGAGTATATGCCTTACTTAATTTTTCGATAGGAATAAAACGACCATTAATTATGAATATTATTTGGTTTATGATCTGTGTGCATGGACAATATAGTCTCTGAAAATTATTGCCAATAATTATATCATGAGAGGGTTGATCTGTAGCCCATAGAATTAGTATAATGCATTAGACCCTCTAATTCCATGGATAACCCTTTTATTGCCTTGTTATGGTTCATAATGCTGTTACTCGCTATCCTTACTTGTAAAGAATTCTTGACTTTTTTTCCACATAAATTCTTGAAATAATGTTCTTTTTCCAAACTATACAGAACAACCACTATCAATGCAACCATATAATTTATATTTATTATATCCTCTAAACATACCTTGATTGGAATATAGATGCTATTAGGATTTGTATTTGTAGCTTCATAGCATATCTCCATAGTTATATTTTTTTTTACTAATTCATCTTCGTTCACTAACAGTTCTTGTTTTGTACTCAATGACTTTTCTATCTTGACTCATACGTTAGTCTACACTATGTCTTGTAGGCTCAAAACTCATTCTACTCATTTCCATGGAGTTGCTAATTGTATCATCTTCTTTAAGCTCTTCTTTAGCTGATGAAGACCCTTCTCCTGTTATGACCTTACAATCATACTTCTTAATAATTGGAGTTTAATGATAATTTTACCATTATCATCAATTTTTTTCACATTTTTCTTATCAATTTTTTTAGGGTTAGCAAAGCTAGATATCCATGAACGATCAATCTTTATCTCATATAGATTGGATTTACTTGTCTAAATCTTTTGCATAGGGCTTCAATTAGTACTAGTGAGTAGAATATCACATGCATATATTTGGATTTTTTGAAGGTAAATTTTTAAGGGTTGGGATTATATTTGTAAATATGAAAAGTTTTGTAAATTATATAAAAATTTCAATAGTGATTTGTCCTCCAAAAGTTGATTGTACAATAACTCAATTGTCCTGGTAATGAACTTTTCGAAAAGCTGGTCCTACAAATGAATACACCAAAGTTCGATGGTTCTAAATGTAAATTACCCCCAAAATCGCACGTTCTCCCTTAAACCACGCAATATATACAAAAATTAAAAGCTTTTTAATTTTTAAAAAAGTTTCCCTTTTTTATTTTTTAAATATTTTAAAGGAACAACCTCCTCACCCCCTACACTTAAAATGCACGATGCCCGCATTGTGGGAACTAAAGTCATAAAAGGTAAATAATGAAAAGATAAAATGTTCATAAGTGAATAAATAGAAGATACCTGGAGAGGTGGAGGAGGGTTGAATTCACAAGCATGAATGCATACGTACATTGGAAATGCAGCATCTAACCAAAATGTGAACTATATACATTGTCTATGCTCCTAGGAGCCCATTGATAAGTTCATACAAATCTTACTTGAACATGAGGAATACAAGCTCGATCAACATGACAAATCCTCAATTCAATGGCCATACGAAAACCAAAATTAGATCACAAATGGCCCACTTCACAATCATTCATCATTACTAATTATGATAATAAAAGAGCAAATGGTGGGGAATAAGAACAAGTGAGAAAGAGATTGAATATAATGTGGCCTACCCTAAATGGGCAGCCCCCTTTCTAAAATATCAAATATGAAAGTTCTGCTCACAACTAATATAAGTGATAAAGAGTAGGTAGGGAGGGAAATATACATCACAATAAATCGGCTCCGTTGGGTCCAAATGGTGGCTAAAAGAGGTGAAAGAATAGTTGTCCATGTACATGTGAAGCGTCTCCTCTTGTTAGCATAGGCCCTCCACTTGGCTCTGTATAAGAGGTGAAAGAAATTATAAAGGAAATACCAAACTCCCTTGGTTGTCCATGTACATGTGAAGCGTCTCCTCTTGTTAGCATAGGCCTTCCACTTGGCTCTGCACAATTTCATTATTTATCTTCTCTCCACCAACTCCTGAGCCTTTCTAATGGCTCGCGCTTTTCTGCTTACTCTTCCCATTTCCCTCTTGTATTTACAAAGCCCCTAAAATAAGTGACCTCGTCATTTATAGGATCGATGCAGCCGACTATGTTGTTCACATTTTGCCTCAACACCTTATAATTAAAACACAAACTAGCTACCTCAAGTTGGAGGGTAGAAAAGGAATGAAGGAATGTTTCACCAAAAGGGGCACGAGCCGATGATGACCAACCAACCCATATCAAATAAGGGTGGTTATTGTCATGGTTCTTCTTGGGGTTGCTCACCTTCTCCACTAACCTCATTACCATCGTCATTATTAGCTAACTAATCACTAAAATCTCTCTCATGTACCATTTGGGGCATTTCCTCAAATGCCTCACTTTACACTGCCGTATCACAGGACTAGTTGCCCTTTTATAACAATGTTGTGCAGCCCACCTTAGAAAGGGAAAAGAGAAAATCCTATTGTAGTGTGGGTATTTGTAATTGCCTCCTTTGATGTCTATGATAATCATGAGCCTCAAAGTGGGGATGTGTAAACTTCCACCGAAGAATTGAGCTTCTAATATGCCAGACCTCCCCTCAAGTGCAAACCTAATTGTAATAGTGGTGACTAATCCCCCCAGACTTATCACATTATTGTATGAGGTTATTGTAACCTTCATAAGGTGGTGCAGTATGACAGATCCAGTGTCAATATGCTCACCATTTAAAGTAGACAAAATTACAAATAGTTTGTCTTTCCTACAAATATTTTGGCAACCATGATGCCTAAATATGATGCTAGCCACTAAGTCTTGCAGACAATGAATGTTTATATTGTAGAAATTTGTCATCTTAGCCTACCTAAAGCTAAATATACGTGGTCAAACTCATCTATCATAATAAACCTTCCATTATGCACATATAACACTAAGCCACATAGAATCAGGGCTCAAAGTATTGGGCACATCCCTGTTAACCTTACTTCTCACCGCAAGGTGAATAATCTCATTGAAATCCCTGGGACTCCATTTCACATTATCTCTAAACATTTGAAATTTCATCAACAAGTACTTCCCTTATAGCAACTACCCCAATCAAAAGTCAAAGAGCTTAAAAATTGAAGGACCAACCTATCACATGTTTCACATTTCAAATTCATAAATTCAAGCTAGCCTAAATTAAGAAGCAATAATGCACCTCATCTAACATTCTCGAAATCTTTACTATGTCTACATGCCAATACTTTAACTCACAGGTAAGCCTAGAGGTTAATGTCTCATATTTTCTACCTTATTCCGCATTCTCAAATTGAAGGCCTTGATTATGTGGATGAATCAATAATGGGTAAGCATCAGATTTACCTTGGTTCCTCTTAGGAGTGAGATTGAATGAAGGCAAAGACATGGTTAACTTCTTAGGGTCGGTAAGCTTGGTTGGAGGCTACTTTAAATGTTTTTTACCCACGTTAGAAGAATTCAAGTCCGTGGGGAGATGAAAGTGTAATGCTTATTCCTAAAAATTCTCATTATGTGCTCGAGCTGCTAAATGAGCGATGAATTTGGGGTTAGGGTTGAGGTTTTTCTCTGTATCACTTTTAACCTCAGTAATGGTGCTTAGGGTTTCACAGAAAGAAGGTGAATGAGGAGGAAAGGAGAATCTGAGTGATTTTAGGAGAAATTCGAGTGGAAAAAGGTTTAGGATGAAGAAAACTAAAGATTTTGATAGAAATTTTGAAGTTTTGTTGAGGATTTAGGTGATGGAGAAACGAGGATTGAATGAGCGTGTGTCGACTGAAGGAAGAAGAGAAGAAAAAAAGTGGAAGAAATAGAGCAAAATAAGGGCACTTTGGGCTTTTTTTGCAGGACTCAAGTATTGTGGCATGGATGTGCCGCATGGTATGGCACCTTATGCCAATCTTTGGTATTAGGTTCAAAATTAGTAGGAGTAACATGGTCATGCCACTAAGCACAGTCACCCCGTGCCATTTCTCTAGCAGTCAGCTCAGATTTTAGGAGTATGGCATGCGAGTGCTTCATGGTACGACCTCCTCATGCTAGATCTGCATCCAAGTAATCTTACCTTCTGAAGGTCAGCTGTTTTTTCCCATTTTTTTCTCTTCTCTCTTTATTCTCACTCGTTTCTCTCTCAACATTTTATTTAGCCTCTAATTCACTCTCTTTTTTTGTCATTTTGAAACTTTCCCTCTTTTTTTTTCTCCAAAGTTTTCCCTTATTCTTTTCTACCTTCTTTTCTATTTTTTAGGTAATTTCTCACCAATTTTTTCTCCTCTCATTTTTTCCAAAACCCACACAAAGCACACATATCTACATATATACAAGAGGATGGGACTTCCATAGCAAGTGACACCCCATATCTCCTTCACTTGGCATTTCTAGAAAGTGCTTCAACCTATTCCCATTCACTTTATATATGTGGTTTTTGGTGGAGTCCTTAATCTCAATAGCACCATGTGGGTATAGGTAATTGACTTTTTAGTTCCTTGACTTATGTGTGTTATTGATTTTTTTACGCCTCACGTTTTTTACTTAATTTTTTAGTACGCGAAGGTATGGTGTTTTAATTTTTCCTTTGGAACAGCTATTTTTTTAATTTTTAATACCTCCTGCACAATTTCGTTTCTCACTTTTGACCCAAAACTTTTTGAAATTATAGAAACCCCTAGAATTGGATAAAAGATGCAAATAAGCTATCTTTAGGGTTTTTTCAAGAAATATGCTTGATTTAAATGATTAAATTTCTTATAATGACTTTACTAGTACTAGTTATTACGATCTACTATTTATATCATAAATATTATATTTTCTGTGGTTACAGGCCCACCATACTTAGCAACATAATAGAGCTTAATTAAAGAGTTTTGACTTGAACTTAGTCCGCGCCGGACCCTGGTGTTCCTATTGCTTCTAGTTTATAAAGATTGCTAATCTCAACCCCACCTTCTTTATATCAGGCACATTATAGATCCGTTTGGTTTCCTACTCCAGACCATAGTCTCTTATCAAGTTTTTTTAAATACTTTTAAGGACAGTGGATCTTTAATCAAGAAATTATAATATTTAAGACATAAGGTTCGATTGAATAATTTTTCCTATTGGGAAACTTCTTTTATTGAATGCTTGAAAATGGGCATATTACAATGGAAACATTGAAGGGACTTAAACTACTAAGATCATTAGATATGCTTGCTTATAGAGACATGGAAATTCTCAACTTCTCTTTTGTTTCAGTATGCTCAAATGATCGTATCCCTTCTCAATACTCAGCCTCTCTTTTTATAGAGAAGATGGCTACATAGGATGCCCTAATGACTACAATATATGCTGGTATTTTCATGTGACTATAGTTGCCCTCACATGGCTACAATGGACTACATTATTTTATTGACTTAACACTTGGTAAACATAGAATAATAGTGCAATAACATTTTAGAGTACTTAATGCTGACAATACTAGTCATACATACTCAGATTCTTTATGCCTTCATCTCTAATAATATTTATTGTCCATCATTATCCACAAAATCATCAAAATGTTTATTAAGTTACAAATGTCTATATCCCACCTTATAAATAATTCATGAAGATATTTCTTTCTTTTTTCTGATAAGAATTTTTCACCTATAACATCAAAGAGATAATGAAAGACATCTTCTGATATAGCTCCTTCTACCGTCATTTATTTGCTTGATCATTATAATAGACGAAAGTCGTCTTCTCGCAATGCATTGGTGTTTTTCCTTGTTCAATTAATGCCAACATTTGATGATCGCCGACTACTTCATGTCGTTCTAGAAACCATTCTTGTCGTTGATGATTGACATCATCTAAATTAACTAATTAAACAAGATCATGTGCTATTTGACTTTTTCATTTTCATACTCAATTATTGTACAATTTACCTCCGCATACATGCTTTTAATGTATGGAATTTATGTCAGACAATCAGGAGATGTGAGAATCCAACAGATTCTATTATACATGCACGGTTGAAAATCAACTAGTTTTGAGAAGAATGGGTACTTTGGATATGTGATTTTCATGAGATAAGCTACCATTCCAGATTCCCAAGCTTTCATGATGGCATCATCTAGAGAGATTGAATTATTGGCAATATAACACGACCTACTTCAGATCTATCAGGAAAGAAGATCGTAGTACTCCGTAACTCCCAAATATCATAAGAATAGTTATGATAGTAGTTGATCCAGACTATATACCAGTTGTTGAACCATTTTTCTTAAACATAAGAACTTATTTTTTCTTGAATATCATTCATTTGTAGTTCTAAAAGGCTTAACCTTATTGCTATTAGATAGGAAGAAGATAGCAGACCAAAGCATCATCTACTTTTTGAATGGAATTCCAAAATATCCATAAGGATTCTACTAGAAGGACAAACCCATTCTAGTAGCAATGGCATTTCATTTTGGATTTCCACCTTTTTCGACAGGAGTTCTACTATGTTGATCACCATTATCAAGCTCACGAGTTAAACTATCTGCTAGAAAATTCTTTGATGTCTGTATATGTTTAATAAATAAAAAAAACTGATGAAGCCATAACTGCTAACTCAAGAGTCTCCCTTACGCTTGCATATTTGATAAATTCTTTATCAAGAAACCAAGCAGTCTTTTGCAATAAGTTCGAATAAGAAAAGGTTTTGGGAATAAAAAGATTAAGAACTTTTTAATTCCTCTTATGACTGCAATGATTTTGTTTTCGATCGTAGGATAGTTAGATTTCGCTTTATTAAAACTTCCACTACAATAGCTGCAGAGTTTTCTTCTTCTTTGATTTTGAGTATTGCACTCTAATGCTCGTTGTTGGCATCTATCTCAAGAATTAAATCATCTTCTTCATTAGGTAGATTAAGAACAACAAGATTTTTACACATGTTTTTAAAGTTTTGAACAATCTTTAAATCATTAGGGGTCCACATCCAACTTACTTCTTTGTTGAGTTTTTGCTGTAATAGATTTCTCAATTTAGATATATCTGTAATGAAGTATGAAGCATAGGTAAGACATCCAAGAAACATTTCTAATTACTTCCTATCTTCAATATTCTCAGGAAAATGTTCTATTTTTTTTGGAATATGTTTTCGTGGGATGATTTTGCCTAGCTTTTATTTTAAGACCTAAAACCTCGATTTGTTGTTCAACATTAATGCACCTGTTTCTACCAGGAATAATACCATGATCAATGTATCTTTGGCTGGCAGGTGGGACATCATCTTTGTGCTATTCTATGGCCTTAAAAAAGATGAGGATATCATCAAGGCAAGCCAGATAGCAATGATTAAGATATTTGAAAATTTTATAGGTTCTTCTTTGAAATATTTGATGTGCACTTTTAGGACCAAATGGCATTACTATCTGCTTATAATGTCCTTAAGGGGCACTAAAAGCTGTTAAAGGAATGCTTTCTTCGCCCATTTTTATCTGCCATTATCTGCTTTTGCAATCCTTTTAGAGAACTAAGAGACTTCTTGAAGTTTATTGAAAAGGATTGTTTTGTTAGAAATATAATAACCATCAAAGATAGTATAATCATTAAGTATTTTGTAATGATTGCCATTCTAGCTTTCTCCTTTTCTCTTCAGCATTATTTCTTACTATAAAAGCAAGACAAGTGTGAGGATTCTTATTGTTTCTAATTAACCCTTTATCTAATAGGTCTTTGATTTGCTTATCAAATTCTTGGATATCTTAGTATGTACACACCATTTGTCAGACTCGCATAATAGTGTTGGGATTTAACAAAATAATCTTTGTAAATATCTTATCTTTATCCCAAAATTTAAGAGGATTATAGAAGCATGGTTCTTTGCATGATTGCTCTTGTTGTTTACCAATATGCTCTTTAATAGATAACTCAAGTAGTGAGATTATTAGTGCTAACTCAAATGAAGATCTTTTTTCCAAAACAGACATAACAACCACTATCTATGTAGACACACAATTCATATCTATCATATCCATGTAAACATACATTTATTGGGATATAGATGCTATTAGGATTTGTCTTGGTGACTTCATAGCAAATCTCCCCAATCATATTTTTAACTAATTCATCCTCGTAGATTGACTCACTAACAGTCATTATATTATAGCCAATGACTTTTTTTATCTAGACACGTACTTTGGTCTACACTATGTCTTGTAGATTCAAAACTCATTCTACTCATTGCACTGGTCATGCGAATTGTATCATCTTCTTTAAGCTCTTCTTCAGCTAATGAAGACCCTTGTCCTCTTTCTGATCTTGTACTCATGCTTCTTAGTAATTGGTGTTTAACGGTAATTTTACCATTTTCATCAATTTTTATTATATTTTTCTTATTGAGTTTTTTTATGATTGGCAATGCGAGATATCTAAGACTACAGATTTTTATCTTCGACAAATTGCATTGTATCCTTTGATTTTTTTGCATTGGAGTAAGACATTCAAAATTTTTCTGTCTCTATCATTGTTACCTTAGTCTTTGTATCCATAGTGTTATCTAATGTGTAGATTATTTTTCAAAATATCCTTAGTGGTCATCCCTCTCTTTTCATGTCCATGCCAACTCTTTTTATCTTAGGGGATAGAAAGCTTTTTGTAAATTCATCTTTCAGGCTTACATAATATCCAGGTTGGCAATTAAACCCTACAGATCTGTTACATAAGTTGGTCTTAATCCATGCGATAATTTGATTAGTAAATTTGGTATGCCTGATATCACAGAGCAAAACATAAATATCAATATCTTTGCCATAATACTATAAAGGAGTAATTTATACTTTGACACTTCGAACATGGATATATCTATACTTTACATTTTTCTTATGCTTGAGGATGCTTTCCCAATTAATGACATTAACTTCTGCCACATCATACTCACGGTCTTTTATCTCTAAAGCTCCTTCCTTCATTTCACGTACATACTTACTCTTTAATTAAAAGATGAATTTTTTATTGATCATGTCTTTCTAAATTATAGGAAGGACCCAATCTCATTTGAGATCTTCATTGTCTATAATAAATTCTTCTCCTTGAAGATTACCAAGACTAATTAAGCTACTTTTCATCATATGACTAGTTTCTTCATAATTGCTTTCTTCATATTTGTCTTCTAGTGCAATTCCAACAATTTCTTTGTTGTTTTTTAGGGCTAGATCAAGTGCTTCTTCCTCATGAAACTCAAAATAATCTAGATCACCCAAAGTTTCAATAAGCTTGTTATCATTCGTATTTTTGCATTCATTTGTATAATGACCTACTTTTCCACATACCCAATACTTAGAGTTGTTTTTCCCTATAGAACAATAACGACTTTTCTAAACAATTGTTTGTTTTTTAGGGCTTGGTTTGTTATAATATTTTGTTTCATATTTCTCTCGCCTTTGCTTGTTAAAGCTCCTTTTCTTATAAAATTTCTTTTTCCATCTCCTGTCAGGTTCCTTTCCCCATTGGTGAGGATTATCCCAATAGTTTAGAAATTGTTTCTTCATTTTCTTTCGTTTTTGGAGATTCAAAGATGGTCATTGACCCATTTTCTTAGATAAGATATTCTTGTACTAAGCGTATCAATGACATTTACTTTCTCAAGCCATTAGATGTATATTTTGTTGATTATAGAGTTGATCGGATATGGTAATTTCCCATAAAATATACCAAGATTGGTTTGATTATGTCCAAGTTGGTAATAATTTTGACTAAATTCAGCAATATAATTCACCAAATATTTTATATCCCATAATTTTATGTTATTAATCTTTATTTGTCATTCTCTAACTATTTTTTTGGAATCAGGTTTAGCTCTGATAAATTCAGCTTCGATTTCCTTGCATAATTTTTTGAACATAGCAACTGTTATTTCAATCATTTTTAATACATTTTTATCTTCCTCATCTAATAAATTGTACCAATCAAGCACAGTACCACAAAAACTATGTTCGACATAGTTTATGAAATTTCTAATAGTCCATGTAATATTTACGTTTAGGACACTATTCATGCCACTTTTTCAGTGTTCAAATCTTTCTTCTCTATCACGAGCTCCATTGATGTGTTAAGATATATCCTGTTTGGCTACTTTAATTTCTTCAAAGGTTATGATTTTCCTTGCTTTAAACCCAAAGGAAAAGTTAGTTGTAGTGTCCTGCTGGAAGCTTGTAATATACCTAGGTCTCATAAAATGAGTATTTCTTTATCATATATATTTTGTAATTCTTCAGGACTATACTATTTGTACTCCATCCTCTTCTTCTTTCTCTACCTTTTTAGATGTCTTTTTAGTTGATTTTGCTCATACTTCTTTTTAGATTTTTATATCCTGCAAAGCAAATAGATTGTCATTTTTTTGGTTTTGGAAAGAATATTTCTGCTAAAATGCAATTTTAATACTTAAATTAGATTTTTTTACTATGTCTAATCTCATTAATTAAAGAAAGGTGGATTATAGACAATTACTTCTTAACCTTCTTAACTTCGTATTAATTTTACTTATTTGACTTTTAATTATAAAACTATATTAGTGATACAATTTAATTGCAGTGCTACTAAAGTGGTTCTTTCTGGTGAGTGAACCATGTGTGAATCTAGGCGTAAGGCAAGCAAGTGATGAATCAAGCATTTAAATACAGTAAATTAGCTTAATTAACCATCAATTATCTTGATTATCTTAATTATTTTTGGTCATGTAGCTCTAATACCAATTGAAAGAGGGCCATAAGTAGTCTAATGGGAGAATTTACACATGAACAATATAAAAATTTTTGAAAGTAAGTTTTTAAGGTTTGAGATTAAAACTTCAAATTTTAAAAGTTTCGGGCGTCAAGAAAATATGGAGGATACCTAAAAATTCGATCACTAAACTTTAAAGTACTAAAACATTTGGTTCAAAAAGTCAGGTCTAGAATTATTAATGTCGCATACGTCGGGGTACTTGAGAATTAGCTCCCCTGTGATATACCACAGTAATGATGAAGGGTCTGGTCCACCTAAACCTAAGTTTTTTGGGAAATATGTGAAGTCTTAAATTATAAAGGAGAACCTTTTGCATGAGGGAGATCTTTCTCCTATTAATGTGCTTATTATGGCATGCTTTCTCTCTCGCCTTGCTCAACTGTGTGTTGTCATATGCTTGCCTCATAATATCCTCTAGTTCATTCAAATTAAGCCTCCTTTCCTCGTCAATGACACTCAAATCAAAGTCTTAATTGCCCATCAAGCTTAATATTCGAGCTCAATGGGAAGGTGACAAGGTCAGATATACACCACCCTATAAAGGGGCATGCCTAAGGGAGTTTTAAAAGCCGCCATATAGGCCTATGAAGTATCTACTAACTTATCTCTCAAATCTTTTCTATTCTTAGGCATGGACTTTTCTAAAATATGCTTGATTTGCATATTACACACTTCCTCTTTGCCAGTTATTTGCGGGTGATAAGGAGAGTAGCAAGGAGGTGGATTATGGAGTACTTTCTTAACACCTATTATCAAAATAGGTCCCTTGATCACTAATTACCATAGAAGGTATCCCATATTAGGCAAATATATTCTCTCAGGAATCTAATGCATTGGTCCCGCTAGTCCTGTGGGGATCACTTCAACCCACTTAAAGATGCAATCTATGCACAAAAGGATGTACTTCGTCCGGAATAAGTGCAAAAATGGAAAATA
This sequence comes from Carnegiea gigantea, assembly GCA_029747015.1. NCBI lineage: Eukaryota > Viridiplantae > Streptophyta > Magnoliopsida > Caryophyllales > Cactaceae > Carnegiea > Carnegiea gigantea. The sequence goes on along the minus strand of JAKOGI010000367.1, from coordinate 184,215 downwards.
GTACTGTTCAACCCAAAATTATTATATTTTATGCCCTAATACTATCTAATATTTGCTCGCAATAAATTAATTAATTAGAATTTTAATAAATAATTTGTATATTTTGTAAGAATTGGAAAATTTCAAGAAAATGGCTTGCTAAAAGGAAGAAAAGATTCATTGGATCAGGAATTAGGAATGAGCAAGAAAGATTCGGGGCCCAGCAGACGCTTGTGTCGCACCTAGACCCAGTAGCCTATTTCCAGCTTTCCCTTTTTTCTTCTTATGGCTGGGTCTGCCTAGCTGGGGAGCAGTTCCCCTGCCTTAGACTAGTTCTCTCTCTCTTCTTTTCCTTTCTTTCTCTTCCTCTTTGTGCCAACCCACATGTGCCCCCTCCCTTCCTTAGCGTACATCTCTCTCTTCCTCAGCTCTCTCTTAGACTACAAGCCTATTCTTTTCAGAAGCCTTGGTCTAATTTGCAATTTCTCTCTCACGTGAGCCTGATTTTCTGCCCCCTCATCTTTCCTTCTGTTCTCCTTTCATCTCTCTCAAGTGGGTCGGTCTAGCCGGGCCGAATTATTGTTACCCAGAATTAAGCCCAACTACCTCTACCCTCATTTACTCCCATGTGAACCTCACGAGGCTTGACTCTGCCTTTCTTCTTCCTCAACAGGTACCAAACAGCTCGAAAGTCACAGGGGAATTTATGCGGCCGCTTTTTCTTCTTTTCCCAGCTCCCTGGCTATTTTATTTTCTCTCTCACTTCATCATTTAATCGATCATCATCACCATTATAAATTCATCCACTACTCTCTCTCTCTTAACCATTAATTGTATCATCATCACCATTTTGTAGCCGTTACTCCTTGCTTAAATCAATCATCATCAATAAACAATTATTTCCTCTCTCTCTCTTTAACTGGCTGCGCAATAGGGATTCAAAGGCTCCTGTTCATCTCTTGGCAGTTTCAAGGTGTTAAGTTTGGCATTAATGGAGCAATGAAGAGATGTGGGTAGTTTTTTTCCGGATATAATCAGAGCAAGGGGAGGGTAGAGAGGGGGTTGGAGTGATCCTTCTCTTCATATATTGATTTTTTTTTTTTTTGGCAGATTAAGTCATCTAGCCTCTTAATTTGCAGTGTTCACAAGCTTTTATTTAACTTATAAGAGACTTGTGGGGTGTGGAGTTGAAGTTGCTTCGTTTTGAGACGAACATCATTCGTTGTTCTCGCTACGTGCACTGATGCCTTTACTTCAATTTGGGCATCTCTTCTTGCTCTCTGGTTTTTGTTTGTTCCATTAATTAGAATATAAAGGCGTTGAATTTTAGATTTTGTGATAATATTTTCAAGTTAATTGATACTTCTCTTCATGGTCAGTTGTAATATTTCGGGTTTAATGTTTCCATGTCATTAGTTTTAAGCTAATAATTCACTTTTGTTTATTTAGTTAAAACAAGCTGGCTCAGGTTATTTGTAACCCAGTTTCATAATTCATCCCTGAGGACGACATCCGCAAACGCTACGATAATAAACCGTATTGTTGTGGACATTACAACAAGTTTTTGCCGTTGTTGCTGGGATGGTTTGTCAAATTTCGTTGCATCGATTCGTTTGAGTCATTTTCATTTTAGTTTTATAATTGTGATTTTTGGTTTTGATTGAGTCATTTTATTTAGCTTAAGTAATTTAGTTTAGATTATTTTTGATTTTTTTTGGAATTAAGTTAGCATTTTGATTTTTGTTTGGATTAGTTTCATTTTGATTTTAAGAGGTTATTTACTGCTAAAAAAAGTACTAATCAATTTGGTTTATGTGCGATAAAAAGAAACAAGGCAGAACTGATTAAAAAAAGCAACACAGTGCAGGATTTTTAACAGTTTCTCATTCTGTTTGAATTTTTTGGCACATTTATGGTGTGATTTTTGCTGTGCTGATATTTTTCATGGATTTCGCATACATTTTAGGGCTTGTGTGAATTTTTTTGGAATTTGTAGGGCTGTTTGAAATTTTCTGTGAATTTTGGAACTAATAATTTGTTTGCAATATTCTGTACAGTTCGGGGACAGAAAAAATTTGAAAAAAAAATATATTCATGTCCCTTGTGATTGTGTTGAATTTACTGCGTATAGAGTTCTAATTGTAGGGGTTTTATTTTCTATTTTAATTTTATTTTTAGAATTGAGTAGTTTAGTTTTAGTTTATTTTGTATTTTCTTCTAATTTATTTATGTTTGTGTTTTTTTTAAAGATTTGATTACTTTCTTTTTTTATATTGCTTTCAGGTTCGATTCACTTTTTGATTTTTTTTTTTGAGTTTAAAAAGAATTAAAAAAAAGAAAAATCAAAAATCCAAAAAAAATATATCCTTTTGTGAGGGTGTGGGATTTACATGACTAGTTGGGCTATAAACCCTGAAAATAGTACACTTGTTAGGAGTGAATTCGATCGTTACTTAGAACCTGAACCTGAACCCGGGCGCTGAATTAGAAGAATTGACATAAGAAAGATTGTTGAATGATATTTTCTATCCTGCTAGGACTGCTTTGCCATCTTGTTTCACTGCACCGAACCTCGGTCCAAATGTGACTTTCGAATTGAGACCTCACTATACTCAAATGCTCCCCAAGATGCTCATTTATTTTTAAGAAAATTCGAAGAAGCATGTTCTATGATGCAATTCCCTAATATCCCTATTGATGTTATGTGAATAAAATTGATTCCTTTTGTTTTGAAAGATTCTACTAAACGTTAGATGTATAGCTGAGCTGCTAATTCTGTTACTTTCTGGAATGATTTTGTGAGATTGTTCTTAAGAAAATATTTCCCTAATGCCAAGACTGTTAAGCTAAGGAATGAGATTAATCAATTTGTACAATTAGATAGGAAATTATTTTGGAAATATTTTGATGGGTTAAAAAATTTATTGCCCCAGTGTCCCCATTATAGTCCAGACAAAGCACATTTCTATCAAATTGTATATGAAAGACTTGACCAACAAACTGGAACCATGGCAGAGTCCATGTGTCAGGGTAGGTTTCTTTCTAAGAGCGCCACTACTGGTTGGGAATTTTCAGAAGACTTAGTTGAGAAAACTGTACACTGGGAAACCAATCACGATGACAGTGTATGTTCTAGGTTTTCAAGGGGTGGATTGCATTCTGTCTCTGATGTAAGTCACTTAGAGTCTAGGATTTCTATTTTGGAAAACATGTTGAAGGGGTTATCTCCCTAAATGACCCTTATCTCAGACTTCTACAGTGTCATGTTCTCACTATTAGGCTTTAGATCATTCTTTAAGGGCTTGTCCTTATTCTACACACCAGTTAGTAACTGCACAAGAGCAAGTGAGTATGGCCTTTCAGAGACCCAAGAACGACCCCTTTTCCTCTTATTATAATCCGAAGTGGAGAAATTACCCTAATTTTTCTTGGAGTAATGGACCAAATGTTCTGGTTCCTAACTCCCACCCCATCTCCCATCCCTCCAATTCCTTTCAGAGATGGACTTTTCCAGGTGTGCCAAATGTACCTCGACCTCTACCTCCTGTAGCTAAAGTTCAACCTCCTTCTGGTTATACTGACATTGCTAAAATTGAAAGGAGAATTAATAGCAATATGGAGAGAATGATTAATGCTAATATTGAAAGAATGATGAGAATGATGATCGAGCAGTTTTTCCAATTAGCATAATCTTCTAGGGAGTTAGGTACTTTTTCAAGTCAACCTGAGGTGAACTGTTAGGGTCACACCTCCTCTTCTTCTAGTGTTAACCCTAGTGAGCCTATGAGGAAAGTGAATACAGTTATATATCTTCAATCTAGTCAGGAGATTGATAACCAAGTGAGAAATCCTACTGAACCCTGCATGTATCTTCACCAATTCATTCAAAACTCTTCTTCTTCTTCCTTTTCTTCTTCTTCTTCTTCTTCTTCTTCTTCTCCTCCTCCTCCTCCTCCTTCTCCAAAAACTAGTGCATCTAGTAAGCCAAGGGATACTACTGATGGTATCCCCAATGATTCTGCTGCCCCTCTACCTCATGAGTCACCTTCTAAGAAGGAGAAGCCTACGGAGAAAGCGTCTTCCAATTCAGTTGATCCTTTACCTCCTAAGGATTCTTCTTCTCCTTTTTCTGTTGAGAAAGTTCACATGCCTTTATCTGCTTTTCCCCATAGGTTTAAAAAGAAAGATCAAGCAAATTTTGAGAAGATGAGAGAGACCTTCTCTCAAGTCAAAATCAACATTTCTTTACTCGATGCTATTCAGCAAATGCATCCATATACTAGATTTTAAAGGATTTGTGTAGGACCAAGGGAGCCACTAGTGTCCCTAAAAAGGCTTTTTCATCCTCTGGCGCTAGTTCTATTCTTTGTCACTAGATCCCAGTGAAGTATTAGGACTCTGGTTGCTCTAATATTTCTATAGTTATAGGGGATTAGCTTATTCATAGAGCTTTACTTGATTTAGGGGCTAATGTCAACTTGATACCCTTCACTGAGTATGAGCGGCTAGGTTAGGTGAGTTGAAGCTTATCAAAGTGATCATTTAATTGGCTGATAGATTGATTAGGTTGCCTAGGGGTATATTTGAGGATGTGTTGACTGGATTGGGTAAATTTATTTACCCTGTAGACTTTATAATGATTGAAATTGAGAAGGTGTTCAGTTTGGCTAGTCAAATCCCTATGATTCTAGGGCGTCCTTTCTTAGCCACTACCAATGCCCATTAATTGTAGGAATGGTATGATGAGACTGTCTTTTGGCAATATGATCTTAGAATTGAACATCTGTAATATGTAAAGGTAGCCTTCTGGTTTTGATGATATGGAGTTCTCTACTCTTAACTAGGTAGAAGATTCTGTATTCGGTGATGATTTTGATGATATGCTTGCTGCTAAGTATGAGTCGTTTCTTGTGGATAATGAGCCTAAATATGATGTGTTTGAATTTAACGACTTGTGCTCTGCTGCTGACTATGTGCTCACTACTGTTTTTGAATCTACTCCTAAATCTGTTTCCCCTGCTGCTCTTGAGTTGAAACCTCTTCCTGACTCTCTTAAGTATGCATTACTATGACCCGATGAATCCTTACCTATCATTATTACTTCTGACTTAGACCGGGGCCAAGAGGACCAACTGATTGCCTTACTTAGAGAGAAAAAGGAAGCTATAGGGTGGACTTTAGGGGTTATTAAGGGTATTAATCCTTTTGTTGTGAAACATAGAATTCATTTCGAGGACCATGCTGAGCCCTACCAAGACCGCCAAAGGCATCTGAATCCAACTGTGTAGGAGTTTCTTAGCAAGGAACTATTGAAATGATTAGACCATGGAATTATCTATCCTGTTTGTGATAGTGAGTGTCCAGTTCAGTTCATTTCTAAGAAGACCTGTATTACCATGATTAGGAATGACAAGAACGATTTAGTCCCTACTCGAGTTCATTCTGGGTGGCGTGTTCATATAGATTATAAGAAATTGAATGTTAGCACTAAAAGAGACCATTTTTCCCCTTCCCTTCCATGACCAAATGCTAGAGAGGTTGGCTCGACATTCCTTCTATTTCTTTTTAGAGGGATATTCTGGCTATAGCCATATCTCTATTGCTTTTGAGGATCAGGAGAAGATTACTTTTACCTATCCATTTGGGACTTATGCTTTTAGACGAATGTCATTTGGACTTTGCAATGCCCTTGCTATCTTTTAGAGGTGCATGATTTCTATTATCTCAGATCTAGTTGAACAATGAATGGAAATTTTCATGGATGACTTTTCTGCGTTTTGATCTTCCTTTGATGATTGTCTATTTAATTTGAGAAAAGTTTGGAAAGGTGTAGGGGGAAAAATCTGACCTTGAACTGGGTGAAATGTCACTTCATGGTTGAAAAGCAGATAGTCTTGGGCCACATTATTTCTAGGGATGCGATTGAGGTAGATAAAGCTAAGATTGATCTAATTGTTAATCTTTCCCCTCCCACGTGTGTGAAAGAGATGAGGTCTTTTCTTGGATATGTTGGCTTCTATTATCATTTCATTAAGGACTTTAGTACGATAGTGAAGCCCTTGACTAACCTACTAGCTAAGGATGTGCCATTTCACTCTCTGAGAAGTATCTGGTGGCATTTACTAAGGCTAAGGAAGCCTTAAGCTCTGACCTTGTTCTTTATCCTCCCATCTGGGGTGAACCATTTGAGTTGATGTGTAATGCATCTGATTATACAATCGAGGTTGTTCTAGGATAGCGTGTTGATAAGAAGCCCCTTATTATTTACTATGCTAGTCACACTTTGAATGATGCCCAACTGAGCTATACTGTTACTGCGAAAGAATTCTTAGCTGTGACATTTGATTTTAAGAAATTTAGACCTTATCTGATTGGATCTCAGGTGATTGCTGACACTGACTACTCTGCTGTTAAGCATCTTCTTTCTAAGAAGGATGCTAAGCCTAGACTTGTGAGATGGATCTTGATTTTGTAAGAGTTTGACTGTGAGATTAGGGATAAGAAGGCAATGGAGATTTCTCCACTAAAGCTAGGTCAAGCCAGGAAGTCCAAGCAATAGTCCTCAAAGTTTTGCAACAAGATCCAAGTCAAGGCATTCTGCCCAGTTTATTCAATCAGTCCAAACTCTGCTATTTGATTCAGTAAGTAGCAGGCCTTTTGGGTAGCAACTTTGATCTTTCACTGGCTTAAATTTTAGCTAACAAATTATATAAGTTGCCCACCTTTAGCTGTGGTTCACTCAGCAAACCCAACCAAAATAATCAACACTGCCCAGTTTTTTGCACAGCAGCAGGCCCATTTGAGGGAGTCAACTTTGACCCCTACTTGCGGTAAGGAGATAACACCTTTAAGAGCTTGAAAAGGCGTCAAAAATATTATCAAGCAAGGGCTTAAAATAGCTCATTCAAATCAACTAGCATCTCGTATTAACCAGCACAAACAGCTATGAAATACCCTTTGATCCAAGGGGTAACAGGCTGCTGTACTTGCTGTCTCCCGGGCTTAATCATGTCATTAGTAGCTGATTTTTGTTCCCCAAATCCATCATTACAAGTCCTTTGATCAAACAAGGCTTTGAAACCTCAGTCATGGAGATTAACAAAGCAAATAGGAGTCAAGAATCAGATTATGCTGCTATTTCTGGGTTGTTTGATTTTAAGTCTGTTTGCTGTTTCTAGTTTGCTTTTGTTAGTTGACTTAGACGTTGAGAGAGGGCGTAAGGCTGAGTATAAAGGCTTCATTTTACTTGTGTAAACTTAGTTGTTGAATGTTAAAGTCGAGCATAGCTCGTTTCCCCTTAAATCTCTCTAGCTATCATGTCGTTTGGCCATTATAGGTGGTGTTCTAGGAGTCTTGGGGTTTAATCTGGTGGTGTAACTGTATCCAGATTAACCCCCAAGGGCCCTGAGCCTAGTTTGGTGGTGTGACTGTATCGAAATCTGGTTCAGCTTATCTTGGTTCTCTTTAGTTTGTTACTTTGTTAAGCTAATTTCAAGCCAAGCTGTCTAGGCTTGTTTGTTTGTTTGTTTTCAGTTCATCTTCTCTTGCTTATTCTTCATCATATTTGGTATCAGAGCCTAGGCTACCCTCCTAGGCCTAAGCCAGAAACCAAAACATGACCTTTCTACCCAAGCACTAAGTCCACAAAAGAACCTTATCTAGAATAGGCAAGATGAGTGGTGACATGTCCTTGGAAGAGAAGTTTGAAGCTTTAATGAAGAACTATGAGTACATGTAGAAGCAAAATGAGTACTTAAGAAAAGAGAAGAGCCCTACATTCGGACTTAGCCAACTCTTTTAATCAGTCCAATGAGGAGGAGGTTGATAGTCAAGGCAACCCTTTTCTTCCTCTAGTGACAGTGATTTAGAACCAAGGCAAAGGAGAGGCAGGAGGCACCAACACAAGTCATCTAGCTTCAACATCAAGATTGAAGTTCCAGAATTTGAAGGAAGGCTAGATCTAGATGAATTTCTTGACTGGTTACACACAGTTGAGAGGGTATTTGATTATAAAGACATTCTAGAAGATAAAAAGGTCAGACTTATGGCCTTGAGACTCAGGAATTATGCTTCTCTCTGGTGGACCAACCTCTATGCCAAGAGGGCTAAGAAAGGGAAGAGCAAGATTAGACCATGGGCAAAAATGAAATCCAACCTCAAAAATAGGTTCTTAACCCCTTCTTATCTCCAAGACAATTACTCTCAGTTGCATAATCTAACTCAAGGAAGCATGTCTATTGAGGAGTACACTCGAAAGTTTGAGAAACTCTTGATTAAATGTGATTTGTAAGAATCTGAAGATCAAACCATAGTGAGGTACCTTAGTGAACTTGACCCTAGGTACTCACATGTGGTTGAATTACAACAGTATACCACATTTGAGGTTGTTTGTGTGTTAGCTATAGGGTCGAACAGTGAAAAAAGTCCAAGCCTATTCAGAAAGAACCCCCTTAACCCTTTCCCAAAAACTAGACTTTTAACAAAGAGAGCCCTTAAATGACCCCTAAACCCACCTCATCTCAGATTGCTCCTAGAACCCATACTCCACAAAAGAAACCCCCACAATATAAGATGTTTTAAATGCCATGGTTTGGGATACTTTGCTGCTGATTGTCAAAGCAGAAGGGTCATTACCCTAGCAGAGTACCAAGCTGCCTAGGAGGTGGAAGTGGAGGATGAAAGAGAAGTTTGTTTCATGGAGGAACAAGAGGTAGAAGAAGTGATGGCTGAACCAGATGAGGGAGAGATATTGGTGATCAGGGAAACCCTTAATGTCTAAAGGAACCCCAAGAAAGAACAAAGAGACAATGTATTCCATAGCAGGTGCACCATTTAGGGAAAAGTCTGCTTACTAATTATTGATAGTGGGAGCTATTCTAATGTGGCTTCAGCAACTTTACTTAAGAAGTTGGGCTTGCAAACTTCAATTTATCCCCACCCTACTGCATTCAATGGTTGAACCAAGGTAAGGGCTTGCAAGTTGTTGACCCAATTAATGTATAAGGTTTTGATGATGATAATCCAAATGACCTAGTCAATATGCTATGAGTTATGTGTTGTGCTTGAATTGTATGCTAAGACAGGATCCGGAAACTACATGGAGCAGTTCGAATGAGCATAGAGCATCAAAGTTGATAACATGCTCACGAATTTGAGAACACTCCCTCAGAACAGTTCTGGGAGTGAAAGCATGGACCTGTGTAAGAAGTCCATCTGATAATAAAAGTCTTAGGCTTAGCATTAGTTTTATTTTTTTAGATTATTGTTAATATGCCAATTAGAAGGTCTCTGATTTAGCATTCACTTTAAAAGGTTTTTCATGACTCAGAACACTATTTCAGAACAGGTCCAAGAGGCCAGGTCTGTAGTGTTTTGAGGCTGGGAATAAAAATTCCAATTTCAACGTTTTTCTTAAAAGGATTTTAGACTGACGTTTTTCAGGAAACAATTGGAATTAATTTATGTCAGTCAAAATCTAAAACTATTTCTTCCCTTGTTTAAAAGAGAAAATATTTTCCGAATATTTGGTGGGGTTTAATCCTATCTTGCTTAAAGAAAAAATATCTTTCCTAAATATTTGATGTTATCTCCTAAGAAAAAAAATATATGCTCTAAATATTTGATCCTATCCTATAAGGAAGATTGGTAACTCTCAGATTAGGGAAGGGCTAAGAAAAATGGAGATTGCTCTCATCCTTGGATGGCAAGCATACTTATTCTAATATTTAAGCAGCCAATTCCCTCAACTTTTCTTAAGGTTTTTCACGATTTTCAAGTGCTAAAATTGCTTTCCTGAGTCTGAATTTTTCTGTAAGAAAAACCTTCAAAAGAGTGCTTAATCGAGTCTTCATCATTGGCATAATAGGAGTTGTATTGTACCTTACACTCAGCTTATTTAGAAGCATTCAAGTAAGGTGTTCTTTATCTCTTTTTCATCATGATAAGAGGTTGTCCAAGTCTTGGTAGACGTTGGACGTTGTGTCTGTAGGGGACGTGTGGACGTTGTGTCCGTGAGTATCTATCTAAAGTCTTAGGAGACTTTGGATGTGTGTTTGTAATGAGAGTCTAGGGTAGACTAAGTTACGTGCGTTACGGTTGTAATGTGTTCAGCCCGTTTAGTGAAAGAGTTGCTAAAATCCTACTGTGGCAGGTCGTGGTTTTTACATCTCAGTTGGGCCAGAGGTGGTTTTCCACGTAAAAATATTGTGTCTCAATTTACTGTTTCCATAATTATACTTGTTTCTACTTTACTGCAAACACACGTTCTAAACAGTTCTGACGAGTGTTTTGAGAAAAACGAAAAAAACTGGTGGACACAATTCACTCCCCTCTTGTGTCCTTGTGTGAGTAAATCTAACAAGTGGTATCAGAGCAGAGTTCTCACACCTAGGCTAACACATTGAGAGATCCTGAAAAGATGAGTGCACCGCAAGGAATCTTAGAGGGTTAATCTGTAACTCGACCACCATACTTTAATGGGCAACAATACAATTGGTGGAAAAACCGCATGGAAAGTTACATTCAAGCTGATGATTATGAGCTATGGATGATCATTGAGAATGGTCCTTACATTCTAATAAAAACCACGGAAGATCGCAAAACAGTTCCTAAGAAGTCAAATGGGTTTGACTCAGATGACTTCAAGAAACTGGAGGAAAACGCAAGGGCCAAGAAATTGCTATACTTTAGCCTTGGACCGGACGAGTACACTCATATCTCAGAGTGTGAATCAGCAAAGGAGATATGGAATGCTCTTTGCGTGGCTCATAAAGGAGCCAACCAAGTCAAACAGTCCAGGATTGAGCTGCTGATGAGAAAGTATGAACTGTTCCAAATGCGTGACAAAGAGACAGTGATGGATATGTATACACGTTTTACCCACATCACTAATGAGTTGAAATCCTTGGGAAAATCTTTTATCATCGAGGAATTGGTAAGGAAGATCCTATGATTTTTACCTCATTCGTGGGAAACGAAAGTTACAACCATCTAGGAAGCAAAGAAGATGGATGAAATCTCTTTGGATGAGCTCATTGGGAATCTTCAAACTTACAAGTTAAGGAAAAACTCCCCGATGAAAGAGGAAATAAAGAAAGATTGAGGCCTTGCCCTAAAGGCCATGGGAAGTGATAACTCAGACTTGAATGAGGAAGAAATGGCCTTGGTAACTCGTAAGTTCAAGAAAATCTTCAAGAAGGTTGGAAAGAGCATCAAGAAGGGGAGTACCAGCAAAGCGAGGACAACGACCAAGACCGAGCCTCTGGGTGTTTCAGATGTGGAAAGCGTGACCACATTGTAAAATATTGCCCCATGCAGAAGGAAGAACAGGTGTCAGAACAGTTTCGAAATCGCGGAAAGAAGCCACAGCTTAGTAGTCTGCTAAGCAGTTCACTAAAGCTATGGTGGCAGCATGAGGCGATACTTCAGAAGAAGAGGATAGCTCCCAAGATGAAGCTGCTGCACTGGCGCTCATAGCCAGAAGCGAATCCGAAGCTGACTCAGAATCGAACGACAGCATGTCCCAATTCAAGGAAAAGGTACGTGGTTTTAACAAAGCAAAAATTCTGAAATTATTGTTTTCCTTAATAGATGAATATAAGGCAATAAGCACTGAGAATTGTATGCTTAAAGATACTTATTCCAAGTTAAAAAGGGAAGTCCGAATGCTTGAAAAAACCATACAAGAACTTGAGCAAGCAAATGAGATTTTCACGTCTGAACAAGATAAAAAAACTTTTGCTTTAAGTAGGGACGTCGACATGTTAAAAGAACTAATGAAGAAGAGTGAAGAAGTGTTTAACACTGATCTCTCAAAGCCATAAGGAGAGTTCCGAGAACTGGAGCTTAAGATAGAATTATTGGTGAGTGAAAACAATCAGTTGCTTGAAAAGATTCATAAAGTTGAATCTGACCTCGTTCAGAACAGGCACAGGAACAGTTCCTTAGAAACACTTAGGATAGAAGCCCTGTTAAATAAAAACAGTCAGTTGCTTGTAAAGCTCCATAAGGTCGAATCTGACCTTGTTCAGAAGAGGCATTAGAACAGTTTCTTAGAAGCACTTAATTGGTTAAACGCTCACCATAGTCGTAATAAAAAGGGACTAGGATTTGTGAGTAGGCATGCCACTAAAGCAGCAAACAAAAAATATGTTAGACTTCCAGAAAATATAATCTGTTTTCATTGCGGTAAGATTGGCCGTCATCGATATGCTTGGTCCTTGAGAAAAAGGGCAGCGGAGAGAAACTCAATGTATGTTAAGCAAATATGGATTAGAAAAGATGAGTTAATCTCTATGTCAAAGAAAACAGGACCCAAGTGGATCTGGGTTCCCAAAACTAACACTTAGTTGTTTTGTAGGCTAAAGTGAGAGGAGGCAACCAACTATGGTTCTTGGATAGTGGTTGCTCGAGGCACATTATAGGAGATAGATTAAACTTCCTCTCACTTACAGCCTTTGATGGAGGAAGAGTGGCATTTGGCAACGGCAAGTCTGGAAAAATTATTGGTGTAGGTAAGATAGGTAAGTCACTCTCTTACTCTATCGATAATGTGCACTTGATTGATGGTTTACAACATAATTTGCTAAGTGCATCTCAATTGTGTGATAGAGGTAATCACGTTGAGTTTTCTTCAGATCAATGCTTGATTACCAATGTCAATTCTGGTAGTGCTGTGTTGAGGGGGAAGCGACACAACAATGTGTATAAAGTGTGTGTCCTTTCACTTCCCCAGAGTCATTTGACTTGTTTAAGTGCTCTTGATGAAGATGTTATGCTTTGGCACAAGAGGCTAGGTCATGCAAACCTTTCTCTTTCGAACAAACTTTTTCTAAGAACCTAGTAGTCGGACTACCTTCCATCAAGTACAATGATGACAAGGTGTGCGACGCTTGTGCCAGAGGAAAATAGGTTAGGACTTCTTTCAAGTCAAAGAAATGTGTTAGCAGTTCCCGACCTCTTGAACTACTGCATCTTGACTTATGTGGTCGTATGAGGATCACAAGTAGAGGTGGGAAGAGGTATGTGTTTGTTATAGTGGATGATTACTCTCATTTCACTTGGACCTTATTTTTGGCATCGAAAGATAAATCATTTGAGAACTTTCTTGTGCTTCTCAAGAAAATTGAAAAGAGAGTAGGACACTCATTGGTAAGTCTTAGGTCTGACCATAGCAAAGAATTTGAAAACTCGAGCTTCATTGATTATTGTAATGAACACGGTGTAGATCACAATTTTTCTGCCCCTAGAACACCCTAACAGAACAGGGTGGTAGAGCGTAAAAATCGTACTCTAGAAAACATGACTGGGACTATGCTAGTCGCTAGTGGTCTTCCTAGAAACTTTTGGGCAGAAGCATTAAACACATTGTGCTACATTATTAATAGATGCATGATTAGACCCATACTTAACAAGACTCCTTATGAACTTTTCAAGGGACAAAAACTCAATATTATGCACCTAAGGGTGTTTGGTTATAAATGCTATGTGGAGAATAATGGGAAGGAACCCTTGGGAAAGTTCGACCCTAAAAGTGATGAAGCCATATTCTTAGGGTATTCCTCACACAGTAAGGCATACAAAGTGTTTAACGAAAGAACCTTGTGTGTTGAGGAGAGTGTGCATATATTGTTTGATGAAACTGACTCAATGATTGAGCATGATATGCAGGATGAAGAGTTCGAACTGGTCTTGTAAGAAAAGGCCTCACGCTCACTCAAAACTCCATGGTGGATAACAGTAAGTCTCTTGAAGGTGAAACAAATCCTGGATCTGGAAATATGAACGGTGGGTAGGGAGCAAGCCAGTCAGGGGGAAGCTTTGCTGAACCTGATTTGAGACAGAATCGACCCACTCAACCAGATCCTTCCCGAACAGTTGTGGGAACGGGCTACAAAATAGATCTAGAACCTATTTCATCAAGTGTTTAGGAAAAATTGGAAAACATGTCTATAGATTCATTTGCTCCACAGCCCTGGAAGCACTAGAGCTCGCACTCTCTTGATCAGATTATATCTGATATTAACATAGGGGTGCAAACTAGGTCTAAAGTCAGAAACTTTTGTACTTTCTATGCCTTCTTATCTAACATTAAGCCAAAGAATGTTCATGAAGCTCTTGCAGATTTTGACTGGGTTACTGTCATGCAAGAAGAGCTTCATCAGTTTGAAAAGAATAAGGTTTGACACCTTGAACCACGGCCTAAAGACAGATCGATAATTGGTACCAAGTGGGTGTTCAAGAACAAATTTGGTGAGTTTGGAACAATCACTAGGAACAAGGCTAAGTTGTTGGTTCAGGGCTATAACCAACAGGAAGGGATCGACCATAAGGAAACATTTGCACCTGTTGCAAGGATCAAGGCTATCCGGATCTTGGTGGCCTTTGTAGCCCACATGGAGTTCAAGTTATACCAAATGGATGTCAAAAGTTCATTCCTCAACGTATACCTTAAGAAGGAGGTGTTTGTATGCTAACCCCCTGGTTTTGAAAATCATGATTTCCCTAACCATGTGTTTAAACTTGACAAAGCTCTTTATGGTTTAAAACAAGCTCCTAGAGCTTGGTATGAATGCTTGTCAAAATTTGTAATTGATAATGGTTTTCAAAGGGGCAAGGTTGATAATACCTTGTTTCTCAAATCAAAGGGGGAACATTTGTTGATTATCCAAGTACATGTCGATGACATTATATTTAGTGCAACCAACAATGATTTATGTGACGAATTTTCAGATTTGATGAAGAGTGAGCTTGAGATGAGCATGATGGGCGAGCTTAATTTTTTCTTAGGCTTGTAAATCAAGCAAACCTCAAACGGAAATATGATACATCAATAAAAATATGTCAAGGAGTTAATTAAGCGGTGTGGAATGGAATCGGCTAAGCCCATAGACATACTTATCTCTCCTTCAACCAGATTAGTTGTGGATGATGGGAGCCCTTCAGTTGAGGAGAAATCCTATAAGAGCATGATAGGGTCGCTTCTATACCTAACCGCTAGTAGACCTGATATTGTTTTCAGTGTTGGTTTGTGTGCCCGTTTTTAGTTAAATCCTAGAGAAACACATTTGAAAGTTGTAAAATGAATTTTGAGATGTTTAAAATACACCTCGGACTTAGCTTTATGGTATCCTCGAGGGTGCAATTTTGATCTCATTGGGTGTGCAGATGCTGATTATGCTGGATTCTTGGTTGATAGAAAAAGCACCTCAAGTATGGCTCATTTCCTTGGGCCTTGTTTGGTCTCTTGGGCAACCAAGAAACAACACTCTGTTGCCATGTCCACAGTAGAAGCCGAGTATGTGGCAGCTACTTCTTGTTGTGCTCAACTGTTGTGAATACGACAGCAAATGAAGGACTTTTGTGTTGACACTGGATGCATTTCTATTTTTTTGTAATAACACAAGTGCAATTAACATTGCCAAAAACCCATGTCAACACAAAAGGACTAAACATATTGACATACGTCATCATTTTTTGAGAGACAATGTTGAAAAGGGCTTAATTTTAATGAATTTTTGTGCCACTGATAGAGAAATTGCTTATATATTTACCAAGGCACTAAGTAAAGAGCAGTTTGAGAGGAATAGACTTAAATTGGGTTTAATTACAAAGATTTGAGCATGCTTGTTTATACCCCAATGATTGCCTAGTGAAGGGTTTTTAGGCCAAATAAATTGTTACAGTGGATGCATTCAATTTTTATGCTTTTACTGGCATATGTGTGAAACGTAACGTGCTGGTACTCATTGAGGCCTAATGATATTGCCCTTATTGTCCTGAGACATTGAACATTTAGCAGTCAGAACAAGGTCCTGGAACAGACCCAACCGCTATTTGTAAATTCACCAGATAAGTTGCGCGGTAGCAAGGTAAGTAGAAACTAAGCTTTCCATTTAAAGCCCATCCGCCTACTCCCTCCTCTACATTCTCTCTCCAAACCCGACATCTTCCTCTTCTTTTTCCCTTCACATGATCGGAAATCGCTACCTCTCTTCCTTTCCAAAACCCTAAACCCTAAAATCTTTCTTCTCAAACTTTCCAATGGCAAGAACTTATGGTGGCTCAGCCTTGACTGGAAGAAAGACCAGGTGTCCACGCTCACTTCAGAGTCGAGTGTCAGGTAAAAGAAGCAGGAATTGGTTGAGCACTGTTGTAGCGGCCCCATCGAGTGGAATTTCTTCAGGTATGGACCTTTCTCCCTCTCCCACTTACTCTATACCTTCTTCAGTATATGGGTTCTTGAGGAGTCTGGATGTGAGGTCTGTTGGTCTAAACCCTACAACAATTCCCACCCTGCACCCAATTACTGGGTGGGAACTGGTTGTCTATAAACTGCCCAGAATTGAATTGATGACAGGGGAAATTTCGACAGAGTCAGTCAAAAGTCCAAGTAATTTGGGGGTTGGGATGGGTGCTGAAGAACCTATTCCCACTAGTGTTTTCACTGAAGACAGTGATGATGATTTGGGGGTTGGGATGGGTGCTGAGGAACCTATTCCTACTAGTGTTTTCACTGAAGACAGTGATGATGATAAACTGATTATACGGTTCAAAAAAACCGTGAAAACCACTCCTTAATTAGCCCTCAAACCAGGCATCAAACCCCAAAGAAAGACCACCACTACACCTAATGTCCCTCTCAATACTCTACTGTATCGAAGTCAAACAAGAAGTTTGGGTCCTACCCTTGTTTTGCCACTACTAAAAGATACAGTAGACAGCCCTGCTACAAAGAAGAAAACAGTTCGAAAAACACCTCTCCAAACACCCCTCAAAGCACCAGCCAAAACACCTCCCAGACCTGTTCCCTCCAAGGACCTTGCTCCTAAAAGGGAAGTCCCAGAACAGTCGTCCGAACAGGTGGAAGAGTGTCCTAAATTCAGAAGAAAGAAAGCTAAAAAGAGCATGACACTCCCTGAAAGGTACCAACACTTCCTTTAGAAATCTGTAGTCCGAGGGAAGGTAGTTAAGGTAGCTTATTTCTAGGAACAGGGGCTTGAGGTGTTCCTAGAGAAATTAAAAAGTCAAGGGTGGTTGGATTTGTTTACTAACACTCAGAGAGGGTGTTCTATTCCTGAGTTGGCTGAGTTTTATGCCGACTGTGTGGTCGCCAATGGGGTGGTGACAAGCACAGATGGTGGGCATAGGATTCGATTTGATGCTGCTGACCTCGGTGAGATGCTTGGAGTGACATCTGATGGTTTTGATGTATAAGTCTGTGAGGACAAGAATGTGTTGGGTGAGGAGAGACTACTAGAGCTGACCCGGAACCTAGCCCAAAACCCCCAACTAACCAAGTCCAGATCTATATGTAAGGGGGAAATGATACTTTTACATCGCTTGTTATTTTGGTTTATAATCAAGAATATCATTCCCCGGGGTCAGGGACGAAATTTGGCTGATCCTATAGACCTATGCCTTACTGATTTTTTGGATCGGGGCGAGAAAATCAACTTACCTGCGATTAGGATCAGCCACATTGGATGCATTGCTAACACATCCAAGGATCATGGCATGGGGTATGGGCTCCTACTGACGTCTGTGTTTAACCAGTTGGGGATTCCCCTACAAAAGAGAGTGAGCCTTCAAATCACTGATGAAATAGGAGGTAGTACTTTGATTGGGTGTGGCTTTCATGTGAAGAAAGGTAGGAGTGCCAGCTCAGAACAGGGGGTCCAAACACCTCTCCGCCCTATTCCCAGTGAGGCCTTAACCTCTAATACTCCCACCCTAAACACTCTCTTACCGGACTACCTCTCCCTGAAGGGAGAAATTGCAGACATGAAGAGGGCACTCACAGAAGAAAAGGAGCTTAACGCCAAACTTCATGAGGATCTTCTGAGTGCCATCTCTGCCCTCATGGCAAAATTCTCCTCTCCTGCTTCTTCTTCCATCTGATCTTAACTTCATCTTCTTTTCTTTCACCTTTTACTACTTATTTTGTTGTCCGCTCTTCTTGCTAATGTATGAACAATGGTTGATTGTGATTTTTTCCTGGTTGATTAATGCATTTTTGCCATAATCCCTGCTTGGCTATGTGCTACTTGTTTGTGCATGACTCGGATGGCCAATATCCTTACTGTATCGTATGCTTGAGTGTATCGCTGTTATTTCCCATATTATCGCTTTGGTCGTGATTGCATCCACACTGGACTCAGACCTTCTGACCTATTTACCCTTTTTCGATAATGTCAAAAGGGGTAAGATAAGCATGACCTTAGTCTTGACTAGTTTGCCCAGTTCAAGTTGACCTCTCACTCCTGTTTCTTTTTATGTGTGACTTGCATAAACTTTGACTTTGTCCATTCTGGCACTAGCCTATCTTGCCCTGCTAACAACAATGACTTACTATCATTTCGTTTGTTATTATCAAAAAGGGGGAAATTGTTGACCCAATTAATGTATAAGGTTTTGATGATGACAATACAAATGACCTAGTCAATATGCTATGAGTTATGTGTTGTGCTTGAGTTATATGCTAAGACAGGATCCGGAAAGTACATGGAGCAGTTCGAATAAGCATAGAGCGTCAAAGTTGATAACATGCGCAAGAATCTGAGAACACTCCCTCAGAACAGTTTTGGGAGTGGAAGCATGGACCTGTGCAAGATGTCCCGCTGATAACAAGAGTCTTAGACTAAGCACTGGTTTTTTTTTTTTTTTAAAGATTCTTATTAATATGCTAATTAAAAGGTCTCTAATTTAGCATTCACTTTGAAAGGCTTTTGATGACTCATAACACTGTCTCAATACAGGTCCAAGAGGCCAAGTCCACAGTGTTTTGAGGTTGGGAATAAAAATTCGAATTTCAACATTTTTCTTAAAAGGATTTTAGATTAACGTTTTTCACAAAACAATTGGAATTAATTTATGCAGTCAAAATCTAAAACTATTTGTTCCTTTGTTTAAGAGACAAAATATTTTCCAAATATTTGGTGAGCTTTAATCCTATCTCACTTAAAGAAAAAATATCTTTCCTAAATATTTGATCTTATCTCCTAAGAAAAAAAATATATCCTCCAACTATTTGATCCTATCCTGTAAGGAAGATTGGTAACTCTCAGATTAGGGAAGGGCTAAGAAAAGTGGAGATTGCTCTCATCCTTGGACGGCACGCATACTTATTCCACTATTTAAGCAGCCAATTCCCTCAACTTTTCTTAAGGTTTTTCACGATTTTGAGGTGCTAAAATTGCTTTCCTGAGTCTGAATTTTTCTATAAGAAAAACCTTCAAAAGAGGGCTTAGTCGAGTCTTCATCATTGGCATAATAGGAGTTGTATTGTACCTTTCACTCAAATTATTTAGAAGCATTTAAGTAAGGTGTTCTTTATCTCTTTTTCATCATGATAAGAGGTTGTCCAAGTCTTGGTAGACATTGGACGTTATGTCTGTAGGGGACGTGTGGATGTTGTGTCCGTGAGTATCTGTCCAAAGTCTTGGGAGACTTTGGATATGCGTTTGTAATGAGAGTCTAGGGTAGACTAAGTTACGTGTGTTACGGTTGTAACGTATTCGGCCCGTTTAATGAAAGAGTTGCTAAAATCCTACTGTGGTAGATCGTGGTTTTTAGACCTCAATTGGCCCAGAGGTGGTTTTTTACGTTAAAACATTGTGTCTCCTTTACTGTTTCCGCAATTATACTTGTTTCTGCTTTACTGCGAGCACACGTTCCAAACAGTTCTGATGAGTGTTTTGAGAAAACCGAAAAAAACTGGTAGACACAATTCACCCCCTCTTGTGTCCTTGTGTGAGTAAATCTAACACAAGTGAATTCTAGGTGCCTAGTTTCCTTCTTAGTAGGCAAGAATTATTTAGATGAGGTTTGGTGTGACATAATCCCCATGGATGTATGTCATATTCTACTAGGGAGGCTGTGTTTGTATGATAGTAGAGTGATGCATGATGGGTACTAGAACGCTTACTCCTTTCTTAAGGATGGGAAAAAGAACACTCTCACCCCATTAGCCGCGCAGCAACTGCCTAAACACAAACCCTCCAAGCCTACTAAAACACCAGAAAAGCATCAAGCCTTAATGAGATCTGAACTCAAGGCTACCCAGCATGAGTTCGGACCCTTTAAGGGATGGATCCTCCAATCCCACAATGAGCCAAAAACCACCTCGAGTCATCCACCCCAGGTCTAATAGATTCTTGGCTAGTTTGCTCATGTCTTCCCTGAAGAAATACCACCTGTCTTGCCTCCTAAAAGATCTATACAACACTGTATTGATTTGATCTCTAGAGCTGTTTTGCCTAATAAGCTAGCTTATAAGATGAACCCTAAAGATACTCAAGAGGTCCAAAGGCAAGTGGAAGAACTAATGGCCAAAGGAATGGTGAGGAGAGCTTGAGTACTTGTGCTGTACTAGCCTTGTTGGTACCTAAGAAAGATGGGAGTATAAGGATGTGTGTGGATAGCAGAGCTATTAACAAGATCGCCATTAAGTGCAAGCATCCCATTTCTAGGCTAGAAGACATACTGGATGAGCTCTATGGTTCAAAGGTGTTCTCAAAGGTGGATTTAAGAAGTGGCTATTATCAGATACGGACTAGAGAGGGTGATGAATGGAAAGCCTCTATGAGTGGTTAGTCATACCTTTTGGCTTGTCTAATGCACCTAGCACATTCATTAGGCTAATGAATCATGTGTTCAGGCCCTTTATCGGCAGATTTGTGGTTGTATATTTTAATGACATACTGATTTGCAGTAGGAGTGAAGAGGAGCACTTAGATCACCTCTAATAGATTGTTGAGGTACTGAAAAGGGAGAAACTATAGGGGAACCTCCAGAAATGTACCTTCTTAACTCATGAGGTCACGTTCTTAGGATATATAGTCACTGCTGAAGAGATCAAGGTATATGAGAGCAAGGTAGAAACAGTTAGAAGCTGGCCAGTACCTAAGACCAACCTTGATGTGAGGAGCTTTCATGGATTAGCCTCTTTTTATAGGAGGTTAATCAAGAATTCAACACCATTATGGCCCCTATAACTGAAGTTATCAAAGGGAGTTCATTTTAGTGGAAGTCCAGAGCACAGCGTACCCTGGAAGAAATCACGTTAAAACTGACTCAAGCCCCATTCCTTGCCTTGCCATGTTCTGAGAAGGTTTTTGAAGTTGAGTGTGACACCTCAGGGGTAGGCATTGGTGGTGTATTGACTCAAGTGGGCCGGCCTATGGCCTATTTCAGTGAGAAGTTATGTGACACAAAGAGAAATTACTCCACATATGACAAGGAGTTCGATGTCATTATTAGATGCTTAGAACATTGGAGACATTATCGCATTACTGCTGAGTTCACTCTTCACTCTGATCACGAAGCCCTTAAATACATTTAAAGACAGCATAAACTCTATGCTAGGCATGCAAAATGGGTAGAATATAGTCCTTTCATTTCTCCATCAAGCACAAGTCAGGAAAGCTGAATCAAGGAGCACTATCTAGGAGTCACCTCTTGCTATTTCAACTAGAAACCTATGTTCTAGGATTTGAGCACTTTTAAGTCATTATATGGGCATGATGAGGACTTCCAAGAGTTGTATGAGAGCTGCAAATAGAAGCCTAAAGGAGACTACCTACTGCAAGGTGGATACTTGTTCAGGGGCGCTAGGTTGTGTGTTCCAAGATATGGAACAAGGGAGCTGTTAATCAGAGATGTCCATGGAGGGGCCTTGGTAGGCCATTGTAGAGAAAACAAGACTACATCTTTGCTCAAAGAGCACTACTTCTGGCCAGGCATGAGCAAAGATATTCAGGACATCATCAAGAGATGTGCCACATGCCAAGCTACCAAGAGTCATTCTCCACCCCAAGGGTTGTATACACCATTGCCCGTTCCACAAGGCCCCTGGATTGATCTTAGCATGGATTTTGTCCTAGGGTTGCCAAGGATACAAAGGGGAAAATACTCAGTCTTTATGGTTGTGGACAGGCTCTCCAGAATGGCTCATTTCATAGCCTGTTCTAAGACCAATGATGTTGTCCAAGTGGCTGAGTTGTATTTCAAGAAAGTGATGAGATTGCATGGGATCCCAGGATTAATTTTTTTAGACATAGACGCTAATTTCCTAAGCCACTTCTTGCTTACCCTATAAAAGAAGTTAGGGACAAAGCTCAAATTTAGTATAACTTGCCATCCTCAAACTAATGGCCAGATTGAAGTCACTAGTAGGACCTTAGGGGGCCTTTTGAGAGCCTTAATTAGGACTCAAGCTAAGGCCTCGGATCTATTGCTACCCCACGTGGTGTTTGCTTATAATAGAGCACCTCACAAGTCCACTGGATTATCCCTTTTCGAAACAGTTTATGGAGTTGATCCTTTAACTCCATGCGATCAGGTTCCAAGAGCCATTGAGGGGAAGTCAAGCACTGAGGCTGAATAGAGGGTTAAGGAGGTCTACGCATTACATGACAAAGCTTGAGAAAAGTAATGCTAGCTATCAAGCACAAGCAAAAGCAAACAAGCACAAGAAGAAGGTTGTTTTTCAACCTGGGGATCTTATAAGGGTTTATTTGAGAAAAGAGAGGTTCCCTCAAAAAATGAAATCCAATTGTAGCCCACGACTTGATCGTCCATTTGAAGTTCTAGAGAAGATCAATGACAATGCCTACAGAATTAAGCTCCCAGGAGAGTATGGTGTCTTAGCCACCTTCAATGTGGCAGATTTAAGTCCATACTTAGATGATGCTACCTCAAGCTAGAAAGTCCAAGCAATGGTCCTCAAAGTTCTGCAACAAGATCTAGCTCAAGGCATTCTGCCCGGTTTATTCAATCAGTCCAAACTCTGCTATTTGATTCAGTACTAGATTAAATTTTAGCTAACAAATGATACAAGTTGCCCCACCTTGTGCCGTTCTTCACTCAGCAAACCAACAAGAATAATCAATACTGCCCAGTTTTTTGCACAGTAGTAGGCCCGTTTGAGGGAGTCAACTTTGGCACCCACTTACAGTAAGGAGATGACACCTTTAAGGGCTTGAAAACATATCAAAAATATTATCAAGCAAGGGCCTAAAACAGGTCATTCAGATCAGCAAGCATCTGGTATTAACCAGCACTAATAGCTATGAAATGCCTTTTGATCTAAGGGGCAATAGGCTGTTGTACTTGCTATCTCTTGGGCTTAATCATGTGATTAGTAGTTGATTTTTGTTCCCCAAAGCCATCATTACGAGTGCTTTGATCAACCAAGGCTTTGACACCTTAGTCAAGGAGATTAAGAAAGCAAATAGGTGTCAAGAATCAGATTATGCTGTTGTTTTTGGGTTGTTTAGTTTTAAATCTATTTGCTGTCTCTAGTTTGCTTTTTGTTAGTTGACTTCGCTGCTAAGAGAGGGTGTAAGGCTGAGTATAAAGGCTTTATTTTACTTATATAAACTCAGTTGTTGAATATTAAAGTTGAGCATAGCTCCTTTCCCCTTAAATCTCTCTAGATATCTTGTGGTTTGGCCATTATAGGTAGTGTTCTAGGAGTCTTGGTGTTTAACCTGGTGGTGTGATTGCACCCAGATTAACCTCCAAGGGCCCTGAGCCTAGTTGGATGGTGTAATTATATCCAAACCTGGTTCAACTTAACTTGGTTCTCTTCAGTTTGTTGCATAGGTCAGCTAATTTTAAGCCAACCTGTCCAGGCTTGTTTGTTTGCTTGTTTTTAGTTCATCTCCTATTGCTTATTCTCCATTACAAAGGTTCGGAGAACCTTGTAGCCGACCACTTGTCTAAGATTCGCTATGATAGAGAGAGTGACTCAAGTATTTTTGAGTGCTTTCCCGATGAGTAATTATATTTTGTCCACCCTGATCCTTAGTATGCTGACATTGTACGTTACCTGGTTATTGATATGATCCCTGAGTATTAGACCAAGAATGATAGAGATAGGTTCTTCCTCCCCATGAAGTTCTTTATTCGGGATGACCCTTACCTATTTAAGTACTTCTCTAACTAAGTCTTTAGGAGGTGTATTCACAACAATGAGGTGGGGACTGTCATTTCTTTTTGTTATGTCCAGGCATGTAGGGGCATTTTAGTGGTAGAAAAACTGTAGCCAAAGTTCTTTAATGTGATTTCTATTGGCCTATTCTAATTAGGGATGCTTTTGAGTACTGTAACAGTTGCCCTAGGTGCTAACAGTTGGGTAAAATAAGAGGAGAGATATGATGCCCCTGAATCCCATTATTGTGATGGAGATTTTTGATGTGTGAAGTATTGATTTCATACGACCATTTCCATCTTCTTTTGGGAATGAGTATATTTTGTTAACTATGGACTATATTTCTAAATGGGTTAAGACCATCCCTTTTAGGACCAATGATGCTAAGGTGGTTGTGAAGTTCCTTAGGGAGAACATCTTTACTAGGTTTGACATGCCCCATGCTATCATTAGTGGTTAAGGCACCCATTTCAATAACATATCTTTTGATACCTTACAAAAGAGGTATTCTATAGCCCATAGGTTCGCTGCCCCCTATAATCCCCAAACAACTGGCCAGGTGGAAGTGTCCAATCGATAAATCGAATAGATTTTAGAAAAGATAATCAGCAGAAATAGGAAAACCTAGGCCGATGAGCTTGTAGATGCTCTTTAGGCATATAGGATAGCTTTCAAAACTCTATTGGGTATGTCGCCTTGTATGGTTGTTTATGGTAAGCCTTGTCATCTCCCTATTGAGATAAAGCATAGAGCTTGGTGGGTCATTAAGATGCTCAATTATGACTTAACTGAGGTAGGTAAGGAGAGCAAACTACAACTGAGAGAGCTTAATGAGATACAAGCTGAGGCTTATGAGAGTGCTCGATCTTATAAAGAAAAGGCTAAGTTGTTTCATGACAAACACATTCTTAGGAAAGATATTGCCCTATGAATAAAAGTACTCTTATATGACTATAAGCTCCATTTATTTCCAGGAAAATTAAGGTCACAATGGACGGGTCCCTATATTGTCTGAAATGTTTTTCCCTATAGAGTAGTTGAAATTCAGGATCCTGAGAGTGGAGCTCAATTCAAGGTGAATGGCCAAATATTGAAGCAATTTCTAAAGCTGTCCAGTGAAGAAGACGTGGAGTGTCTGATGCTTTGGGAGTTGAGTCCTGATCTGTGATTGTGATAATGGTTCGGGTGTACTTAGCACCCGACCTGGTTTGCTTGGAATTTGTTTCCCTCCTTTCTCTTTTCTCTCTTTCTCATTTTTCTTTTCTTTTTGTATATTTGGTTACTTTTCTTTTTCTCATTTGTGTATATATATTGTACATTTGTTTTTGGGTCATGTGCTTTTTGTCTTGAGTCTTGTTTTTATTTTTGTCTGTTCGTTTTCTTTCTAGGTTTTATTTTGTGTTTAATGTTTTTGTTTTTGTTTTGGGGAAAATATGTGCTATTTCTGGTGGACTATGATCTCTTGTACCTTAGTGTTAGGTTGTATATAGATGTGATTTGCGTTGATAGAACTTAGCCCAAGTGTGATGTTTATCTTTGTAGCCAAATAGTTTGATTTAAGGCAACTTAGGTTCGGATCCCAAATCTTGGGCCGATAAGTAATCACACTTTGGCCCATAAATTGAGACAGTGCCTCACCCATCGATCGCAGCTGGTATCGTAGGTGGATTCTAGCCAGGATCCTAGGTCGGTCCACAGTTGGGCTCCCTGGCCCAAATAGTCACAGGCTATTTTAGTCAGGGAGCTTGCCCACATTCTAGAATCCGCCCTTGCTTTCCTAATTGAAATATTCAATATGGACATAAATAAAATAAATGAATAAAATCAAGTTTGTTAAGAAGAGTAAACTTACCATTGAGGTGTTTTTCTAGGGAACTTGCAAAACAAGGTTCACTCTCTCAAATGAACCATGAACCTTAATGAACATTGAAAGGGATAATGGGTTCATGTTAAAGAGTTTTTTGAAGGCCCCCCAAATAATCCTTGTAGTGGGGAGCATGTAACTTCATAGACTTGAATCGAAGATCTAGATTTGGGAGCAAAGGCCTGATCTCATGATGGGATATATCACAACATCTGCTGTCATCACCAATGACCTCTGTAATCAAAACAAAAGATTAAAGTTAATTGGCACTTTAAATACCATGCATATAATAGATTGACTATAATAACGAAAAATTGAGTCATCAATGAAAAAAATGAAATGACAAATTAACTATTTATTATAGGCGGAACTAAATTACGAAAGATTACATCTTTGAGATTAAATAAAGTAAGACAATAGAAAGATGAAAAGGAAAAAAGGAGAAAGGTAGGTTTGAAAGATTGACGCGCTCAGATTACCTGCCTAAGTGACTTAGAGAACCCTAGGATGGACAACATCAATGCTCAACTTGTGGGTTCAAGGGTTTCAAGGCTATCTTGAAAAGGGTCTTGTTAGGTTTTCTTAACCTCTCAGTATTATCTCAAAGTTTTATGAGGTTTTGGTTGCGTGTTTGAAGGTTAGGTGAAAGGTCGAATTTTCAGTTGTAGAAAATGAGGGTTTTCTAGGGTTTTTTAGGTGTTAATACTATATGGGCTAGGGTTTTCCTCTACTTAAGTTAGAATCCAAGGTTTCTAGAAGATAGAACAGAAAAAAAAAGAAGTCGGATAGGGTTCTTTGAGGAAGCCACCCCGTCGGGTTCCTAGGTAGGACTTTAGCCAACACAACTTATTTTCGTCATAACGTTCACATCTGACCTCTATTTTAAGTGATTCTTTCTATCCCCAAAATCTTATTGAGTCTACTTTCTAATAAGATTGATTTCATAATTTTTGGACAAGTGTGAAAAAGGACATAACTAAAGTTGTAAACAGGTGTTATTTTCAGCATACGTCTTCGTAATCAACTTATATATTTTTCGTTGCTTATCGAATTTTGGCTAATAATATGCTATTGGAAAACTTATTCATGAATAATATTAATACCTAAACTCAATAATTTTGTTCACCCTAGAGTGGGGTCACAAATGCCGAATGAATCTTAACTGGGCGTCGAAGACCATCAATTTAGGCTTCTTTATATTTTTTTTGGCTCGGTTAGCCTTTTGCGGGCATCCTTGGGTTGGAAGGTATGGTTTAAGGGATGTTGGAGCATTTTAAGACTTTTTATTTCAACATTTAGGATTTCTGAAGTCTTATTCAATTGGTATATCATTATCGGGCATTTCATAATAAGAACA
This sequence comes from Carnegiea gigantea, assembly GCA_029747015.1. NCBI lineage: Eukaryota > Viridiplantae > Streptophyta > Magnoliopsida > Caryophyllales > Cactaceae > Carnegiea > Carnegiea gigantea. The sequence goes on along the minus strand of JAKOGI010000367.1, from coordinate 157,083 downwards.
CACTGTTTAGGTGCCTACAATTAGCCCCTACTTTGACTGATTCAGAGTAAAGAGAATGCCAAATTTACGAACTCTACCTGTGCTTAGCTTTTTGAAAGTGATGATGCCAAGCCTTGGTCGCTGGAGGACTTAAAGCCTAATTCCCAACCACTTTCGTCGTGGTAGATTTTAACAATGTGATGCCTAAACATGGTCGCTGAGGCTCTTGAAGGTTAATGCCCACCCACTTTTGTCATGATGGAGGCCGATAGTGAAATATTCCATAGTGTCGGAAGCCAGCAGTGTCCTATTGTCTCTAGAGTCAATGGTGTCCCATTATACCTGTGGCTAGCCTATTACTAAAATGTCCTATTGTACCGGGAGCCAGAAGTGTACCAGTGTGCCCAGAGCCATCGATGTTACATTGTGTTGGGTGCAAACTTGTTATTGAAATGCCTCATTTTGTTAGGAGCCAATTGTGTCCCATTATGCTAGGAGCAAGCCTATTGTCGAATCCTCCCATTATATCTAGAACTAGCAATGTCCCGCTGTACCGGGAGCCAACTTATTGCTAAAATGTACCATTATGTTCGAGCAATGATTTTGAATTTTGACCTTTTGTCAGTCAAAAAGGTTAAGATTTTAACATTTTTCTAGTCTATTAGTCCCTTCTTATGGATCTTGATTTTGACCATTCTCCAGTCTAGTTGACCTTCACCGATCTAGTGGATTTGGATTTGACCTTTTGCAGGTCCAGCAGACCTTTTGTCGATCTAACATACCTCTAGCCAGTTTAGTGTACCTTTTGTTGCTATAATGGGCTTTTCGGGTTCTAATGGACCTTGATTGACCTTTCATTGGCCTAGCGAATTTGGATTTTAATTGTTCGTTAGTCTAGCAAATCTTGATTTTGATTTTTCGCCCTTCTGGTAAACTTTTTCCGAATCTAGTGTATCTAAATTTGATCTTTTATCAATCTAACATATCATGATTTTGACCTTTCGTTGTTCTAGGGGATTAGGATTTGGCCTTTTATTGGTCTAGCAGACCTATCGTCAGTTTAACAAATCTTTCACTGGTCTAGCACCTAATTTTAACCTTTTGCCATTCTAGCAGATCTTTTGCCAGTCTGGCATATCGTAACTTGACATTTCACCGATCTAGTGGACACCTTGTTAGTAGAGTACATCATAATTTTGACCTTTTGATAGTCTAGCTAATCTTGATTTTAACCTTTTATCGGCGTAATAAATCTTGATTTTCACATTTTACTAGTCTACAAGACTTTTCACAGGTCTAACGAATCTGAATTTTACCTTTTGCAAGTATAGCAAACCTTTCATCCAACGATTTTGGAATTTGACCTTTTAAAGTCTAAGGGTTTTGAATTTTTAACCTTTCGCCAGTCTAGCTAACCTTTTGCTAATTTAGTAGTTGGCAGAGTGAGAGCTTCAAGCCATATGGGCAGATCCTTCTGAACTTCGTGGTATAAAAGCCTAATGACCTATAACCAGATCATTGAGGGCTTCCGGCAAGAGAACTTGGAGATCTGTATCTAGATATTATCTTGTCACCGGTGAGATGTTGAGATATCAAATCTTTAAGTTTGACTTTTTACCCCTTAGGGTGTTGATGTAATGACCTTGTAATGGGAGCTTATTAAATGGTAAAATCTCCTAGACATTGAGGTGTCCTTTTTACCAATATGAAGAGTATAAGGTGTCCTCTATGGCTAGATCCTCTTGAACTTAGTTAGCTAAAAACCTAAAGCTGGGTTGATGTTATTTCTTTAAGGACGTGGGTGAATTGGCCATTTAATATATGGGTAATGACGCTTATATAAATCCTACTTTAAAGATGGAGCCCCTACTTTAACTCAACCTAATTGAGGTGAGGGTCAAATTACATATATCTCTTATGACAGTTGCTAATGCAATCTCAAGAAACTCTTATACAGATTTATAGCCAACCAAGGTTGTGCGCCTTTCTAGTAGGGTTGTTGTCATGCTTGAATGTGTACTTCTTTGATCCAGCATTCATACGTTATCAAGGTAGAGTATAGGTTAGTAAATATTAATGAGGATGGTTCTTCAATGCTCCCAATATCAACATTCAAAAGAAAACCATAACCAAAGGGATGCTCGTCTTGGGATCAATCTCAAACAATCAAAGAGACTGTGAGAATTTTGCCCAAGTTATGAGACCCTAATGATAGATTGGAAGTTTCCACCAAATCCCTCTTCTAAAGGCTTAGAGCTAAAAAAGAAGAATTATATAGGAAAGACTCTAATCACCGCTCTTTATTAAGAGATAAAGATGTAGAGATATTTTAAAGAGAAGGTAACCTTTTGCCTTTCATTTCATAATCAATCTGGGCTAAGTATATAGTGAGGGAAATGTGTCTATAAATACCCAGAATTAACACATTAGTGGGAGAAGTGGATCAATAGGGGCTTATAAAATATCCTAGAAAAATAAATCAAAATGTTAAGATAATAACAACTATCGTGAGTTGTTTTTTTTTTTTAAGATTCATTCCCTACATTCTAGGAAGCTTCTAGAAGGCTCTAATCCACCAATGGGGTTGTCGCCACTTGAGCCTCCTCTTTATTGTATGTTAACTCACCCAATATTGAGTAATCCTAAGGATTACAATGGCATCCACCTCAAATAAGGCAAAAACCGAAATTGCTCCAAAGTAGGATTTTCGTGCACACTCCACTTATTTTGCCTATTTCTCACAAACTTGAAAATCCAATGCTAAATTTTAGCAAATGGAGCTAAAGTAAACATATTAGGGAATCATTAACACTTGAATTGGAATTAATTGGGCCTTGTTAGGTAGGATCCAACATTAACCAAATTTTTGTAGGTTTGCCGATACAAACCTGCACTATAGGGGTTGTGGTTTTCAACACTTTAGGGAAAACATTTACAACCTAATATGGCAATTTATCGCATTATCCTAAATTAGATGTCCTAAGCTTCCCAAAAGAATGAGGAACAACCCAATTAGACGCCGTTCTGCAGTGAGAAACCAAGTCAAATCTCGGTGTAGTGCTAGAACAATGACCTTCTTGACAAAGGCAGGTTGGTTAGGACTTTGGTATGGATGAGAGTGTAGCCAAGAGTTGGATTGGGGCTTTGCATGCATCAAACTCCTCCTATTGACATGGATTTTCCCTTTGAATCCTCAACATTATCCTCCATATAAAGAGCTAAATTACAAACATTAAAGGTGGATCTCACATTCATGTCTCCGAGTAGCTTCAACTTCTACGCATTGTCTCCAATCTGTTCTAGCACCTTAAAGGCCTTCTCCCTGAGTCATGACTTTTTTTTCCCCTCCTAGAAGGGAATATCCCCTTCCTTAGGTGTGACCATACCAAATCTCTCGAGATAAAAATGACGGTATTTCAATGCTTGTTTACTGCAGCATAGGAAGAGCTGTTGACCTTCTCTTTTTAACCTAGAATTTGCTCATAAAGCTTCTTTATTTCCTTAACTCTCACTTGGTCCTCAAAGTTAACTCTATCCTCAATGGGAAGAGGATGAAGGTTTGTTGGAATGGTGAAAGGATTGATTCCACAACAAGCTCCGAAAAGAGAGTGGCATATAGCACATGTGAAAGCCCGATCGTAAGGAACGTTCGCATGAGGAAGCTTTAGATCCCATTCCTTAAGGTTCTTGCTCATTAATCCTCTAGAGAGAGTAGATACTGTCTGGTTGATAACCTTAGTTTTTTCATCATTCGAGGGTGGGAACTAGTTCTAAACAGCAGCTTTATACCCAATAATCTCCATAAGTACCTCTTAAAATAGGAAAGGAATTTAATGTCCTAATTAGAGACAATATTTCTTGGCACTGTATGTAGCTTGATGACTTCCTCAAAATAAAGATGAGTAACGTGAAGCATCATCACTCTTGTAACATGGGATGAAGTGGGCCATCTTAGAGAATCAGTCAACCATAACGATGATTGAGTCATGTCCCCTTTAGGTTCTTGGTAAACCAAAATGAAATCCGTACTCACATCTCCCTAAGGGCCATTCAGTGTTAGAAGACAAGTATGCAAGCCGTAGAGGATCGAAAGGTGCTCTCTGCTCTATGACATATGGCACACTTGGAGACAACTTTATGGACATCACTTGCCATGCTAGGTTAATAGAAGTGCTCCTTTAAAATCTCAATTATTTTGTTGATGCCCAAATAACCTCCTAATGTACCCCTATGGGCCTCTCTCACATGTAACTCTCTTAGAGAGCCCCTAGGAACACACATCTTGTTGTGCTTGAAGAGAAACCCATTTTACAAGATATAGGAGTCGTGATCCTTGGGTTTTGTAATGATTTCTTAAAAATCCTCAACTTCTTAATTTGTAGAGATCTTGGATGGGGTAAAATCCTTAGATTTTGGCCTCGAAAGTGAAGATGTAAGTGCATCTTCTTGAGATACATTAGCCATCACATTTTCTTTGCCATCTTTATGTTTGCAAGTAAAGGAAAATGATTAGAGAAATTCCACCCATTGGCATGCCTTAAGTTGAGCTTAGTATGTCCATGGGTAAAAGACAAGGCCTTATGATCTTGGTGTATCACAAAGGATTAGGCTTGAAAATCGTGACTCCAATAGATAAGAGCCCAAATGATATCATAAAACTCCTGTTATAAGCAGATTAGTTAAGTTTAGGGCCACTTAACACCTTACTAAAATAGGTTAAGGGTCATCTGGTTTAGTTGAGAACTGCCTCGATGCCAACAGCACTAGCATCACATTTAACTTCAAAAAGGAGCTCAAAGCTAGAAAGACCGAGATAGGGGCTAAGTATAGCTTAATTTCGATTATTTTGAAGGCCCTTTGGTTGGGCTTTGTCCACTCAAAACTTCTCTTTTAGATGTACTCGATCAAGGGAGCCACGAAAGAGCTAAAATTCTTTGATACACCAAAGATAGAAGGATGCCATGCCATGAAAGCTCCTCACTTCTTTGATAGAGGTAGGGATGGGCCAACTCTTGATGGCTTCAACTTTGGACTCTTCCGTTTCTATGTCCTTTCCCAAGACAACATAGCCCAGAAAAACAACTTGATGTGAGAATAAGTCACATTTCTTAAGCTTAGGATACGATTTTTGTTGCCTCAAGACTTGAAAGATTTAGGATTGATGCTTAACATGGTAAGTTTCATCACAACTATAAACTAAAATATCATAAAAATACACCATAACAAAGTTCCCAATAGAAAGCCTTAGAATATTGTTCATTAGTCTTATGGAGGTGCTAGGAGCAGTAGATTAACCAAAAGGCATAACAACCCACTTCTACAACCTATACTTGGTCTTGAAAGTGATCTTACTCTCATCACCTTCTTTCATTCTAATTTGGGGATACCCACTCCTAAGGTCAATTTTGGAGAAGATTTTAGACCCATGTCGTTCATCGAGCTTATCATCTAATCGAGGAATGAGGAACCCACAGTTGATGGTGATGTTGTTTATGGCCCCAGAGTCAACAGACATATGCCAAGTCCTATCTTTCTTAGGTACCAAAAGGGAGAGAACCGAATAAGGACTCAACCTCTTCCTCATGTACCCATAGTCAAGCAACTCTAAGACTTGCCTTTATAAATCCTTTAACTTATAGAATTGCATCGATAGGCTAGATTGTTAGGCAAAGGAGCACCTAGTAGGAGATCCATTTGGTGCTCAATTCTTCATAACGGAGGGACCCTGGGGGTAAATTATTGAGGAATACATCCTGAAAGTCTTTCAAGAGTGATTAAGCTAGAGGTTATATGGCTTTTGCTACCTCACTTATATTTGATTCTACCATATGTGATGTAAATAAGGGATTACTCTAACTAATGGCTCTATCTACCTATGTCTTAGTTATATAGAGGCTTTTCTCACTTCCCTTTCTCGGTTTAATTCATGAGGCTTATGCGGGGCTAATGAAGCCAAAGTGAGACCACAACCTTCATGCTTGAATGCATATGCATTTGCATACCCATCATGAATTAGATAATTATCATATACCTAAGGTTTACTAAGCAATAAATGACGTACATCCATTGGTAGAACGTCACATATCACTTCACCATATTATGAAACAATCGAGAATGAAGCAAGAGCTTCTTTGGAAATAATTACCTTGCTCCCTTGCTTAAGCCATTGAAGAGTGTAGGGGGTTGGATGCAGCTTGGTAGGCAGTTGGAGCTTGTCAATGAGATTCAAGAAAGCAATATTTGTACAACTTCTTCCATTAATCATGAGCTCAAACACCTTGCCTCTAATGGTACACCAAGGTTAGAAGATTTGTTCCCTTTCAAGAGGAACCCCTTTAATATGGAGTGCTCTCTGGATCACCAATGGCTTAACCACATCTGGGGTGATCAAAGTGTGATCTTTATTTCAAACTCCTCATCACTAGTTTATTCTTCAAGAGGTTGGAGCTTCCCCACCTCTGTAATGGTGAGAGTCTTTCTATTTGGCAATCGGCTTAGAAGTGACCATAGCCATAATGCTTGAATAATTTCTTCCCTTCCAACCTTTTTGGGGTCATACTAACAATACCATTTCCCTTATCTTGGGCCTTAGTAGAGGTTAAAGTACTCTTGGTCTTGGGATGAGAAGGAAACCCCTTAGTGAAGATGTGAAACCGATTTATAGAAGGGTAGGGAAAGGTTTTCTACCCTTGAGGTGTTTCACAACCTTAATAGCTAGATTACAAAAATCATCAAATGAGAGATAAGGTTGTAACTCTACCTGGTAGCAATGTTAGGGCATAGATCCTTGATGATTCAAGCTGTTTGTGAGCTCAGGGTCTTCATTTATTCTGACCCCCATTTAGTGTCATTCAAACCACTAATATACTCTTCAATGTTGAGGTTCTTTTGCTTAAGAGAACTGATCATGAGGTAGAGCTCTTGCTTGTAAGAGGGTAGCAGGAACCTTTTTTACGTGTGTTTTTTGAGCTTGGACCATGTCTTGATCTTGGACTTAGCTTCCCTTACTCTATCAATCAATGTGGCTTTCATCATTGTTGCATTGTATATCTCAAACGTATTATTATCCACGAAAATGTGGCTTATAGAAATGCTTTGGATATTATTTTTTTCAACTAATCCCCTAATGATGCATCTAAATGCTACATCTTATCATGTGCCTTTAAAAATGGACTTACTAGATTTAGCAATCTTCAAAAAATACTTCCAATAGTACAAACCTTTCCATTCGGCCCTTTGGCACAAATTCATGTCTTGCACATAGTCTATGCTTAGATTTATGGCACAACCTCTTAACACTTGACAAGGCCCTATGACAATTAATTTAGTCATATGAAACATAAGAAAATTTGCTTATAAAACCCAAAAAAAGAAGTAGAAAATAAATTTTTTAAGAAAGCTGCTACCTTTGATTGGTCTAATATGATGGTCCAAATTATGCCACTATAGATCACAAAACCACTTCCAAGTCTTAATTCTAATTTTAACAACAACACAAGCTATAACGTATAATTGATTGTTGGCATCTATACCAATTGCACCCAAAATCTATCCAATCCACTACCATATTAGAAAATAGCCATCTAGAGATATAATCCTTCCACACCATCTGAGAAGCTAGTTTTCAAAGAACCAGTGCAAATATATAACATCTTAAAGACATATTAAACCCTATCATTTTTTTAAACTTTTAATCTGAATAGTGCTCCTGGGTTTTTCTTACACAACTCATGAACACAATCTTTAAGTTATCCAAATTACTTTTTCTAGTGTCTAATCATTGATGTTAAAGCCATGTCCCTAGCTTATATACACATTCACTTGGTGGCATTGTACTTGTGCTACTTCTTAACCATTTACTTCAGATCTCTAGCACTCAACATTAGATTGTCTATAAAGGCTTCCATATCATGCTTATCCATCTAAGTAGTTATCATATGGCTTTTTCATTTCTTAGAATCAAAAGGCACAACAAGAATGCTCATAAGGCATAATGTTCACTTGAAAAGATAGCTGCTTCCCCATCGTTGATACCCAAAGCCTCGACTGATATGTATCTCAGAAGCAATGACATTGTAATCTACTGGGATCACTCTTTATATACTTCAAATGAATCATTTGACAATCTTATAGTTTTCATTTGCCTACTTAACCTCCCTCGTATTCTCAAACAACGTCCCCGGAACCAGATTTATGATTAAGTCTATGGTGCCTTGGTATCATGGATACCTAACCCTTTTCCTTTTTGGTTTAATAGTCCGCCCACTTCTTATTCACTCTCGCTCCTATGATTCTCAATATTATCAGAGTCTTGATAATTTTCTTCACCAACCTTTGTTACGCCATTGCTAGTTCCCTCCCCTTGGACAGCCCTAGAGTCTGAGCATTGACTAACACTAAGTCCCTGTTCTATTTCTTCTTCCTTGAATGTTATCTTTCCTTTCCTTTCAATTCTTCATCATCATCATCATCACTGTCAAACGCATCATTAGATGTGCTTAAGTCATTAAATTTATCCTCAGGAAAGTAGTCGTCAAAGTCACTTTCATTTTCAGCATGTTCCACATGATGTTGATCATTATATGCATCAGTATGCACTATAAATAAGTCCATGCAAGGGTTTCTCTAACATAATGCCATTAACTCTCTAATATTATTATCGATTTGACTTTCAACTAAACTTTTTACATATAGCAAATCCAGACTGCTAAAGGATATTGTATTAATCCCCTTCATTACATAACCTAATTCAACTCTAGCATCCCAATATCTTCGATCCTCAAGTAATTAGGATTTATTTTCATCTCAGTCAACTCCTCCTCAATATACAGAAAGGAAGGCTCATTCTAAAAATTTCCTTTATGATAAATACGTAAGCATGTAGTATTGAAATCATCACCACCAGTGGCGTAGCCGAGCTTCGGACTAAGGTGTGTCAAGATTAAAAATACACATAACATAAAAGTTAATGTTGGTGCTGGAAATGGAAGTATGTTGCTTATACATGTAAAGAGGTTGTCCTCGATTAGATGTCATGTTTTGAATGAGATACAAGGTATTGTGAGTTTTGAAAGTTATCAATAGATCACTTGAACCAATGGTGAGTCAATAGTGAGTTCTATGACAAAGTTAAAGCACATAGCTAATACTTTCTTGAGTCCATGGTGAGTTTTGTAATGCAGAGATTAAGCCAACCAATTGCTTTTAGCTATCTTATTAAGAAATTTCTCTATTTCAAATTGAAAAATAATCTACTTTTACTTTGCTTTTTGCTTCTTAGTGGCTACATTAAGAAACAAAGCAAACTAATTCCTTTTATAAGTCAAGAGCATAAGAACTCAAAATCAATTAACTAATCAATTTATTAGGTTACTTTCAGAAAAAAAGAGTGTAACAATTCAAAATTAATTACCTCATCAATTTTCCCCATCAAGTAATAACTAACCAAATTACCCCAAATCCCCAACCGAGAGACCTATTACTCCTTAATTTATGAAAGTAAGTCACTAAATTCACCAATTATTTAATACAAAGTTGACAACAATTAGTATATTAAACATAATATTTTATAAGAAAACATGATTACAAAGTAAAATTAGGGATTTAATACAAATTTTGGCCTTTGAATATTTTGAAAATTGGGTTTTGATGGGGATTAAGTGGCTGAATTTTTATTTAAAAAAGGAATTAAACACGAATTCATGATTGTAGGTCACTATATCTACAAATTATTTAACACGAACTTGGTTAAAGCCATTAAATTAAACATAATGATTTAAATGGAATGTAAGTATTTACCGTAAATTTTACTTTAGGATGCTTTGGAAATTTGGGGACGGGTAAAATGGCTAAAAAAAAAAATTAAAAACATAACTTAGGAAATTCGAGGGTAGGGGGATGAGAGAATTACAAAAGCACAAGACACAATGGGGTGTTTGGAGATTCTCAGATAGGGCTAGAGGTAACAAGTGCTTAAGAAATAGGAGCTCTAACCACCTAAACAATGAGCCAGATGTGATGTGTTTGAGAATTGCATTACCTACCTATATATATATATGTATATATATGTATATGTATATATATATATATATATGTGTGTGTGTGTGTGTGTGTGTGTGTGCATATATATATACATATATATATGTACATATTATATATATATATATATGTGTGTGTGTGTGTGTGTGTGTGTATGTATGTGTGTGTGTGTGTATGTATGCATGTATATGTATATATATGTATATGTGAGTGTGTGTATATATGTATGTATATATATACACACACACACACACACACACACACACAACAACAACAACAACAACAACAACTACTCCCAGTGTGGGTCCCGCTTTCGCGGGATCTGGGGAGATCCAAATGTAGGCAATTTTACTTCTACCAGCAATTCTGTCCATAGAGAGGCTGATTCCAAGAGACCCACAAAAATCATATTTTATGAAAACATTTTATAAAAGAAAGGTTTTGAGAAAACATTTTATGGAGAAAAAAGGAAAAGTAACAGGAAATGAATTAAGAAATATGAAAAAAATACGAAAAAAATCAGGCAGCAGTAACTATGTAATAATAAGTGCAACAAGGCAAAAGGAGATATTATACGTTAACAACCAGAAGTAGGCAAACAATTTCTCTACCCAGACGCATGAACTACCTGTATGAAAACATTACATACGAAGAAAGCACAACAAACTCATTCTACTATAACCAAATGACCAACTACAAGGGTAACTCTCTACGTTCTAAGATCTTAATCCTATCCCGCCATAGTCTCCTATCCTGAGCCATTTCCTCCATTAACCCTACAACTTTCAAGTCCTTTCCAATTACCTCGTCCAAACTCTTCTTTGGTTGTCCCATCCCTCTTTTACCTCCTGAGATGTTAATCCTCTCACATCTCCTCACTGAAGCGTCCGCACTCCTTCTTTCCACATGGGCAAACCATCTGAGTCTTATTTCCCTCAGCTTATCTTCGATGGGGATGGCTTTAACTAAGTCTCTGATCACTTCATTACTAATTCCATCCATTCTCGTGTAACCACACATCCATCTAATCATCCTCATCTCTGCTACCATTAGCCTTTGAACCTAAGTCTTCTTTATAGGCCAACACTCTGATCCATATAATACAGTAGGTTTAACGACCATATGATAAACTTTGCCTTTTAGTCCTACAGGCATTCTCTTATCGCATAACACACCTGAAGCACACTTCCATTTTTGCCAGCCCACTTTTATGCGATGGCTAATATCTTCGTCAATGTCCCCTTCATGATGAATGATTGAGCCTAGATATTTAAACTTCTCGACCTTTGGTATCTACATCCCTCAATGGTGAATTCTCCCCTCGCATCTTCCCTTCCACTAAAACAACAATGAAGGTATTTATTGTTCGATATACTAATTCTAAAGCCTCTAGACTCTAGTGTATGTCTTCACTGCTCCAGTCTTCCATTAACTCCCTCCTTGGTCTCATCAACAAGAACAATGTCATCTGCAAATAACATACACCATGGTAACTCATCTTGAATCCCTTTTCTATATGTATGTACATACACACACACACACACACACACACACACACACACACACATATATATATATATATTATATACATACATACATACATAAATATATATATATATATATATATATATATATATATATATAATATATATATATGCATATATATATCTATATATATGTATATATGTATATATATAATATATATATATATATATATATATATATATATATATATATATAATATCTATATATATATATATATATATATATATGTGTGTGTGTGTATGTGTGTGTGTGTGTGTGTATATATATATAGATACACGCACGCACGCGTGCGCACACACACGCACACACACACACACACACACACATATATGTATGTATCATTTTTTCCATAAAATTTTTAATAAATAAGTTTTTTTTTCCCAAATACCTAGGGTGTCAGTTAGCACCCCTTACACCAACATTGCTCCGCCCCTGATGACCACCCATTCTGCATATTATAAGTGAAATCCAAAAATTAAGCCCCATTCAAAACTGAAGAAAGGGGAAAATAGGGCACTAAGGTTTACAGCCCTTCCAAATTCACAAATTAAACTTCGAAAACCAAATCAAATAACTAACTAAGTTGAAATTATACTTCTATATCAACTAGAAAACCATAACATACCAAAACAACAACATTTCAAACAACAATCACAACTCAATTTGTAAATTTTTCATTTGTAAAACCCTAGAAGCAACCTGTTGATAAATAGGCTGATCTTTGACAATAGAATGCTAGATTCTTGCAATTTCTGATGTGCTTTTCACATAGGAACTCAACAAATGCTTATTTTTAGGGTTAGCGATTGAGTCACTCTTATAGAGAGAGATAACAATGAACAAGGTAATAGGAATGAGGGTTCAAGGTTTCTGTTGGGAGGGAGGGTTTAGTGGATAGGTATTTCCTCTTTCGTTTATATTCTTAATGTGTTGCTTATTTGACCCAAGTCAAATTTTGTTTTTCTATTATGTGACCGGAATTAGTCAATTAAGTGCCATAGTTAGCCTAAATAAACAAGTTTATTGGCATCGGTTGGTACAAAAAAAAATTTAAATGCATTTATGAATATTTGTAAAAGTTCAATGGCATTTTCGGCCAAGAACGTAGTTTGGATGTGGTGAAATTCAAGTCAACTTGCATTTGAAAATTAAAATCTAGACTAGGTATGGCATCCAATAGTAAGGATTTTTAAGGCTGCAAAAAATAGGAGAACTGATCGAAATAAATTTTATAAGTGAGTAATTAAACTTTCAAGCTGGGAAGAAGCATAAATGCATTGTAGATTCCTATTGTACTTCAATAAGGGTACTAAATATGAAAAGGAAGCATATGAGTTTGGAGATTGTAAAAATGTAGCGTAATTGCTACTTGTGCAGTACGAAGGCCAATATCATAATACAAGATAGAGAGCGGAAGACCATTAAAGTAAACCAAGTAGAGAGAGGAAGATGCAATAACAACTTTGCACTAAGTTTAAAGTAAACAATGTCGGATCGCTTGCAAGTATTTTTGTACGTGCACAGACTAGATAGAATTGATCAGCGCTTGATCATCTAGCATGTATGCCTTAGAACTATGCTTCAAAGAAGGTAACCATCTTAGGAATTCTTGGAACTCTTTTATGCATAGCGAATGCCTTAAACAATATGTTTTATTATTTAGCATTAGTAGGCCTGCATGCTTTATGAGCATTGATTTTGTGATTTTTTTCACGTCTAAACACATAACTTCTGTGAGCCACTAATGTTAAAAAGATGTAGGTTACAAACTTACAAGAGTCGTCTATTTGTTTATATTCAAGCATCCATTCCACATGTGACAGCTGATAGCATTAGTACTTTGTCTTATACCATCCAAAACTTTGGATGAAAATAATGAATAAAGAATTAATAATTGCATAAATGATTAGATAAATATTTTTTTTTAGCGATGAATCATGTCCATTTGACACTATCATATCTTTAATCATTTTTGGGAGAGTGACACAGTGATGTGCTACATCATATCCGTGTTTTCTATGATGTCCACGCTTTGAGGGTAACCAGTTTAAAGAGCAAACAGATAACAGAGTAAATCTAATTCTTAAACCAAATAACCAAACATAAAATCATAATAATCCAAGTACACAACTCATTTTAACATGACCTAGATTACTCGTATGCTTGATCTATACTTGAATTTAATTTAAGAGGTCTCTTCATGTTGTACAAGAGGGAAATAGCAGAGTCATGACTTGAGAAAAGAGCATACAACATGCTAGCAATGCATCCATTAAAAACTTGTTACATTTGAAATTGTGTTACCGCAAGTGCACAGTGCCAGTTGGAGCTAGCAACGACAAGTACGGGTCGTGTCCACAGAGAACTCGGTTTCAACCACCGAACCAATATATAACACTCTATTTAAACCAGGATCTACTAAAATTGGTTTTTAGTAAGTAACAGTTCTATTCTGTTGAAGACTACTACTATTATCTAAATCAATACTAACAAGGGTTTTAGATTGGGGATCACCACACTATTGTGCTCCTTGGATTATAAACTAAGTCATGCAATTTGACCCACACAGACAACCGAAATGGAATGCTTACCAATTAAAGCGCATCTACACCTTCTCTCGAAGGTGATTAGGCTAGTGAGGTGATCCTAATTATCTATTTTCATGAAACAGGAATTAACCAAACCACAGGATTTAGTAACTATTATTCCCAATTGAACTCCTAACTATTTTCATGTTAAGAAATTAAATTGCTCACAAAGCAGCTCTAAGTAAAGGATTCAACTGTCGTTGATCTCCTAAACTCTAACTTAAGAATAGGAATTCAGCCTTTCAGGCTATTCATCGAACACTTGGCGTGCTAGGTGGTAGTTCAATCATAAACATGGGAATTCATTAACAAAACTTAGAACATGGTTCCAATTCATACAATAGGGGCTATGCCTAATCCTTGACAATAAATTTAGCCTCTAATCATCATTTCAATCAAAATCACAATCAAGAACGCGAACATGATTAAAAGCACTAACTTTGAGCTAAAATACAAGAGAAGAAAGGGGAAGGAACGTACTTTGTATTAACTATGGCAATAATCTACCAAATGCATCAATTAATCTCAATCTAATGCTTCGAAGTCAAAAACAACAATTCAGAACTAAGAACCCTAAAGTAGTCGTTTTTCGAGAGAGGAACCCATAGAAAATTGCAGAACCCCCAAATTATAATGCGAAATCGCAATTAACCAGGCTTCACTAAGGTGGCACAGCACGGTGCCACCGTGCCACTTTGCTGCCTCTCATTTTCTTGTTTCCTGGGTGGCACGATCATCCTGCATGGCATGGTGGCCCCATGCCACTTCCTCTTAACTCAAAATCTACCTTTTTGGCTCCTGTTTAGCACAACATTCACCTGTTTTCCTCATTTCTTCTAATTGAACTCCTGAAAACACAAAAACACGTCATATAGGCGAATTTGGGGTAAAGAATTCCTAATCAACCTCTATACTTTCGAAGTTTTATCGAAAAACGCCGAAATAAGAGGTAAAAATCGAGTCTAAATAAGGTAAAATAGAGGTTTATCAACTCCCCCATGCTTATCGCTTGCTTATCCCCAGCAAGACTGAGACATGAATGAACCGGTAGGGGGACAAAAACCTCTAACCACTCGCCTCCTCAGGCAAAGGCAATGGGAGATCAGTCAAATCAAGCATAGGTGTGCATAACTAGTGGAGTGATTCGAGGCATAAATATGTAATTTCAAAACTTATTTAAAAACGTTAGGAAGACCATATGTTCAACTCGGCATCCAGTCATACCATATCAGACCCCTCCCCAATCAAGATGCCTCCAAATAGGTAGTGGGCTTGAAGGCCTGGCAGTGACTCTCATAAGGGGAATGAAGCAAATGCGGTCTCTTACATGTATTTAAGATGTAAGAAAGTTCACTCAACTCTCTTCCAAGCGAACAAACTATCATAGGCTTGGTAAAATTCTCAATTCTCCACCATGAAAGCGCAATATACAAAATAAAAATCAAGAGGACTTTTCAGGGTTGTAATGGGGCTAAGGGCACAGGTAGAAGGGGGGCAAACAATTTGGGAAATGAGGAGCTAACAGCCAAAGTGAGTGAGCAACCAAAAATTGAACCAACTGTACCACACACTCTCCTAAAATGCAATAAGAATACACCCTTAAGTAGATAGACCATCGGGAATGAACTGCGACAACATGCCATACACTCTCTCATTTACCACTTCTGTTCTTTTTTTCATTCATTTGAATTTCAACAAGTTTCTTCTTCTTTTTTCTCTCTTTTTTTTTTTGGAAACATGTTTTTCTTCCTTTGTTTTTTGAAAAGGAAATGAATGATTGGCACACGCAATAACTATACACTCAATCCCCAATGATCACCATGGTACATCCCCGCATACACTAAAATGAATCACCAATTTGCATAACGCCCAAAAATGACCCATAAAATAACGAAGTGTTGCTTCACTGGCTTTGGCTTAGAGGTAGGAGATGTGTTTAGGCCAATAGCTAATAGTGAAGGGTTCACAATAAAAACGGGCAAGGCTTAAAGGGGTAAGCAAGGGGTCAAAACATTAAATCACGGGTGGCAGATTTGGCTATGTAGCTCAGGAAACAAATGAATGCCTCTATCATTTTATCATAATGCACATACTGAATGCAATTTCAAAGAGAATCAAAGCAAGTTCTAGAGATGTAGTCATGGAAGAGACACACATGAAAGAAAATATAAGACTAAATTGATGAATTAGTCTATAGGCTCAAAATCTCACGGGTCACACTACCAAACACACAACTAGCCCCAGAGATATCCCACTTAAAAGGAATAATCAATCATGATGAGGGAAGTTTAAGGGCAAGCAGCATGCAAACCAAACAATGCAGTCGAAACGCTTTCAAAATCATCACCCAAAGGCATTTGGCACAAATAACCCACAAATATGCATAACCATGTCAACCAATTGATCACCAATGCCTTGGTTATCTTCATAGGAGGGGTTTCAAATTTGTTTTTTATTTTTTTAATTTTTTTGGAAGGTAGTAATAACCAAAACAATAAATCACCCTAAGCAGTCAACTAGTGGATAAATGAAGAGAAGGGTTGGAAGAATTACCTCGCAGTCTTGGAAAGCTCTAACCAACACGTTTCCACTCGAGACCAAGGGTTAGAAAATAAAATATGTACAATGCAACCCTACCTATATGCGTACCTAATGCATGAAATGAAATGAAGACCTAGCAATCACCTAAGAATGCCGCTGAACTAGAATGAAACCTAAAGTACTAAATGCGAGGAAATATATACAATGCACCCCACTAAACAGATATAAACATCCTCCTATGCGGGGACCCTTCATTAGCCCCAATGAAAATATGATGCATAAGAAAAGAAGGGGAAGGGGGAATACATTCACAGTCACTAGGTGCCGTGGGGCCGTAGAGGTGGCCAGAAATGCGGAGGGAATGGATGGAAGGTGGAGGGATCACAAGATGGGAAGAATGAGGAGCCGCCCTAACCGCCCTTAAAGGGGCGTAAACGCTCCTCCATCAGTCGAATGGACTCCGACTGGCGTCAAAGTAGCTCGTTCATCCACCGGCGCTCCTCGTACTCCCGGGCTTTCCTCATAGCCTGTTCCTCCTCCCTCTGAATCCGCTGGTGCTCTCGCTTCTGCTGGCGGTCGGCGAAACCCCAAAAATAGGATATTCCCTCCTCGATGGAATCCATGCGCCCAGATAGGCGACCAAAATCCGCACGCATGCCAGTGAATCCCTCCCGAAGCCCTGAAACTTCTATGTGCAGGTTGGAAAAAGACTGGAGAAAGGTGAGGTCAAGCGGCATGTATGCAGCCGAGGAAAAAGACCTACCCATCTCATGTGTGAATGGTGGCGGTGGTGGGATGGCCGCCTCTTCAGCATGGGCAGCCTCCGGCTCGGGCTCTCCTCAGCCCACATCAATATCCTCCTCCTCCTCATCATCATACTCCTTATCCCCCTCCTCATCAAACTCGGTGTCCTCATCTACTGCTAACTGTTCCACCCTGGGTAGAACAGTGGCCCTAACAATCCTCTGGTCGCAGTTTCAATTTCTTTTGTTGGTGACTGTGGTGCGTTCAACACTGGGCAGGGTGAGAAGGATGGTTTTGTGGTGGGGGTATCTAATGGTATCGCGTTGGGTGTCAATAATATGCATATGGTGGAGGGTGCTGAGGTCGAGGTGACCACCTAGGAAATGGGACTCGAGAGTGGAGAGTCGCGAGCTGTAGCCTAGTGCATTAGCAATGGTGGTAACAGTGCCGCCAACGCTAATGACATTCTTGTTGCTAGTCTTGGCTACTTCCGCTAAGTGGCGGATTATAAATGCCCCCGTGTCAATGGGGTACCTGATGGGGCGCACCAGATAATAAACAGCTCTACTTTTGATAACCATTTTGGTTGTCGTTATGCCCGAAAATAATGTTGACGGTTAGGCGCTGCAGGTACCGCAGGTACCGCAGGTTGACATTACAGATGTCTGTGGCCTTGGCCTGTCAGGGATCAAAAATCCTAGGTCTCCCCCACCGATCATGGTATTCCTTCCATTTGGAGCAGGTAATGCTCAGCTAAATGGGATCAGGTCGCCACAACGAGGGCACATCTCTAAAAACCCCGTCGACCATGGAAAATCTCAGCAATTCATTAAACGTCCTTAAACTCATCCGGTAGTCGCTGTTGAACATACAAAAATAAATGGTGACCTCATGACCACCATAACTACCATCCCAATCAACATTTAAGGAACTCAAAAACTCGACCAAAAGGTGATCATAGGATGTACATTGCATGTTTATATACTCAGTCCATCCTAATCTAACAATTAGAGTCAACATGTCATCTAGCATTCCCAAAGGCCTCAACGAGTCAACATAAAAATATTTCTGCTCACTAGTGTTCTTAGTGGCTAAAAGCTCGTATGGGGACTTTTGTTCATCATTGACAAACTGCAAACCCCTAGTGCTAGCAGGTAAAATCAGAGGGTATGCATCCTTAGCACCTTTAGCAGAAGCGGTTGCAACTGAAGAGGAGGTTGCCTGTGATGATTTCTTGGGTTGGGATAGAGCCCTTGAAGTTTCTCCAACTCGTTTCTTACCCATGGTATGAACTAACAACATATCAGGACCTAAAAGTGGAGGTAAGAGCTGAAAATGGCAAGAGGAGTGACAATTTCTTTCTCTACAACCTTACACCTCAACAATGGAGGTTAGGGTTTTAGAGAGAGAAAGTGGGTTCCAGGAAAGGGTGTATTTGGGTGAAGTGAAGAGAAATTTTGAGAGGAAAGTGGAGGAAAGTGAAAGAATTGAATGAATTTGGAAAACATTGAGAGAATTTGAGGGTTTGGGGGGGATTTGATGCGGTAATGGTGATGGAGGGAGAGGAAATGGCGTGCTTGTAGAGAGAGAAAGTGAAGAGATTGAATGGGGGAAGAATGAGGAAGAAGGAGAACTCAGGAAATTTAGCCGGTTTTTAAGGTGGCACAGTCGTGCCACCAGGCATGGGCACACCGTGCCACATCGTGGTTGGGCGTGCTGCAGGGTGACAATGGCACGGTCGTGCCACAAGGCACATGGCAACCGTGCCACTTTGCTGATCGATGAATCATGGTTTTTTCTAGCTCCCTTGTTTTTTCTTGAAGTGTTGAGGGGGTGTGGCACGCCCACGCCGCCCGGCATGGGGTGACCACGCTAACTTTCTGCCCCCTAAGTCATCTTCTGACAAATCCGTTACTTCTTCTTTTCTCACTCATTTTTTTGCGTGAACTTTTTCCTCTCATGTCCCCTTTTTTTGTCATTTTTTATTTTTTTCCCCTTTTTTTTTCATTTTTTTCCCGGAAGCAGTAAAGCTTAGGTTGCCTCCTAAGAAGCGCTTGTTTTAGGTCCCAAGCTTGACCTTACGAATCTCTACAGGGAAGAGACATCGGGGAGGGCACAAGTAACCTTCCCCCCAAATGACTCACTGGCGATGCAGTATTTCAAGCGAGACCCGTTCACCTTGAACGAGCCGCTTGTCTCAGTGCCAATCTTAATAGCCCCATATGGGTACACCTTCAACAACTTGAAGGGGCCCAACCATCTAGAATGAAGCTTTCCCGGGAAGTGCTTCAAGAGGGAATTGAAGAGGAGGACCAAGTCGCCTTCCCGGAACTCTCGCCTGTTGATAAACCGATCATGCCACCTCTTTACCCTCTCCTTATAAAGTTTCAAACTCTCATAGGCATCAAATCGAATTTCCTTAAGTTCGTTCAACTACAGCAGCCTTTTCTCCCCTGCAGACTTCAAATTAAAATTGAAGTGTTTGATGGCCCAGTAAGCCTTGTGTTCCAGCTCCACAGGGAGGTGACAAGGCTTGTCATAGACGAGTCGAAGGGGTTGGTGCCAATGGGGGTCTTGAGGGCAGTGCGGTAGGCCCAAAGGGCATCATCGAGCGTATCCGCCCAATCTTTTCACGATCTCGCAACCGTTTTCTCCAGAATAGACTTGATTTCACGGTTAGAGATCTCTACTTGGCCACTAGTCTGAGGGTGGTAGCCAAGCCCATACTTGTGGTGCACTCCATACTTCATCAAGAGAATTTCCAGTTTCTTCTCTATGAAGTGCGCCCCATTATCACTAATGAGCACCCTAGGGACTCCAAAGCTAGGAAAAATGACTTTCTTGAAAAATTTGACCACTACTCTGGAGTTCTTGGTGGGGCTAGCCACAGCCTCCACCCACTTGGAGATATAATCCACTGCAACGAGGATGTATTTGTTGCCCTTTGAAGATAGGAAAGGGCCTATGAAGTCTATTCCCCATAATCAAAAACGTCACCTTCGAGGATGAAGTTAAGGGGCATCTCATTCTTCCTTCATAAGTTCCCTGTTCGCTAGCAGCGGTCACATGAGCGAACGTACATGTAAACATCCTTGAAGATTGAGGGCCAAAAGAACTTAGCTTGGAGTACTTTAGCTGCAGTCTTGGAGGCGCTAGCATGCCCCCCCATGGAGAGTCATGAAAATGGAAAATCACGCTCTGGACCTCCTCCTCGGGGAGGCAACGCCTGTAGATCCCATCCTTACATAGCTTGTACAGGAAGGGTTCCTCCTAGAAATAGTGTTTGATGTCATAGAAATATTTCTTATTCTGATGAGAGGACAAGTCATATGCCATGACTCCTGAGGCCAGGTAGTTGGTAATATCGGCAAACCAAGGGGCCTGTCTTGATGAGATGGTCAGGAGATGCTTGTTGGGGAAAGCATCGTCAATGGGGATGTCATGGCTCTCAATAATGAGCCTGGAGAGATGATCAGCCACGACATTCTCCGCTCCAGCCTTGCCTTTGATCTCCAGATCAAACTCCTGGAGTAGCAGAATCCACCGGATGAGGCGAGGCTTAGCATCCTTCTTCTCGAAGAGGTGCTTGAGTGCAGAATGGTCGGTGTAAACGATGACCTTAGAACATAGGAGATAAGGTCTAAACTTCTCCATCGCATACACGGCCGCAAGCAGCTCCTTCTCAGTCATGCTGCAGTTTTGCTAGGCCTCATCCAATGTTCTACTAGCATAGTAGATCACCACTGGCTTCTTATCCTTCCTTTGCCCCAAAATTGCCCCCACCGCATGGTCGCTAGCATCGCACATGATCTTAAATGGAAGATCCTAGTCTGGTGGTTGTATGATGGGGGCAGAAATTAGTGCCTGTCTGGTCCTATAAAAAGCCTCATGGCACTCATCAATAAAGATAAATTGGGCATCCTTGACGAGCAACTGAGTTAGAGGTTTAGCAACCTTGAAGAAATCTTTGATAAAGCGACGATAAAACCCCGCACGACCAAGGAAACTCCTCACCCCTTTTCCGAAGTAGGAGGGGACAATTGCTCAATGACCTCAACTTTTTCTTTGTCCACCTCGGTGCCCGACATGACCTAGTACAACCCTCTCCTGTACCATAAAGTGACACTTCTCCCAATTTAGCACTAGGTTGACTTCTTTACATCAATAGAGTACCTTGGTTAAGTTTTCTAAGCAAAGGGCAAAGGTACCTCCATAAATGAAGAAGTCATCCATAAACACCTCCATGATGTTTGCAATAAGATCGGAGAATATGGCGGTCATGCAGCGCCGGAAAGTGGCAAGGGCATTACACAATCCGAATGGCATCCTTCGATAAGCGAAGGTACCATACGGTCACGTGAAAGCCGTCTTGTCCTGGTCATCAGGATGGATAGGAATCTGAAAGAAACCTAAATAACCATCCAGATAATGGAAGAAGGAATGTCGTACCAACCTTTCCAACATTTGGTCAATAAAGGGGAGGGGGAAATGATCTTTCCGGGTGGCTTGATTTAGTTTACAGTAATCAATGCACATTCGCCACCCGGTCACAGTCCTAGTGAAAATAAGCTCATGCCGCTCATTCTTTATGAATTCTTGCCTCCATTTTTGGGGACTACCTGAACTGGACTCGCCCACTCACTATCTGAGATAGGGTAGATGATCCCAGCATCAAGTAGTTTAATAATCTTTTTTTTAACAACCTCTTGTATGTTAGGATTTAGACGACGCTGAGATTGTCGAGAGGGGCGATGACTGTCATTAAGAAAAATACGGTGCATGCAAAACGAAGGACTAAGTCCCCGAATATCATCGATACTATACCCAATGGCAGCCCTATGCTTACGAAGCACATCCAACAATTGTTCCAACTGGGGGCTATCCAATTTAGCATTAACGATAACGGGTAACTGACGAGAGGAGTTGCGAAATTCATACATGAGATGGGAAGGTAGAGGTTTTAGTTCTACCTTTGGTGGGCACTACTTTTCTTTCTTGGAGGTGAGCTCCTCCACACCAAGGATCTTTCTGCGGGACTGCCTAGGCATGTAGCCAGTAGACTCATTGAGGAGTCTGGCATACTCCTCCTTCTCCCGTGGACAGGAGTCGGTGGCATAGCAACCAATCAATACAGCCGCCAGTGGATCCTACACAGAATATCGGGCCTTGGCCTCCTGGTTGAGTGCTTTCTCTAGCACATCAACTCTACAACACGAGTCGCCCGAGGTAGGGGAAGCCATAGCTTGTGGCAAGCTAAACTTCACCTTTTCATCCCCTACTTGAAGGGAAAGCCTGCTATTCTTCGCATCTATCATTGCTCCTGTAGTGGCTAGAAAAGGTCGCCTAAGTATGATAGGAATGCGGGAGTCCTGCTCCATCTCCATAACCACGAAATCACATGGTATGAAGAACTTTCCCACTTGTAGTGGGGCATCCTCAAGAATACCTAAAGGGTATTTGACTGATCTATCTGCTAGCTGCAGAGAGATGGTAGTGGGTTTCAGCTCCCTGACTTGCAGCTTCTTGCATATGGAATAGGGCATAAGGCTCACGCTAGCTCCAAGGTCGCATAGTGCCCTGCTGATAGTCACATCCCCAACTGAACAAGGGATAGAGAAGCTTCCTTGATCTGAAAGCTTAGAAGGCTGTTTGTTCTAAATAATTACACTGCACTAATCAGTGAGTGCTACGGTAGTATTCTCGAGTAACTTTCCTTTGTGGATAATAAATCCTTCAGAAATTTGGCATAAGAATGCATGTCAGTAATAGCCTCCAGGAAGGGAATGTTGATGTGGAACTTTTTAAGCATCTCGAGGAACTTCCCGTACTTGTGCTCCTCCTTAGACCTTACGAGCCTCTGAGGATATGGAACTGGAGGCGTGTAGGGCTTCACTAGAGATGAAACTTGTTCTGCTCTAATCTCATAGGTCCTTTTAGTATGGACTCTCTCACTGGAAGGCTCAATAGGGGTCTCCCTGGCAGCATCACCCTCATCATTAGTCTCCCTCCTTTCCTCTCTCGTAGGCGTTGGAGGACTCTCTAACTCCCTGCCACTCCGCAGTGTGATGGTATTCATCTGGTGTGATTTCCGCTCTCAACTTAGCGGTCTTGCCTGGGGGAAAGTACTTGCTTAGGAATACAGTAAATAAGGCCTCCCAGGTTGCAATAACCTGACCCTAAATTATGGTTATTTATTTAATTAAGTCATGTTATTAACTTTTCACATTTATTTATCTCATTTAATCATCCCGGTTGGGAGAATTCATTTTGGGCTGTACTTTGCAATTCAAGTTTCATTTACCGTATTAATTTCGAAAAAATTGGTAGTAGGCCTTGATATTTATGATTTAAAATATTAAATTATTTTTCATGATATCACATTTAATTTTGAGTTTTGGAAAAAAAATGTTAAATTAATCGCACCCGGTTTGATAATTTTTCCGAACCCGAGCTCATTTAAAGCCGATTTCGGCCCAACAAATTACTAATCTATTTGTTTAACTAATTACCATCATTACTCCTAATTTAAATTAGCAAAAGATATTTTTTTTGTAACTAGCCCAAAATTAATTTAAATTACCATCATTACCCCAAAAATACCATAAAATATATTTAACTATGTCTAGTTTCACTTTGTAACTAGCCCAAAATGAATTCTCCCAACCGGGATGATTAAATGAGATAAATAAATGTGAAAAATTAATAACATGACTTAGTTAAATAAATAACCATGATTTAGGGTCAGGCTATTATAGCCTTCCCCCCTTAAAGAGTTTTATCCTCGAAACTTATGAACTTTGACTATCATGCAAAGTGATTTCAAATAAAGAAGAGTACTTGGCTTTTACTTCTTGCTTAGTTTCCCAAGTAGCTTCTAGGGAGGTATGATTTGCCTAAGGTAATTTGATTTAAGGTATCTAGTTGCTACTTAACTGCTTAATCCTGTGATCCAATATCTGAATTGGATGCTCTTGCAACACAGGACCCTCAATGACTGTAATGGATTTGATTATGATAGCATAGTCAGGATCTGAAATGTACTACCTGAGTTGTAAGGTAAGGAACGCGGAACATGTTATGGACATGTTTGAGTTATATAGGCAGATCTGGTAGACAAGTTATGGAATTCGACCTTTCAATGAACTGATATGGTCCAAAAGATCTTGGCCTCAATTTAGGTCGCTGTGCAACCTCCTTACACCCTTAGTTGGTGAGACTTTCTAAAAAACTTTATCATATACGGGAAATTCCAAGAATCTCCTTCTTTTATCAACATAGCTTTTCTATCGATTCCAATGGTATGCTTTCAAGTGTCTTCTGAGATATGCCGCCTTATTGAATGCTGAAGAAGATCTTCATAACTCAAAAGATAATTTTGTTGTCAATATCGACTGTTATTTTATCCTGATGTTTCATGTAGGATTCTCTACTAGTGCTATCACAACGTTGACCACTGGGAGTTCCATACTTTCTTCAAATGTAAATGCTGGTCGTAGGTTATGAAGTACCACAGGCTCCAACTCAGAAGAGTTGGATCCATTGATATTTTTAGATGCTTGCCCATCCATTTCAGGATGATAAGAACCGCTAAAGTTCAATCTAGTTCCAAAGGCTCTTTGAAGTATTTGCCAAAACAGGCTTGAAACCTCTGATCTCTATCAGAAACTATATCTGAGAGAATCCCATGACAAAGTCTATTGAAATTGAATCCCTTTTGTCTAGATTTTGCTTTATTCTTTGGAGCTCAGGATCGTTATCCTGATTCACTTTAATTTCTTCCATTAGGGAGGGCTGTAAAATAAGTACCGGTAATTGAACATTTTCCTTCCTGTGTGATGCTAATTGAATTTCAAAGTCCTCAAGCTCTCTCAAGAGAGTCAATTGAATATTCACTACAGTGTTCAAGGTATATTGTGCCTTCCGGTTCAGGGTGTCTGCCCAATATTTCCCTTTCTTGGTTGACATTGGATCTACCACAACTGATGTTTCATGTAGATTGAGCTTCTTATAAGTGAAGATATACTTCAAACTCTAATGGTCAGTATAGATTGCACAAGGTACACCTTATACGTAATGTTTTCAAATTCTCAGTGCACCTGGATTATGGGTAAGGTACCACCCATAAGACTTGAACTGTTGGGAGGGATAAGGTACCACTATATCTTCTTGCTAACTTTGTAGCCTGCTTCAACAAATTGATCAGGGAAGATAATATTTGACGAATCCTTTCTGAACTCGATAATTCCCTGCTAAACTCAAACAGTTTCTAGTCTCAGTGCATTGGTGGATCTTTGGCACTTTGTAACTGCTTTCGCCTTTTGCAAATTTACCTTAATCTCATCCTTTGGAACCATATGTTCCAAAAATACCATTGCTTCTAACCAGTACTCATGCTTCTTGTATTTGCTATGTAATTGATGTTCCCCCAATGTCTGCAACACTATCCACAAATGAACAAGATACTCATCTCTATCTTTGGAGTATTTCAAGATATGTTTTATAAACTCCACCACAAACTTGTGTAAATAGGGTATGAAATTCTATTCATAAGATCCATAAATGCTGCAGGGCCATTAATTAGGCCAAAGGCATCACAATGAATTCATAGTGACCCAAACATGGTCCTTAGTGTGGTTTTGGGAATGTCTTCGGGTATAATCCTAAGTTGGTGGTACCT
Source organism: Carnegiea gigantea (assembly GCA_029747015.1). Lineage (NCBI taxonomy): Eukaryota > Viridiplantae > Streptophyta > Magnoliopsida > Caryophyllales > Cactaceae > Carnegiea > Carnegiea gigantea. The sequence goes on along the minus strand of JAKOGI010000367.1, from coordinate 130,971 downwards.
TGACCTCTTTGGATGTGCCAATCAATACCAGTTTTCTCCCGAAGTGACCCCTATTTCAGGTTAGTTTATACTCAATAACCACATACTTGCAATCTTTTATTCACATAACCACCCACTAAAATAACTTTTTAACTTATATAAATCAGCATAAATATCTTGATATTCATTACCAATACCAAAGATCACAAAATCTTACTTAAAACAATCAAAATCCATCATCACCACCTAAACTTGCATGATCATGAACAACCTCAACTCCCACATGCTTTTATGCTTAATCAACACTTAAAGACTTCAAAGATAACTTTTATTCTCATCAAAATAGCATGATCAACAAGAAAAACCAATCAAAATAAGAATCAAAAACAAAAATTAGCAAGATAGGAGGTGAACTTTACTCACTTTGTGCATGAATATATGAAGATTGAGGTGGTGTTTGATGGTGATGGGAGTTGGGGATGGTGGCTGGTGGTGTTAGGGGTAGGGGCTAGTCGTCGGAGGTGGTTGGGAGTGGCAGCAGTAGCCTGGAATAGCAGCTGGAGGGGGGCTGGTGGTGGCTGCCATGGAGGTTGAGAGGAAGAGAGAAAAAGGAGAGCTTTGATCATTTAGATAATTTACTTGGTTGAAAATGAAGGGGGGCATACATGGCTGAGCATTTATCCCTCAAAAAAAAAAAAAATATCTTTTTGCTAATTTAAATTAGGGGTAATGATGGTAATTAGCTAAACAAATAGATTAGGAATTTGTTGGGTCGAAATCGGCTTGAAATGAGCTCGGGTTCGGAAAAATTATCAAACCGGTTGCGATTAATTTAACATTTTTTTTCCAAAGCTCAAAATTAAATGTGATATCATGAAAAATGATTTAATAAGGTCCCTAAGATTAGGGAAGAACACAGACGTGCACAATTTTAGTTCAATCTGTGCAGTCGTAGCAAAATGACCATAACGTTTTCCACATGACTCGGATCAAGGCGATTCAAAAAGCATGTGAAAGCTTACTCATTGATATATCCACAAACCAAAAATCACAAATTTTCAATGAGCCAATCAATACCAGTTTTTTCATAAAGTCCACTGTTCAAATATGCTCCCAATTTTGATGTATTCTGCGCAGTTTTCAGTAAATTGGTCATAATTTTGTCCACACAACTTGAAATTGAGTAATTCCGAAGCCCATCAAAAGTTAATCATTGAGCTATCATCCCATCAAAAATAATGATTTTTGGATGTGCCAATCAATACCGATTTTCTCCCGAAGTGACCCCTATTTCAGGTCTGTTTACAGCTCAATAACCACAGAGAAGCCATCACAGAAGGGATTTATCATACCATGCGTGTCACCATGGGGTGCCCCAATTCTATTTGTAAAGAAGAAGAATGAAACCTAGAGGTTATGTATTGATTACAGAGAGCTGAACAACATCACCATCAAAAACACATACCCATCGCCCCAAGTCGATGGCTTATTTGATCAACTGCAGGGAGCAGGAGTCAGATCTAAGATTAATTCTACAATCCCGATTATCCAATATCAGGCAAGTTAAACCAAAATGATCTAAAAAATAAATCAATTAGGGTTATTGAACTTGAAATACAACAAATTGAAGCAAAATAGACCAAATAGAAATGATTGAGGTGATAATGAAAAGATTTTAATTGAAATAAACGAAATAAGGGTTTTTGATGTTTCTGAAATGGATAATGGAAGATGTAATGCTTCTGAAATGAATAATAGAAGGCTTAATGTTAGGAGAGGTGTTGTGAGGTTCATAAAAGCTCAAATAACACCAGCTTGGTTCGATGGACACTGATTTTGAGTCATTACTCTGCTTACTTTCCAAATTTTATTTTCATGCTCATTTAACTTGGTTTTCAACCCAAGTAAGCTTCTATGCATAATCACATTTGCTAAACTCACTACCCTTTGTAATTTCCTTGCAATACCCATAATTATATAGAAACTTCTGAAAATATTTTTAAATGTCACGATTTCTGTATTCACTCATGTTACTGTTTGATGGTCTGCATTAGAAAATCCATACCTTTCACTCCCGACCTCCAAATAAGATGTAAAATCCCAATATGAAAAGGTCATAATGTCCACTAAAACTTTTATTTAGGACATAAGGCATGATTCACATAGTAAGGTCCCTACATTTAGAATAGAACACAGACATGCACAATTTCAGTTCAATCTGTGCTCTGCAATCAATACATAACCTCCAGGTTCCATTCTTCTTCTTTACAAATAGAATTAGGGCACCCATGGTGACACGCGTCGTATGATAAATCCCTTCTGTAATGACTTCTCTAACTAAATCTTCAGTTCTTTAAACTCAATTGGGGCCATACGATATGGGTTTTGGAGATCGGTTGAGCACCAGGGACTAATTCAATCTCAACATCAGTTTCTCTTTGCGGAGCAGTCCCGATAACATTTCAGGAAAATATCTCTAAATTCATAAGCTATAGGGATATCTTCTGCTTTTTCTTCCTTTAGTTGAATGTTAATAGCATAACACCACTACATAATATATCCTTGACATAAGAGCTCATTGGTTTTTATAAAAGAATTTAAAGCACAAGGTTTTTCCTCTCTTTGACCATTAAATATATTTCTCTCCCTTGTTCATCTCTTGAAATAACCTTAGGGTCACAACCTATATTCACCTCAGAAGTACACAACCAGATCATTTCCAAAATGATATCAAAGTCTGATGAGTCAAATTGAATCAGAACTTCAGGGGAAAGTATCTCACCAATAATAATTAAAACAAATTTATGAGATGTAGAACACTTAATTCTAAAGTCGTTGGACAACTTGACTTCATAATTGGTTTCTACCTTCTTATTCTCAAGGTTCACTTGCATGGCAGCTCGTCTGAATATAAATGAATGAGTGGCAACTGAATCAATCAATACACAAAATGGTTTCAAAATTAAAGGAGAGTTCCAGTAACTACCGCACCAGAGGTGGCAGTATCCTTCTTGCTCAACACCTATAACCTTCCTACAGCTGCGGGCCTTGGAGATGGGAGCCCTCGTCTAAAGCCTTCAGTCTTCGGGAGCAGGCAGCGATGAGGTGCTTTAGGCTACCACGCCACGTGCATTTGTTAGTTCCCACTTAGCAATCCGAAGCGGTGTAGTTATTCTTTCCACAAATCTGCTCCAAGTCAAGTCAGGCCCTAAGAGTCTATTCTTAACAGTGTTCTATCAAGTATCGGTTCCACCAGTTAGATAAAATGTTTCAATGTTCACCTTTTTATCCCCTGGAACCTCTACTACAGTGAAAATTTTTCTCCATTCCTCGAATGCATTCTTTAGGTTCCACAGGGTTATACTGTCCACTCTAGAGTTCTTTAGTCTGGATCGACTGAAGGCATTTTTTCAAGGGGCAGCAACCCATCGACATTTCTCACTGACGTAATCCAATTATATGGCAAAGATTTTGATTAACAAACTTAAGCTTTATGTAAGTGATCTACTGTAGGAAACTAAGATTATATCAGCCAAAAAGGTAGGCACATCGCATTTCCCTTAGCAATGGATTCCACAAGTTAAACAACAATCAACCCCTGTATAAAATGTAGTTAAGATCTGCCTTCTGTTCAGGCGTGCTATAAAATGATCATCTATTAAGATGGATGCAACCCAATCATAATCAAGCTATAGCAGCAATTGGGCTCTTAAAAACAGGAAAAAGTGATCAAAACTGATGAAGATGTGATATGAGAGTGAATGATGATGCAACTGGATGGGGAGATGCCATGAAGACGAAAGATGAAGCCCCTGGTCAAAGTGAGTAGTATCCAACAATTGATACTCCAACAAGGACAATGGCAGATGGTATGTTACCAAAAGGTGCAGTGAAATATTTTTAAGAGTAATGTCTACTTCACAAGTGGAGGTGGAGTCAATGGACTGCTTGTAAGAGTTTGGGCAATTTAAGCAAGTCTTGAATTGCAATGGATTGAAGCAAAATATATCTCTAAAGTGTCCCTGGTTTCTCTTCTATGGAATAGTCGGTAGTCAATGGTTTCAAACTTATGTATAGCATAATAAGCCTCTCTAAAATCCGACAATTCAAAGGATACTATATCAAGAACCCCTCCCATATAGCTCGTTTAGATGAAATTTTTGGGTTACAGAAGAAAATATATCTGTAATTATTGAAGCATATTGAAGGAGTTGCCACTTAAATCTAAGAAATGCACAAAATGACACCCATCTGATGTGGAAGCATATGCTCGAGGTTGTAGGTACCCACTGACTTAGACAGTCTGTACCATCAGACTTCTAAGTTGAATTTCATTGACCAAATGGTCTCCAAATGTGCTGCAACTTGGGTCATTGGAATGCATAGTCTAATCAAAACTTTGCTATCTGATGGAATGTATAAGCTGCAAGTGGGCTAAACTTAGACCTTATGCATCAGAATTCTACCCAGTTTGCAGATGATGTAAGTCTTAAGGGAAGGAAGAACCCAAGCCAACTTACAACAAGAACACAACCAAAACAAGTGGAAAACTCACGAACCAAGGGGGGCACGGTCGTGCTTAAGGACACGATGTGGCCGTGCCAAATTACTACCCTTCACGCCTAAAGTTTGTGATTTCTCACGGTTTGAAGTGGTTTTGTGTTTGGGCTAAAAACTGAATCAAAGCAAGAAGTCTTGGCCTTGATTAAGCTTGAAAAAAGTATGAGAAAGGGTAGGAAATGTGTGGAATGAAAAGAATGAGAAGTTCACTGATTAGAACACAAAAGAGAGCTTATAGTTTAAGGAATCCAAAAGCTAGCTTTATGAACTTTAAGTGAATTCAATGTGTTTGGGATAGTTTTAAGCTTTGTGATTAGATAAGACACACCACCAATCACCTAGCTTAGGGCCCTTAATTTTTGATTAGGATACAGATACACCACCTAATCAATAATTAAGACTCACTTGAACACCACCTTAATTGGCCTAATTAAGGATAAGCAAGTTAAGTGTTTAAGAGGAACTCAAGACACAAAGTCTTTTCTCCAAGTTTTAAACTCAAAATCTGATTGATGAAGTGAGAAGTACACAGCCTCATATGGCTACTAAAGTCATGAAACAACCTTTCCCTCTAAGGGAGGAAAGGTATTAGTCTAGCTAAGCACACTTATACACGGTTTAAACTAAAACAAAGTAAAACCGGTACAATCAAGCTTAATACACAAGTTTACTTATCCTAAGACCTTTCTTAATATCTAAGGCATAATTGTGACTCATTTTCCTTCCTTGGAGGGCAAAGATACACGGCTGCCACCTAGCAAAAGGCTGCTGAATTTGAGCTTGACATGTGTGTTGGTGGTGGCTGAATATATGCTTGCAAAATGTCTTCTTCTTCATGCTTCCACGTGTCTCACTCCTATATGGCTGAGTGGCAGCTTACCAATCAGCTCAAGGTGACCAAGTAGGCAAGCACACACCTTAAGTAAACTCCTTGAAGGAGGAAAACTACTAAGCTAAGTAACTGGGTGTCAACCAGCCGGTTTCTGCCTCAAATTGTCGCGCATGCTTGACACATCAAATGTTGACTAATTGCTACGTTTCTTACATGGATGGAAACTGCAAGATGTCTAGATTACCCTCCTTTTTGAATCATAGCAATTGGACGTCATTTGCCCCTTGAATCAGCCTGATTCCCTAAACCGTGCAGATTAGACTCCAAAACAGCACAGGTTTACTAATTAGCTTAATTCACTAACCAATTGAACTTTGAATCTGATAATTCCAATTGGAAATGAAAGCTAAGACCTTAAGATTTTATTTTCCCCAAAACTAGGTTTAAACTTGATGAATTAACCAAACAAAACTAGGTGAAAGTCCAGATGAAAAACCGGGTGCATCACCTTCAATGTTCTTCACCAAACAATTAATGGCCGTGGCTTTGGACTTGGTTTCTTGATTATTTTGGATCATTTGAGCGTTCATGGACCCTATGGATGGACCTCCATCATTCTACCCTTGTTGGGCAGATTTGATCCTCAAATCAGAAAGATAATCATCTGCTTCATAGGGGCTTAAATCAGCAACATTAAATGTAGCTGATACTCCATATTCGCCTGGCAATTCCACCTTATAAGCATTGTCATTAATCCATTCCAAAACCTCGAATGGACCATCTGCTCATGGCATCAACTTGGTTTTCCTTTTGGAAGGAAAACGTTCTTTACGCAGATGTATCCAAACCAAATCGCATGGCTTGAAAAGCTTCTCCTTCCTGTGCTTGTTAACTTGGGCGGGGTATGATAGGGTAGTTTTCTCAATCTTGGCCTTTACTAACTCATGCAACTTTTGAATCTCTTCCACTCTAGTTGCAGCATCTGCACTAGGCTTTTGATCTAACGATCGGGAAGTAAGATCAAGTGGACTCAGGGGATCAATCCCATAGACCACCTTAAAGGGTGATAGACCAGTAGCCTTGCTAGGAGTCTTGTTAGACGCAAACTCAGCATGTGGAAGTAACAGATCCCAGGCTTTTGCTTGGTTGTTAATCAAAACCCTTAATAGAGTACCAAGGGTTCGATTAGTAACCTCTGTTTGCCCGTCTGTTTGTGGATGACAAGTGGTACTGTATTTGAGTTTGATACCCAACTTCTTCCACAAAGTAATCCAAAAGTGAATTAAGAATTTGGTATCTCGATCTGAGACGATGGAACGAGGAATTCCATGTAATCTCATCACCTCTTTGAAATAGACCTGAGCGACATGAGTAGCATCATTAGTCTTGTTGCAGGGAATAAAATGAGCCATCTTTGAAAATCGATCCACAACCACAAAGATAGAATCTTTATTCCGTTGTGTCTTTGGTAAACCAAGTATGAAATCCACACTAACGTCTACCGAAGGTAACGTGGGAATAGGTAGTGGCGTGTAAAGCCCCTGGGGGAGTGAATGACTCTTTGCAATTTGACATGTACTGCATCTTCTAATGATATCTTGAACGTCCTTCTCCATGCTTGGCCAATAATAATGTTCCCTAAGCATGGTTAGGGTCTTGTCTTCACCAAAATGACCAGCTAAAGATCCAATACGGATTTCTCGAATCAACAACTCACGTGTGCTGCACTTTGGGACACACAATCGAGCACCTTTGAAGAGAAAGCCTTCTTGAACTAGGAAATCTACTTTGGGACGCTTGGTGCACTCAGAATATAACACCCTAAAATCTTCATCATCCCGATAGAACGCCTTTAGATGCTCAAATCCAAGGATACAAGCATCTAGCTGAAATAATAATAGATAACGCCGAGAAAGGGCATCGGTGCCTTGATTCATCTTTCCAGACTTATGCTTAATAGTGAAGTGAAAGGATTGTAGAAACTCAACCCACTTGGCATGTCGTGAGTTTAATTTGTGTTGACGTTGAAAATACTTCAAAGCCTCATGATCAGAATGAAGAATAAACTCACTGGCAACCAAATAATGATTCCAATGTTCCAAGCATCGAACGATGGCATAGAACTCTTTGTCGTAGGTTGAATATCTTCTTCTAGTATCACATAATTTCTCACTGCAGAAGGCTACAGGATGTCCTTCTTGGGTAAGAATTCCACCAATACCAACTCCAGAAGCATCAGACTCAATTTCAAAGACCTTCTCAAAGCATGGTAAAGCTAATACCGGTGCTTGAGTTAGTCTCTCTTTCACTTCTTCAAAGGCAGCTTGTGCTTTAGGATTCCATGTGAATGAGGAACCCTTAAGAACTTCAGTCATAGGAGCTAAAATAGTGCTGAAATTGCGTATGAATCTCCTGTAGAAAGAAGCCAAGCCATGAAAGCTTCGAACATCATGAATACTTTTAGGAATAGGCCAAGTCTGAATGGCCTCAATCTTGCTTTCATCGGCCTTAATTCCATCTTCTGAAACAATATAACCTAAGAAGGTAACTTCATGGGTAAAGAAGGTACACTTCTTAAAGTTACCAAATAACTTCTCCTTTTTGAGAACAAGCATCACCTGAGTTAAGTGATCTTGATGCTCTTACTCGTTCTTGCTAAACACCAATATATCATCAAAGTATACGACCACGAATTTACCCAAATATGGCCGAAATACTTGATTCAGCAGTCTCATAAACATACTAGGGGCATTTGAAAGACCAAAAGGCATGACTAACCATTCATATAATCCAACTTTAGTCTTAAAAGCAGTCTTCCACTCATCACCCTCCCTAATACGAATCTAATAGTAACCACTCCTTAAATTAATCTTACTAAACACCTTAGAGCCATGTAATTCATCCAACATATCTTCAAGCCTAGGTATAGGATACCTATACTTGATAGTAATTTTGTTTATGGCCCTACTATCAACACACATCCTCATACTACCATCCTTCTTTAGAACCAAGAGAGCCGGGACAGCACACGGACTCAAGGACTCTCGTACCAACCCCTTAGACATCAATTCTTCAACTTGACGTTGAATCTCTTGGGTTTCTTCTGGGTTTGTTCTGTAGGCTAGTTTATTTGGTAGAACGGATCCTGGAATAAGGTCAATATGATGTTGAATGTCATGCTTGGGTGGTAAGCCCGAAGGTATCTCATCAGGAAATAGGTGATTAAACTGATCCAATATGACCTTGGCTACAGGATGGGATGGAAGTGATGTATTTGGTTCATCTTGTACTTGCAAAATCCATTCTTTCAAAGCCTTAAACTCATGTTGAGTGGCTTTCAAAAGTGGTTCTCCATATGTCAAAAGCAAGTCAGATTGATTTTGGCTTTTTTGTGGTTTCATTTTGTGGAGTTCGGATGGTGACATAGGATTAAGGGTAATTTTCTTGCCATCTTTGGTAAAGGAATAGGTGTTTAGGTAACCATTATGCATGACCTTTCTATCATACATCCATGGTCTTCCTAGTAAAATATGGCAAGCATCCATGGGGATAACATCACACCAAAGTTCATCTTGGTAGTTCTTACCAAGAGAGAATGAAGTCAAACAACGAGAATTAACCTGTATTCCCTTGCTTTGATTTAGCGTTGAATATTGTATGGGTGTGGATGTGCCGTGGCCTGAAGGCTCAATTTTTCAATCATACTCAACGAAACAACGTTGGCACAGCTTCCTCCATCGATGATTAAGGAACAAACTTTGCCTTAGACTGTACACCGTGAGTGAAAGATGTTCTCACGCTGTTCATCCTTAGCAACTCGTTGGTTACTCAATACCCTTCGAATTACTAGCATCTCACCTTCATCTGCATTTTCCACAAACTCCTCCTGAGCTTCTTCATAATCTTCCTCAGTTTTTTCTTCCGTTTCCTCCTCTTTCTCCTCGGCAAAGTCTCCTTCTATGGCTTCCCATTCAGCTAAGGTAACTACCTTTCGACTAGGACGATCAGAAGCAATCTGTCCTAGGCCTTGGCACTTATAACACCTTCTCTGGCTTGTGGGGTATGGGTTTGGACGTGGGGGATTCGGTAGTGGCCTTTGAAGAGCTTGGTTCTTTTGTGGATTAGATGGGAAAGGGGTAGATGATTTAGGCTGAGGTGTGGTACTCCCCTTGTTAAAGGATTACCCACGGTTTGGTGTAGAATAGGGCTTGAATGAATCACGAATATTCATCCTGAATCTTCTTTGTTGTTCCACCTTATGTGCTAGAACACATACTTCGTTAAAGGTGGTGTAGGCTTGCAACTTAACCACGTTGGCTATCCTAGGATCAAGCCCTCCTAGGTAACGAACCATGGTCTGTTCTTCAGGCTCATGAATATCACACTTAATCATGAGTTTTTCAAACTCTCGTGTATACTCTTCCACATTCATTTTGCCTTGAGTGAGATGATGGAAGAGTATGTAGTTGTCTTGGGCATAAGTGGATGGCAAAAACCGTGCCTTCATCTTAGATTTCAATTTGTCCCAAGTATTAATCTTGCTCTTCCTTTCTCTAGTTCTCTTAGCATTGAGGTTTGTCCACCATAAGGAGGCATATTTCCTCAGTCTAAGAGCAACCAATTTCACCTTCCGATCCTCTGGAATCTCCTTGTACTCAAAAATCCGCTTAACAGTTTGTAACCATTCAAGGAATTCATCTGGGTCTAGCTTACCCTCAAACTCAGGAATTTTAACTTTAAAATCATTTGAGTTGAAAGTCGGCCGTACTCCTCTTCTTGTCCTCTCGAATGGTACTTCATCATCAGAGAAAGATAACGCATTGCTAGCTTCCTCTTCTCCTTCATAACGTGTTCTAACTCGTTCACTGTCTTCTTAAAGCTCTTGTTTTTGTTTCATGTGGTTTCTAAGCTGTTTTCTCAAGTACCATTTCGAGTCTTGAGTTCTTGATTGGATATAGAAATTTCATGCATTTGCTTGGCCATTGCTTCAAGTTTCTCTTCCATGGTCATGCTAGAACACATGTTGGAAGTTTGGATGAACAGGATTGTGTTTGAGTTTTAGATTCAGAGATAAGCTGGGAAAGGCGTGTGGTAGGTTCCAGGCAAGGATGAACTTGCTCTGATACCAAAATTGATGTAAGTCTCAAGGGAAGGAAGAACCCAAGCCAACTTACAATAAGAACACAACCAAAACAAGTGGAAAACTCACGAACCAAGGGGGGCACGGTCGTGCTTAAGGACACGGTGTGGCCGTGCCAAATTACTGCCCTTCACGCCTAAAGTTTATGATTTCTCACCGTTTGAAGTGGTTTTGTGTTTGGGATAAAAACTGAATCAAAGCAAGAAGTCTTGGCCTTGATTAAGCTTGAAAAAAGTATGAGAAAGGGTAGGAAATGTGTGGAATGAAAAGAATGAGAAGTTCACTGATTAGAACACAAAAGAGAGCTTATGGTTTAAGGAATCCAAAAGCTAGCTTTATGAACTTTAAGTGAATTCAATGTGTTTGGGATAGTTCTAAGCTTTGTGCTTAGATAAGACACACCACCAATCACCTAGCTTAGGGCCCTTATTCTTTGATTAGGATACAGATACACCACCTAATCAATGATTAAGACTCACTTGAACACCACCTTAATTGGCCTAATTAAGGATAAGCAAGTTAAGTGTTTAAGAGGAACTCAAGACACAAAGTCTTTTCTCTAAGTTTTAAACTCAAAATCTGATTGATGAAGTGAGAAGTACACGGCCTCATATGGCCACTAAAGTCATGGAACAACCTTTCTCTCTAAGGGAGGAAAGGTATTAGTCTAGCTATGCACACTTATACACGGTTTAAACTAAAACAAAGTAAAACCGGTACAATCAAGCTTAATACACAAGTTTGCTTATCCTAAGACCTTTCTTAATATCTAAGGCATAATTGTGACTCATTTTCCTTCCTTGGAGGGCAAAGATACACGGCTTCCACCTAGCAAAAAGCTGCTGAATTCGAGCTTGACGTGTGTGTTGGTGGTGGCTGAATATATGCTTGCAAAATGTCTTCTTCTTCATGCTTCCACGTGTCTCACTCCTATGTGGCTGAGTGGTAGCTTACCAAGCAGCTCAAGGTGACCAAGTAGGCAAGCACACACCTTAAGCAAACCCCTTGAAGGAGGAAAACTACTAGGCTAAGTAACCGGGTGTCAACCAGCCGGTTTCTGCCTCAACTTGTCGCGCATGTTTGACACATTAAATACTGACTAATCGCTACGTTTCTTACATGGATGGAAACCTCAAGATGTCTAGATTGCCCTCCTTATTGAATCGTAGCAATTGGACATCATTTGCCCCTTGAATCAGCCTGATTCCCAAAACCGTGCAGATTGGACTCCAAAACAGCACAGGTTTACTAATTAGCCTAATTCACTAACCAACTGAACTCCAAATCTGGTAATTCCAATTGGAAATGAAAGCTAAGACCTTAAGCTTTTATTTTCCCCAAAAAAAGAAGCACTTAAACTAGGTTTAGACTTGATGAATTAACCAAACAAATCCAGGTGAAAATCCAGATGAAAAACCGGGTGCATCACCTTCAATGTTCTTCACCAAACAATTAATGGTCGTGGCTTTGGACTTGGTTTCTTGATTATTTTGGATCATTTGAACGTTTATGGACCCTATGGATGGGCCTCCATCAGCAGACTTTGACTTATCTAGCAGTTTTGAACAACCAAATGACCTCCAATCCACTTGAAACTTGTTTCATGTGAAAGATATCTTCCTGACCTTAAAGTCAGGATAGGAAACCCTTACTTAAATCATGTTGATCATGGATAAAAGTTATCTCAAAGTCAGACCTTGTGCAGTGATCAAAACTGTCAAGTCGATTGAACTTGTGTATTCTGCCCATACTTGGTTTTCCCTATGCATTTAACCTCAAAATGAGTCAAGGGCATTTCATAGGACACATCTGTAATAACCCCCAACCCTAAGGCTACGAATGTTAGTGATTCTTAGATTTCTGGGGCAAAACGGACATAGTTTCGCCTGCAAACTGGCCATTTTCCCGGCTTAAAGCCTTACATCACATCCCTTGCATTAAATAGAAATATAAAAGGATATCAAATTAAGCTCAACGGCTACACACCAGAGACCACAACTCTACGGGCCACACGCCTGGAGTACAAGGGTTTACATCCCAAAAATAAACAATTCCAGCTAAAAGGATCTCATACCATTCAGATGGGTGGCTCATGTGACCATAGATACCTAAATGCATTAGAACACCTTTAACTTGTTGTTCAACATCACCCTCGAATCTGATGCTTGAGATCAAACTGTATACACGTTGTGTGGATCCATCTGACAAAGAAGTATATACAAGTAGAGATAAGCAGGCATCAATATTGTCACAGATCTCCAATGATGCCATAATCATCCTCACTAACCAAATTTCTTAGGCCTTTAACTCCACTCTCCGTACTCCATATCCCATCAAGAAAATCTCAACCTGGCTCTGATACCAAATCTGTAACGCCCCCAAATCTGTAATGCCCCTATCATTGGGTTGTCTAGATTATAATTAAAGGATCTATTAAGGAAAATACAAACAGTGAAACATGTTTAATTTGGGGGCGTTACACAGGTTGTGAAGGAGTTGGGCTCTTTATTAAGGAGCGAATCACTAGCTCTATCTGTCAGCGAGAAAGGAAAGAGCAGAAGTCTGATGGCGTCGGCGGAGACCCCGTTAAGCTTAATTGTGTCACGCTTCGCTAGGAAGTTGCGAAGGTGAATGTGGGGGTTCTCCGTGGGTCATCCACTAAACTGATCCTTCTCCACTAAGGATGCAAGAGCAGGTCACAGCTCAAAGTTGTTCGCTTCGACGGCCGGATTGACAGTGGGTGAGGTGAAGCCGGTGGCCTGCGGTAGGACATAGTCCCGCAGCACCCTAGGATTTCTCTCGGCCATGCTAACTTATTACTGTTGTCGCTTCCTCGCACCGCTTTGCGTTCGCACAGTGGCTTCCATCTGAGGATCAAAGGGAATGAGTGGTCAATCCCTCTAACTGTGCCTGTGCATACAAAGCTAAAAACTACACCAAGCGTAAGTAGGTTCAAGCAAAGCTAAAAGAACAAGGGGGAAGAAGAAAGACGAAAAAGAAAAAGAAAAGGCCTAATCTAAAGCATTATGAATTGCTTTCGATGTTGAAACAACCAAGTTCCCCGGCAACGGCGCCAAAAACTTGTTACGTTTTAAATTGTGCTACCGCAAGTACACGGTGATATCCACAGAGAACTCGGTTTCAACCACCGAACCAATATATAACATTCTATTTAGGCCAGAATCTACTAAAATTGATTTTCAGTAAGTAACAGTCATATTCTGCTGACGACTACTGCTGTTATCTAAATCAATACTAACAAGGGTCCAGGATTAGGGTTCATTACACTATTGTGCTCCTTGGATTATAAACTAAGTCATGCAATTCGACCCACGCAGACAACTGAAATGGAATAATTACCAATTAAAGCGTATCTACGCCTTCTCTTGAAGGTCGTTAGACTAGTTAGGTGATCCTAATTATCTATTTTCATGAAACAGGAATCAACCAAACCACAGGATTAGGTAACCGTTATTCCCAATCGAACTCCTAACTATTTTTATGTCAAGAAATTAAATTGCTCACAAAGCAGCTCTAAGTAAAGGATTCAACTGTCGTTGATCTCCTAAACTCTAACTTAAGAATAGGAATTCAACCCTTTCAGGTAATTCATCGAACACTTGGCGTGCTAGGTGAGAGTTCAATCATAAACATGGGAATTCATTAACAAAACTTAGAGCATGGTTCCAATTCGCACAATAGGGGCTACGCCCAATCCAAGACAACAAATTTAGCCTCTAATCATCATTTCAATCACAATCACAATCAAGAATGCGAACATGATTAAAAGCACTAACTTTGAACTAAAATACAAGAGAAGAAAGGGGAAGGAACGTACTTTGTATTAACTGCAGCAACAATCTACCAAATGCATCAATTAATCTCAATCTAATGCTTCGAAGTCAAAAACAACAATTCAGATCTAAGAACCCTAAAGTCGCCGTTTTTTGAGGGAGAAATCCAGAGAAAATTGCATAACCCCCAAATTAAATGCGAAATCGCAATTAACCGGGCTTCACTAAGGTGGCACGGTCGTGCCACACAGCACGGTGCCACCGTGCCACTTTGCTGCCTCTCGTTTTCGTGTTTCCTGGGGTGGCATGGTCATCCTGCATGGCATTGTGCACCCATGCCACTTCCTCTTGACTCAAAATCTACCTTTTTGGCTCCTGTTTGACTCGACATTAACTTGTTTTCCTCGTTTCTTCCAATTGAACTCCTAAAAGTACAAAAACACATCATATAGGCGGATTTGGGTTAAAGAATGCCTAATCAACCTCTGTACTTTTGAAGTTTTACTGAGAACTACTAAAATGAGAGGTAAAAATCAAGTCTAAATGAGGTAAAATAGAGGTTTATCAATAACCAAACATAAAATCATAATAATCCAAGTACACAACTCATTTTAACCTGACCTGGATTACTCGTATGCTTGATATATACTTGAATCTAATTTAAGAGGTCTCTTCATGTTGTACAAGAGGGAAATAGCAGAGTCATAACTTGAGAAAAGAGCATACAACATGCCAGCAATGCATCCACTAGAAAAGCTCACATCAAGCTTCAAAGGCTTGTTGCATTACCCCATTAGTGTCAGCATAGCAAGCTTATGAAACAATTCAACAATGGCATAAAAAGACAAATTTCATCATGGTATTTGCAAGATGAATGCAAACATCTCACTATCCATGAAGTAACTGGATAGTCTACCTTTAAATCTGTGGTCTTAAAGGCACAATCTGAACAGGTAAAATTAAATCTTTGCAAAAGCAATATGCTGCACGTATGAAAACAACAAACTATTGCAGCTGTACTCATAATAATATTGGTGCCTTATTGAAACATGACACTAATGCAAGTAGCTATTGAGGTCTCAAATAGAATCGAAAACATTTGTTGATTTGCAAGAATTTTCCATCTACTTAAGAATGGGAATCATATCTAGTAGTTAATCCCTTAATTCTCCTTGTTAAAAATGAGTTCATATAACGAAAAAGAGATGAAGAACTTAACAAATTAAGTCTTCCAATCATTGCTTATCACTAGAATATGGAGCAAACAATGAACTCAGTTGTATAGAAGGAAAAGAGGTAAAACGCTTACTACAAGGTATAGAGGTGAGTATGTTATTGACTAATGAGAATAGGCATATAAACCTTCTCTCCCTAATCACCATACTTCTTCCAATTGCCAATCTACGTGGTTGCGACTTGTCATGTAAGAAAAATAAAATAAATTGAACATACCAAATATGATCTGTATCTTGACACATAGAACTTAAGGGCATTGGTTAATTTGGCTACTCTAGTAAAGAGCACCTGAAGAGAACAAGTACACAACACTCTTGCAAAATTAGCTCAAGCAAAGCATAGTTTGACCTAATCAATGAAATCAAAGAGCGAAGTGAGTACAAATAAAAATAAAAAATAGAAGAACACATGTAGTTTCAGAATCCATGGTGATAGTAAACATGCAAAACAAGCTAGAAGCAAACATATATTATAGGCAATAACTCCTATGGCCTCATTAAAAGATGAAACAAACATACAAACAATGCAAGAACTAATGAAACCTCATTGAATATGACGCCTTCATTGGGGAATGACCCTATACAAATTGTAAAGTTAGTTGCAATAAATAAGTTTTCTAATTCTAACCGCAAGGCCTGTATTAAAAAGATTAACGAATAACTGGCATATCCTCTAACTTCAGGCAACCTAGGAATGATATATTGAAGAAGCCATGGAAAAATGCCTCTTATAACATGAGATTGTTTGCATCTTAATTTTACCAAGCACCATAGGCCAAACCATATAAGTTACAAATGCATCTGCTGATGTTGAACCACCAACATGGATCAATGCTTGAACTTGGTTACATACTCTGGCATCAAAACATTAGAATGGTAATTCCTTAACAGTTTGTAAAGCCTAAATTAGCAACCACCATACACAATGTAATACCTAAATTGTAGGTGTCCAATCTTAGAAGAAACCTTCAATTTCTTCTTATTCAGCACATGTCCAAAAGCAGAGGTGACACTCTCATATATTAAGGAGGGTGAACCTTAAAATTAGAATAGATATAAGCAATGGTTTGCTCTGCCAAGACAAAGAATGAGATCAAGTTCCACCCAAGAATTTCCTCATTATCATCAGGGTATTATGATAATATTAGCATTACGACTGGAAAGAGTGAGGGTAGGATGGGTAATAATTAAACCCACATTTTAGCCAAAAATGGTGCCACTCAATGTATGCCCATCCATACCCTTTGGTATGGATATAATTCATTTTGATACTACCCACATGGTTGTTGCCCATGGATATATATGGGTTTATAACTTTACTACCCATATAACTAAAGCTATTGACATAGGTCAATGTTTTTAGAGCAACATTAGGGATTTTTCAGAATCTCTTAAGAGCAAAACTTACTTACAAAAACTATATAGAGTAATACCTAAGGAGGATAGTGCCTAATTATTGCATAATTATATAGTTACCCATGGCCCATTTATACGCTATGATCATGTTTTTGTTCTTCTTAATACTTAACCTTGACATCTATAACTTTATGTGCCGACATTTTTGGATTACTAATAAACATGTACTTTACTCAAGAAAAGTTAGAAAACAAGAATTCAAAGGACTCCTTGATGCATAGTAACAAAGAAATTTAAAAATATTAAACTGGGTCTCAATTCTTGTAGCAAGAATATCTTTAAGAATTTTAGGAATTTAAACTTGAAAGGAATGCGGATAAGCCTCCTTCAAGTAGAAAGTGAACTGGTACAAAATTTGAACTATGCAAAGTTGAATAATTGCCACTATAAGCCAGTTAAGCAAAGGGAAAAAATGCATGTGTTCAACCAACCAAAAATATAAAGGAAAATGCACAAAGGAGTGATTTGTGAATGATGATAGAAATTCTTGTTATTTCCATCAGTCTATGAAGCCACAAAAGACAAGAAGGAAAATTATAAATCTTAAAGATAGCCTAGGACTTCGGGTTAAGGAGCCTCCCCAAATTAAAAGTATGTGCTTTAATGACTTTGCTGCAAGATCCAAATTAGCTTAGGCAGTTGTTGATAATATTGATATGGAATTACTTAACCTACTTTTTATAGAGGATAATAGCAGATTATTGTAACTTGTTTAATATTTGAAAATAATAGAAGTTATTACCAAATGGATAAGTTTAAAGCTCCAATGATGACTTTGGAATAGCTCAGAATGAAGTGCCCATGAGATTAATCATATACTTACAGCATCTGAAAGTTAGTGACCTAGTAATTACTGATCAATTTCAACAAATTTGCCTCTACAATACAATCTACAAGATTTTTTTTCAAAAATTATTACTAGTTGTATGTACCCGACTGTGAAAAGTATCTAAACCTATGCAAAGTGCACTTCCACCTAAACACTCCATTCCTGACAATATTCTACATATGTATGGATTATTAACAAATTCAAAAAATGAAGGGAAACAAAGCATGCGTAACACACAAAGTAGATTTAGAAAAGATGTATGATAGAGTCCGATGGAACTTTCTATTTAGCAAATTGCACAAATTAACTTCCATCCCAAATGCATAGAATTGATTAAAGCCTGTATATCTATAGCTTCTTGTTCGGTGATTATGAATGATGATGTCTGTGATTTCATTTTTCCTACAAGAGCATTAGACTATTCCTTATCTCCTTGCATTAAGGTCTACCCCCGTAGCTTCCAAAAGTCCATGCTCACTTTTTGTAGACGATAGTCTTCTTTTTTGTGGAACTAACCTTGAATCTTGTCAGGGGCTTGGTTTGACTATGAATAAATTCTAGCAATGTTTTGATAAGCTCATTAGCTTCTATAAATCATCACTAACATTATCTAGTAATGCTATAACAAATGATAAACAACATGTCTCATCGGTATTTAATATCGTGTACTAAGATAATCTTAATAAGTACCTTAGTGTCCAATGTTTAAGGGTTAAGCAACAACAGAAAGTTTCTTAGCATTAGTGAACATGATAGCTAAAAAACTACAAACTTAGAAAGCAAAGCATATTTCTAACGCAGAAACAGTGGTGCTAATATAAGTTAACATTGAATTTATGTCGGCATATATGATTGCATGTTTTCAACGACCTAAAGGAACTAATTGCTACATTAATAAGATTAGTAGAGATTTCTTCTCGAAAAAAAATCCAATGATAATAAAGGTCTATGTATGGTATTTTAGGAAAAGATATGTTAACTTAAGAAGGCTTGGAGGCTTGAATTAAGAAAAATATAAGCAATGAATGGTGCTTTCCTTAACAAATTACACTAGAAACTATTCCACGGTAAGAGGGTTAGGATGGAACAAATTCAAGTGAACTATCCTGTTGAAGAGAATTTTATTTCTACGAAACCAAATTGGATTCTTGATCTTGGAAGTGTATACTTAAGAATCGACACATTTTCAAAAAGGAGTTTGAAGGAAAGTGGGTATTGGAACAATTACTAATTTTGGGTAGATAATTGGTGCAGTAATAACAATTTAGCGAATTTGCCTAATATAACATATCACTCGCTTATTGATACCACTTTAAAGGTATCACATTTCATTATAAGGAGCAGAGAATGGGATGTTACCTGGACTCCTACCACAAGTAGACCTAGTCCAACTACAATTGACTCTCTCAAAATCTATCCCTTTTAACCCATTCGCTAAGTCAGTGTGTTGGGGGTCATTAGGTACTACTGAGTTCTCTATGAAATTAGCGACCTATGCAACACACAGATTGGACTCTGTAAGTCCATTAGTGTGCGATTATAATCAAATTTGGAAAATTGATATCATGCCAAAATTTAAAAAATTTCTCTATGATAACTTTGCCATGCCTAGCATTGTACTAAAGAAACCCTAGTTAAAAGAGGTATAAATATTAATCCTCTTTTTCTTTTCATCAATCTAAGTTGAGGAAGTAGATCATTTATTTTTAAATTGTTATATTACATAGGAGTATTAGAGACTAGCAGTCTCCCTTAACTAATAGATTCTAGTTTTCTATCTAGCCAACAAAGCAGTGTCTTGGAAATGCTATTGAGTGCTAAAACTGCGACCTCTTAAGTTGACATGGATATAGAAGTCATGAAATTTTGGAATATATGGAAAACAACAAACATCATGTTCCATAACGAAACACCTAAACCAAGGGCGTCATTCGTAAGAGAAAAAGAAATAGAGTATCAAAATATCGTCACACAAAATTTACAACCACTAACCTCAAGCCATTTAGTTAACATCAGGAACAAGACTTATTTGGTAGCATGGAAGGATGGTTCATCAAAATGAACTTTGATGGATCCAAAACTTCAAAGGAGTAGTATGAGGCCTCATTATTCATAGTTAGGAAGGAAGATTTGTTTAAACAGTAGCATTCTATTTGGGAGCAGTGTGATGTTTGATGGCAACAACAATAGTCAAGAAAGTAGCAATGCAAACAAGTTTTACTAATATCCACATTAAAGGAGAAAAAAAAATTTTCATTCAAGTAGTTCAATGTCACATTCAAGCGCTATAGAGATCCAAGTGCTGTACATGGAGATCCAGGTGGTGTACAAGATATTCACATTTATGTTCAACTTTATAACAATATTATTATCATTCATATTTTTAGGTAAGAGAATTGTGCTACCAAGTGAGCTAACTTGATAGCAAAGTATAGTGCATTACTACATTCTATAATAGCGGGGAATAAAGTCGTACATAAGGACCTTTTTGTATCATCTACAAGGACAATCTAACAAGAACACTTGAGAGCACGCTAGTTAGATTGTATTATTTACCTTTCTTATAAAAAATAAAAACAACAAAGTTGCTGATTTTTTTTTTTTAAATTTCGAGTGCTTAGTTAGGGAAATATATTTCTAATTATATGAGGGCAGAGTTTAAGAGCAAAACCTGACTTCAACTGTTTAGATTGAAACCTAGCCATCCGATAGCAAAGATTAAAAGAACTTCAAATTTGAATTTAAAGTTTAGATTCCTTCATTGAATTGACATTTATTTTCACTATGAAAATCCAGTTGACGTGTTTTGGTATTTAAACAAGCTCCATCATATCTACATGTCATGCAATAATTATTTTACCAAATTACATGTATAAGAATTGTTGCATGACATGTATAATAATAAACACACTGATAATGACAAAAATATATGTATTTTTATGATGTTAGTGAATTACCATTCACTTCATGTTGTATGCAATTAAAAATTTTAACAAAGTACTCCAAAATAGATCAATTGGTTTTTACATTACCATTCATGTTAATAGAACAATATTTGTTTGCCTTAACAGAACGAATGTTTGCCATGATTATATACGGATGTTTAAATGGCAAAAGTTAATAAAATTAAAGATTGAAATAATATATACACTTCTATAATGCCATTACCCCTTGTTACAAGGATAGTATGTCATATAAAGTGTGATGTGGTATAATTTACTACATGATATAAACAAGATCGAGAGAAAAAAGGATTAGATAGGTTATCCATTAAAATACTCACGAAGATAATAATGGATAAAAAGAGGACACAACAATCATAGTAAAGTAGTAATACATGTAGATGTAGCCTAGTTATATGGCTCAAAATATTGCAGCATATTACTCAAATACGAACCAAGAAATAGGTTTGGAACATCTTTATTGATTACGTACTAACCACAAACCATAACAATGTGGTGCACTATTTCAAAGATAGCACTAATGGCCAATATAGGTTGGTTCAAGTGATTTGGCACTTGTTCTCTTGAAGTAAAATCTCGAGTTCAAGTCTTGTGAATGGAGAGAATTTGTGATGAGAGAGCTCTATCCCTTATTGGGCCAACAACCCCTTACTAGGCTAGTAATAGGTTGACTCTAGTGAAATGGGGGATCCAAGACCCAAAAAAAAGATAGCACTAATGATCAATAAACTGTAAATTTGTAAATCATATTTAAAAAAAAATGAAAATAAAAAACCAATTTAATTTCTATATTTTCTAATTAAATATATTTACAATGCTCTAGTTATCTAACTATTATTAATCTGTAATCCTAGAAGTAATTTCACTCCTTATACAAATCTAGAAAGATCCATAGCTGCAAATGTTGAATGCAGAAATCATATTTACTTAATATTCAATCCATAGACTTCCACCTATCAGAAAGAGTCATGTTTGCTCTTTGTAGCAATCTTCACCTTTCATATTATGAATGTAATTGGAAGGCTCCAATTCCAATTGAGAATGTCGCGCTCTAAATATGATATCCAAATAAAAGTTACAAAAATATATATTTGTGTTCTCTACAGTATTGCACCCCTCAATCTATTCAGGAGGATGCACGTATAAATTGTTCCTAAAAAATCAAGCAATTTTGAACTCAAACCCTTATTGAATATATCTACTAATTGAAGCGTAGTAGGAATATATCCAACAATAAGATCACTATGGTCAACACATTCATGGATAAAATGATAATCGACAACTATGTATTTACTTTTATCATATTGAACATAATTAATGACCATTGATATTGTCATATAGACCTTGATAGGACCAAAGAGCTAGCTGCCAAGATTGCAAAGATTTTGAATCTAAATAGTTTGAGCAATAGCGCAAGCAACCACATGATATTCAGCTTAATTAATGTGGATGGAAAGCCCTTAATCACAAGAGTGCATAAACTTTAACTATCAATTAACAAGACCTTGAACCCAGCTAGGCCTTAAATAACCAAAGAAAAATTAATGAATTTTTTTATGGATTTTTGAATGCGGAAGAATAGCTAATAAAAAGGGATATGATCAAAACAAACGTCAAGCCACCACTTAGCCTAATAATCCACCAATTAATTCTCTAAAGTAAAAGCACCAAGAATTAATGTAAAGGATGGACTCAATCACCCTTCAATCAAATACTCAGGTATTTGAAACAAAGAGAGAGAATTTTTATTTTTGTGGAGAGAAAAGTACTCTAGCTTTCATTCATTAATTCTCAAACCAAGTATATCTTCTAAGTGAATACAAAAGGCTAATTTATAGCCACAAGCATTAGTGTCCTCTTCCCAAGCTGCAAAATTAAGCTAACAGAAATGAAGCACGTAAGTGGTTAGTGTGGACCAATAGAATTCAAGTATCTATTCTAGCCAATAACATTTTAACAAAAATTTAGGCATACTGAAATTAGAAACTTTTAGACTTGTGAAGAGATGTCCAAAATGCAAGGCTGGAAAAATGCTACTATTCTTGAGTTTGATTGGTGGCATCATCCACTCTCTCATGTGGATGAATTCAGGGAAGATATCCAATGGAGAATTTACTGAAGGTGTCCACTAACTTCCCTGAAAATGTTAACCCTTTAATCATCCACTTAGTGACTCAATTAAACTCCTAATCAAAACCGTGCATAACTTGACCTGCACCGACCCTTGCACAGTTTAAGTTTTATAAATCACTCAATACTTGGAATTTGAAGGAGTTCTATAGCTTATCAGAATAGACATCTGCAGTTAGCCAACCATATCTAAAACACTAATTTTAAAGTTTATTTGATCATCCAAAAAGTAGTTGAAAGTTGACCTACAAAACTAGAAATTTCTAGATAGCTTGTGCTGGAAGATTTATTTGTTATAATCTACCTCTAACAAGTGAATTATGAATCTAATTAACTTTGGGGTGAGTTGGGTTCTTATTTCGCATTAAATTCCCCTTCTTTAAAAAGAGTTACCCTCAAATCTTTGTGATTGAAACCCAAAGATACCAATCTTGCCAAATTACTGCACCATTTGAGTTTTTGAAAACTCATTATGCTAAGAGTACCAGCCTTCTTGAACATATAGGAGTTGTTGAAAGATTTAGAAGATACTCTAATGGGATGAACAATCCTTCCAACATTCATGAGCCTATTGAAAATTTTAATATACTCATCACAGTTAATCTCACAAAAGATTCCCTTATCATTCACAAGTTTGACTTGTGGAGGCTCACTTTCAAGGGGAAAGAAAGTCAAATTATCTTTGTACCAAAGGACGAGAGTTTCACATTTGGATTGAAAGAGAAAATGATTTCTTTATAGAACTTTAATTTTTGTGGGGTTTGAGGTTGAGGAGGATTTAGGAGATTATGAGTGTAAAGTTTGGTCATGGAAGTTTAGTCCCTCATGAAAGACAATCTTATAGCCAAATTTCAACGGTCTCCCAAAAAATAGATGTCAAGCATCCATGGAAAACTTATCATATATGGGTCTATTCCTAAACTTGCTCATTTAAAATTAAAGTAGAGATTCATTACTGATGTTTACCTCACTTCCCAAACTGGGACAATCGAGAGCATAAGAGTGGGTTTGGGAAATAATAGGTAACACAACCTCCAAAGTGGATTTTGAATCAACTTCTTTTTCTTCAATATACAAAATGATCTCATTTTCTTTCTTTGCCCCTTCTTAAACCATGGTGGGCTCTTCTGCTTCTTCTTCTTCTTGAACCTCAATCTTCTCTTGCATAACAATAGGTTCCTCGATCAAGGATTCCTCTTCTGAGAGTTGATCCGACTTGAATGTTTAATCCATATGTGACTTAAGCATACTCAAAATCTTGATTCTAGATTTCCCTTGATGAGCTCTTTCCTCTTAAGGCATTTTAACCAATAGTAGGCATAACCTTGCAGTTGTTGAGTAGCTATCAAGAAACTCTCTTTATGGGAACATCCTATAGCTTCAAAATAATCTTCAAGTATTTGAACCCATCTTAAATAGATGGAAGGATCTAAACTAATACTATCAAAGTATGGAGGCTCTTTCATGGCCTTTTTCATATGAGCCATTTGCTTGCTAAACTTCCTTACTTAAGGTTGAAGTTTAAGTATAGCAATATCTTCCATGATCTAACAAGAATGATCTTTTTTCTCTAATACCAATTAAAGTAGATAGAAAGGCCTTTAATCACAAGGGTGCATAAACTTCAACAACTATCAATCAAGACCTTGAGCCAACTACGCCTTAAATAGCCAAAGGAAAACTAACAAAATGTTTTGTGGATTTTGAACGTGGGAGAATAGCTATAAGAAGGGATGTGACTAAGATAAATGCTCAAGCCACCACTTAGCCTAAGAATGCACCAATTAATTCTCTAAAATAAAAGCACCAAGAATTGATCTAAAGGACTAACTCAATCACCATTTAATCAAATACCCAAGTATTTGAAATAAAGAGAGAGATTTTTGTTGTGGGAGTGAAAAACACTCTAGCTTTTATTCAGCAATTCTCAAATCACATCTATGTTCTAAGTGAATAGAAGAAGCTAATTTATAGCCACAAGAATTAGTGCCCCTCCTTAAGCTACAAAATTAAGCGAATAGAAACGAAGCACCTAAGGGGTTAGTGTGGACTAATAGAATTCAAGTATCCACTCTATTCGATAATATTTTGACAACAATTTAAGCATATTGAAATTAGAAACTTCTAGGCTACTGATGAGTTGTCCGATATGCAGGGCTGAAAACATTGCTGCACATGAGCTTGATTGTTGGCATCACCCACCATCTCATATGGATAATTTGCGGAATATATTTGATGGAGAATTCGCCGAAGGTGTCCACTAACTTCTTATAAAATATTAACACCTTAATCATCTATTCAATAGCCCAATTAAACTCTTAATCAAAACCATGCATATCTTGACCTGCACCGACCCTTGCACTGTTTAAGTTCCATAAATTGCTGAATACTTACAATTTGAAGGAGTTTTATTGCTTTTTAGAATAGACATTTGGAGCTATCCAACCGTATCTAAAATACTAATTTTGGAACTTATTTGATCATCTAAAAGCAGCCAAAAGTAAACATACGAAACTAAAAATTTCTGGACAGCTTGTCTTAACAACATCCCTATAATCAGTAGCATAGAGCATGCATAAACTGGAAAACCACATAAACAATAAAAGTAATATTAGATCTCATTGTAGTCAAGTACCGGGATGCACCCAACATACTTCTAGACTTAGAGGAATAGTCAGTAATCTTCTATTTGTCAGAGTCAAAGAGGTTCTAGAAAGAGATAAGGTATGAACTGGTTCAGCAGTATCCATATGGAATTTATGAATGAGATCATAAATTATTTTTGTTAGGCCAAAACTATGCCCTTCAAGTTTCATACCACCTGTACACCCAAAAAGTAATGCATGTCACTCAAGTCTTTCATAGGAAACTAATGAGATATTAAGGAAATGAAATTATGAAGGATATAGAAAAAATTACCATTGAGAATTAAGTCATCTGCATATAGAAGCGAAATCAAGTGGCAAATCCATGACTATAATCAAATATCCGCTTGGCTATGACAAAACCATGAGATAGAAGAAAGCTACTAAACTTTTGGAACCAAGTGCAAGAAGCCTATTTGAGTCCATAGATGACCTTCTTCAATTTGTAAACATGATGCGGATAATCGAGATGAAAAAAACCAGGAGGTTATTTAAAGTAAACTTCTTCAGTAATGAGTCCAAATTGTCTTAAAAATGCAATGTAAACTACCCTCGCTCTATTAAAAATAAATACCTTTAAAGGTTAGACTGTTAGAAATTACTTTTAAGCTTAGATGATTGGTTTTCACCATCCCCAGTGATCAAATAACTCTATTCTAAAAGCTTTATTATTTTTAGCATCTAGCATTTATGGTATTCTCTAACATGAACAATTTAGGTTGATTAATTTGTCATATTAATTGCATTTAAATTCTATGTTCTTAATACCTTCTAACATGTATTTGAGCTTCTGTTGATCAGCAGCTTAGTATTTAATATACTATACTAGCATCAGAAGATAAGCATTGTGATATTTACAGACTATACAGGAATGAGATGGGAGCCTAACCAATATTATTAACCACTGGTGATTATCATTCATGCCTGCTAAGATATATGGTGGACTGGGTGATGTACAGAAACTTAGTAGGATCCACTATATCGGAAGATGCAAATGGCACAGATAGAGCAAGAGGGCCACCTAGCGTAAAGGTAGTGGTAGTGGTAATGGTTGGTGCAAAAAGACTAACCAATCAACCAGGAGACATAACGGGAACATGAACAATATAAGAGTGAGAACGAAACATAAGTTAAGGATATGAAAATCATTTTCATGAAAGATCATATATAGACTTATGTAGATCTTCCTTATATTAGGTTAAAGCACTCTCATCCTTTCTAATAAGAGGCATAATCGAGAAAAATATAAAGAATTGATTGTGATGGTAAA
This sequence comes from Carnegiea gigantea, assembly GCA_029747015.1. Classification (NCBI taxonomy): domain Eukaryota; kingdom Viridiplantae; phylum Streptophyta; class Magnoliopsida; order Caryophyllales; family Cactaceae; genus Carnegiea; species Carnegiea gigantea. The sequence continues at coordinate 104,178 of JAKOGI010000367.1, read as the reverse complement.
TTTATTTACTGAAATAGCAAAAAAATTAGGGGAAAATGCCCAATCAAAGGTTTTCATAAAATTATAATCAGGAGATTTTTTTAAATAACTTTTGGCAAGGATTCAAACCATGCAAGCCAGGTCTAGGAAGTTAATAGATAATGAAAATTGCAGTACAAGCAGCTTCGACCTTGAAACTAGCTGGCATTTTAGCCTCAATAAGAATGGCACAAACAATTTCAATGAGATGTCAATGCTTAAGTTTAGCTACACCATTTGGACTTGAGTGTTAGGACATGATTTTCTATAATAAACATTGTGTTTTATAAAAAGAACACCAAAGTCCTTGTTATCAATTTACATTCCCTATCACTCTGCAGTATTATAATGTTTGTATTAAAGAGGTTTTCTGCTAATTATAAAATTTACAAAAAAAGCAAAGAAAGCCTTAGATTTTTACTTTTGCATAAATTCAGGCATAATGAGAAAAATCATCCAAAGAAAGCATAGTATTGATAACCAAAAGAAGAGAGTACAAGAATTTCTAAAGATAAGAATGAATTAGAGATAATGGTTTATAATAATGACGCTCAATAGTTTGAGAAGGAAATCTATGAGATTTTGCAAGACAACAAGAATTACAAGTACCTAAAACTTATTAGGAAAAAAAAAACCAATTTTAAACTCCTAAGGATAGATAACGTCCATGCTTCACAATAACAAGGCAATGATGCCACGTGACAACCAAAACTATGAAAACAAATATAGCTAGGGCAGGGGTGAAAGCGATGGAGGAGACAGCAATAGAGTAGACATTTTGTAATACCCCTCCTTTCCTAGGAAGAATATTACATCCTTGGACTCCATTATAGAATTCTTAAGGCTAAATTGAATATTGAAACTAAACTAAAAAGACTTATAAAATAAGAAAGTATGAAAATTCTTTTTCTTTAAACCAAAAAGCAACTTGTTAGGTCCCACTTGAATAGTCATAATAGACAAGGACTGAAAATGAGTCAACCTGAAAATGCACCATGAGAAAACAATTGCTACTTATAATAGGAAACCACTAAAGGTTAAAAGAAAGGAATGAATTCTTCACAGGCGTACCAACCCCAATGCGCATATCTTACCATTTGTATACTCTTTAACCATTCCCTTAATTAGGACTAATAAACCCGATGGTTGTGGCATTACCGCCATCCCAAAGGACAAGGTTTTAAGTATGTGCACTAGATATGACATAGTTAAGCATAGATTACAACTACATCAACAGAAGATCTCAAAATACAGCTTTTCAAAATATTCAAGAACTAACATCGCTACTGATCCATCCAGATTCCTTTGCTCTCTTATTTTCTTCAACTAGTTTACTAGCACGAGGGCGATTTACTGAGCATTTGCCTAAAATAAAACATGACAAACATTTCAAAATGTAAGTTAGAGCTCAATACATGCATTCTTGTAATGTTAAATGATCACTAAAAAATTGGTCAGGCATCCGCTTTCCAATTCATTTTATTTGAAACAGTGAATGAGATGAACATAAAATTGTATTACCAGTTATTATCTGGTACTGAAACCCTGGTAACTATTAGGATCTATAGATATATGTACACCTTCCAAGGCGATTGGGAGACGTGGCTTGAGGTTGCGAGTAACTAGAGGGCGAGTGCCCTATAATGATAACTGACTGGGTCACTAGTTTGGTGACAAATCACTAAATAAACTAATTCATTGGTATACTTATCAAGGCATTATGACTTTGATAAATACATTTTCATTTCTAAAGATACATGCAATAGACATACCTGGGTCTTTTAAAATGCAATCTCACTTGATAATATTTATGCTCAATAAGGAACGATATATTGTACCTTGATTCTACTTCAGAAATGTAATTATAGGTACATGTAGTTAAACACCACTCACTCTCATAATTTGTAATTTTAGTAGAAATATATTAATCAAATGACATTCATAACATAAACAATCTAATATAAGATAAGTTACACTAAGATGATTCTAAAATAATTTAACTCAAACAATTCAAATGAAACACCTGTTTTTGATATTCCTGAGATGTATAGTAAGGGTTTAAGGCTAAGAGGGGTGTAGTTAGGTTCTGGATAGTTTTAATCACACTAACTTGGCCCAATAAATACTACTGTTTAGTCATTACTCCTCCCTAATCCTCTGATTTTGTTCACATGTCCATTTAGTTCCGTTTTCCAACCTAAGTAAGTTTGTAAGCACAATCAAACTTATTAAACTAGCAACATTAATAACCATCCAAAACTCTTAATAATACTTCTAATTTTCACGGTTTCTTTCTTCTCTAATAAATCAAGCTAAATGCCCCTTCAAGGCCCACCAACTTTTGTTTCCTTGTTATCATTACCTTATTTTAGCCAAAACACTAAAAATTACTTCACTACCAACCTTACTCATTTTTCAATACTTTTCTTCATGTAATCACTCAAAATGTTCCCATATTTACATTATTAATCCAAACAACCTCTTTTCATCACTTATGGGATTTTCTATAATCCACTAATTTGGTAAAATTTGCAAACATCATTTTTCAAGGCCATAATATATCCAACCCTAAAATTTCATCTAGTTCAATCCAAATAAATATACTCGATTCAAAAATCAACCTCACCCATGCATCATCATGAAACCCTAGGTTATGGCCCATTCAAATTTACATCCAAAATCATCATCCACAACACTTAAGCTACTATTTATACCAAAGATCACAAAATTACATCAAAGAATCTCAAAGTTCATCACTTTCAACGTCAAGCTTGCATGATAATGTATGATTCCAGTTCTCACATACTTCCAAACTCCCCTCACATAATAAAACACCAAACTAACCCTCATTTTTATCAATATAGCATAATCCATAATCAAATCATTCATAAAAATTCAAAATTGAACAAGAAAAGAGTTAGGGTTTTACCTTACTTTAGGCTTGGATTTAGAGAGGAGGGGGTAGTGGGAGGTGGTGCTAGTGATGGATGGTGGTGCTGCGAGTAGAAGGGAGGTAATAGTAGTTGGGGAGAGTGGCTAGCACTGGTTGGAGGTGGTGGTAGCAGCAACAGGGTAGCAGCAGGGGAGGGGGAGCCAAGGTAAAGGAGAAAGAAGAAGAAGAAGAGAAAATGATTTTAGCTTTGGTTAGATTTTTGGTGATCACTTAGGTGATAAATATCCTCACAAAAGTAGCTTTCTACAGATTATAATTAGGTATAAATAATGGTAATTACCTTAGTTCACTTGCACTAACTTTTAGGGCCACTAATTGAGCTCAAATGAATGCTCAAAAAAATAGCACTACATTGCGATAGAATTTTTGCCTAGCTCAAAATTAAATTTTCGTGATGTTATAGAAAATAATTTATCGCTTATGCATATTTACCAATACCTACTATTGGTTCACCTAAAAGTTTTATGATAATTAAAAATCAAATTGTAAACTGGGGCCTAAAATGAATTTTTTTCAACCAGAATGATTAAATGTGATATATAAATGGGGAAAAATTAATAACATGGCGTAATTAAATAATCACAATTTAGGGCCGGCGTATTATAGCCTTCTCTAGTTAATGAATTTCATCCACAAAACTTATGAAGTTTTTCAAAACATGTAAGATTACGCCAAATAGGTGTTGGTACTTGGCTTTCATTTCTTCTTTAGTTTCCTAAGTGGCTTTTGAGGAGGTATGATTTGTCCAAAGTACTTTGACTAAGAGTATCTGCTTGTTGTGTAGCTGCTTAATTCTGCGATCTATTATCTGAACTGGGCACTCTTCATACACTAGATCCTCAGTGACTTCAACGAGCTTAGTTGTGACAACATGGTCAAGATCTAGAATGTACTTCGTGGGTTGTAAGATATGAAACAAGTTATGTACATGTTCAAATTCTACAGGCAGATCCAGCCAATAAGGTATAGGGTTTAACCTTTCAAAAACTTCATATGGTCCAATATATCTGGGGCTCAACTTTCCTCGCACTCCAAAGGTCCTTATACTCTTAGTTGGCAAAAATTTAAGAAAAACCTTACCATCTACCTGAAACTTCAGAGGCCTCCTTTTGTCAGTATAGCTTTTTTGTCAGCTCTAGGCAACCCGTATATGCTCCCAAATCTTCCTTATTGTTTCAGTAGTTTCTTGAATCAGTTCTAGGCCAAAGATCAATGCCTCATCTAAGTCACTTCAACACAAAGGGGTTCTACATTTTCTTCCATATAGAGCCTAAAATAGGTCTGTTTTAATGTTGGACGGGTAACTATTGTTATAAGAAAATTCTGCCAATGGTAAGTTGTCTTCCCATTTCCCTTAGAACTCTAGTACACAAGCCCTTAACATGTCTTCTAGAATTTGATTCACTCTTTTAGTTTGCTCATCTATCTCAGGGTGATGAGAGCTACTAAAATTTAATTTAGTTCCAAAGGCTTTTTAAAACACTTGCCAAAAAACGGGCTTAAAATCACTGATCTCTATCTAACACTATGTCTATTAGAATTCCATGCAATCAAACTATCTCATTAACATATAACTGGACCAGTCTTTCAAGTCCTCAAGTATCCCAAATTGGCAAAAAATAAAGATTTAATGAGTCGATCAACTATCACCCTAATGGAATTCTTCTTTGAAGGAGAAAGAAGTAATCCCATGACAAAGTCCATTGAGATTAAGTCTTACTTCCAAGTTGGAATTTCTAAAGGTCGTAGTCCACCCATAGGAAGTTGATGCTCAATTTAAACCTTTTGGTAAATCAGATACTTATCTACATACTTTGCAATCTATTTCTTCATATTATTCCACCAAAAGTATTGTTGCAAGTTTCTATGCATCTTGATGCCTCCTCGATGCACCGAGTATCAAGTATTGTGAGCCTCCTCCAAGATCTTCTTCATTAACTCCACATTTTTGGGCTCACACAGGTGATTCTGAAATCACAATGACCCATCTTCATGTACAATAAATCCAGGTGACTTCCCTCTCTTAAGATTTTGCTTTATCCTTTCGCGTTCAGGGCGATTTTCCTAGTTCACTCGAATTTCCTCCAATATGGGGGCCTATAAGGTAATTGCTAACAATTGAACACTTGCTTGCCCATGTGACATTAATTGAACACCCACGTCCTCAAGCTCTCTCAAGAGTTTCAAATAAGAAATCACTCAGTGTTCAAGCTATGTTGTGCCTTCCTACTTAGGGCATCTACCATAACATTTGCCTTTCCTAGGTGATATTGCATATGCGAATCAGAATCCTTAAGCAATTCTAGCCACTACCTTTGTCTCAAATTAAGCTCCATCTGAGTAAAGATATACTTCAAGCTATGATGATCATTATAGATCTTACGGGGTACTCAACATAAGTAATGTCCCCATATTTTTAGAGTGAAGACCACAACTGCTAGTTCCAGGACATAGGTAGGATAATTTCTCTTATAAGGCTTGACTTACAGGAGGCATAAGCTTCCACTTTATCTTCTTACATTAGCAGACACCCTAATGCATTCTTCGATGCATCACTGTAGATGGTGTACTCTATAATTTATACTAATACTGTTAGGATTAAGGCGATAGTTAATCGCTGCCTTAATGCTTGAAATGCCCTTTCGCACTTCTCTATCCACTTAAACTTAATAGCTTTGTTCAACAAATTGGTCAAGGGAGATGCTATCTTCACAAACCTTTATTAATAGCCAGCTAAGCTCAGGAAGCTTCTAATGTCAGGGACATTAGTGGGCCTTGGTCACTCTGTAATTGCTTTCACCTTCAGGGGGTCAACCTTAATCCCCTCATTTGAAACTACATGTCTAAAAAATACCAATTCTTCTAACTAGAACTCACCTTTTTTAAATTTGCCATATAATTAGTGTTCCCTCAAGGTCTGCAACACTATCCTTAAATGAACAGTGTGTTCATCTCTATCCTTTGAGTTTATCAAGATGTTATCTATAAACATGACCACAAACTTATCTAGTATTTGAAAACTCTATTCATAAGATCCATAAAGGCCGTGGGGGCATAGGTAAGGCCAAAGTGCATCACCGTGAATTCATAGTGACCATGTCTGGTCCTGAACACGGTCTTTAGGTTTAATCCTAAGCTGATGGCATCGAAACCTCAAATCAAACTTGGAAAAGACTCCGATCAAATAAATCATCTATTCATGGTAAAGGGTATTTGTTTTTGATGGTGATCTTATTCCGCTCTTTGTAATCAAAACACAACCTTAAGGTTCCATCCTTCTTCTTTAAAAATAAAACTAGGGCATCCCATGGTGACAGCCTTGGTCTGATGAATTCCTTTTATAATAGCTCAATTAATTGAATATTCAGTTCTCTAAACTCTGTTGGGGCCATACGATATAGGCATTTGGAGATGGGTTGGGTACCATGGGCTAATTCAATCTCAAAATCAATTTCTTTTTGAGGGAGCAGTCCTGGTAACTCTTCAGGGAAAACATCTCTAAATTCACAAACTACAGGAATATCTTCTACTTTTTCTTCCTTTTTTTTGAGTGTCAATGGCATAACACCAATACCCAATACATTCTTGACACAATAGCATACTTAAGGTCTTCAGATAAAAGCATACTTCTTTCCCTCCTTCATCCCTCAAAATAACCTTAAGGTCTTCACAATCAATCTTGGCCTCATAAGTACGTGACTAGTTCATCCCCAGAATGATATCAAAGTCTGACAAATCAAATTAAATCAAGTCCATAGGAAATATAATTCCACCAATAGTAAAAGGGACAAGTTATAAAAGATAGGGCACTCAACTATAGAGTCATTGATAACGTGATTCTATAACTGGTTTCTACCTTTATACTCTTAAGGTTCAATTGTATGATAGATCGGGTAGATATAAATGAATGAGTAGCACCTGAATCAAACAATACATGAAATGGCTTTGAATTTAAAAAGAGAGTTCCAGTAACTACCGTACCAGAGATGGTAGCTTCCTTTTTGCTCATCATGAACACCTTTCCTAGTGCTGCATACCTTGGAGGTGGGAGCCCTTAGTGAGGTGGAGCCAAGGGTTTTGTTGCGCCCTTGTCTACAACCTTCAGTCTTCGGGGATAGGCAACAATGGGATGATTCGGGCTACCACTTAAACATACATTTATTAGTTCTCACTCGACATTCAGCAGTGGTATAGTTGGTTTTTCCACATGTCCCATAAGGCTCCACTAGGCCTATAGGACCCCTCTTAGGAGGAGCGTAAGCAGGCTTCTTTTGATTTATACTCTTACTTGGAGCTCCCTGCTCAGTACACTTCCTCTTTTGATTAATCGGGTTTAAGGCCCTAAGCTCAATCTTCACTCGATCCACTTCAACTGCTCATTTATATAACTCCTGGTAGGTATGGAATAGTTGACCAGCTAGTTGATTATGAATATAGAAAGCTAAACCCTCTTCAAATCTCCTCATCTTCAGTCTTTTAAACGACACAAACTCAGGAATAAACCTATATAGTTTCGTAAACTTAGTAGCATATTGCATTACTATCATACTAACACTCGTCCTGAATTCCATAAATTCATTTTCCTTCTACCGTTGAACTATAACTAGGTAAAATTTTAACTCTCTGTTCTTTTAAGAATTTATTCCAAGTGAATTCAGGCCCTAAAAACCTATCCTTCACAGTGTTCCACCAAATATCTGCTTCCCCAGTTAGGTAAAACGTCCCCATGCTCAGGTTTTTCTTATTTAGAACCTCTATTACTATAAAAATCTTCTCTATCCTTCTAATCTATTCCTCTAGCTCCACTAGGTCGTACTTTTCATCATAAACTTTACGATTATGTCTTACTACCCTACCTGCTAGTTCATCTTCTTTAGGAGGGATTTTAGAAGGTGCCAGTGGAATATGTTTCATCAATTCAGACACCAAGGTATGCTAGTTCCATTAGGGTTTGGTGCCACATTACACAAAGCTTGGTTACCTAACCCTTGACATTGGTCTAAATTATCTCCAATGGGGGTCTCTACCTTTTTTTGCACAGATTCAGACATTCTAATTATACATTAAACAGAGTAATTCAGCCACTTAACTACAACGAACTTAGAAGATAAGTATGCACAATAGATACAAGCTAACATGGTTCAAATATCATAAAACATAAACCAAGGCTTCATTATATCATTGTCATAGCCGTTTGTTTACATACATACACATGGTTCAACAGAAGAATATCACATCCAACTGCATAACTAAGGTCAGTCCTTACTTTACCTTTTAACTAAAACACTACCTAGCCCCAATAAAATAAGTGCATCACATGCCCCAAAAGAAGGCGAGACTGGTCAACACAGCAAGAAGGATCTGTCTAACTATATATAATGCTATAACTTGCAAAAAATTCATCTATTTAATAACCGAACTCTATATACATATGGGGCTCAAAATGTAACCTAACTAATAAGTCAGCACCTAAGTCAACCTTACGATCCCTAGATGGATCGTAGTCTTGGTCAGACTCATCCCCAGGCTCATTGTCCGAGTCAAAACTATTGTCTAACGCGCCACGCTCTGCATCTTCAACGTCATGATCAGCCGAATGTTCCCCCAACTCCAGCTCATTCTCGAGATCCTTCTCTAGGTCCTCCTCTGACCCTCATCAAGGTCCTCCATGAGCCCACTGTCAGAGCTAAGCTCTACTATCTTTAGTGTACCAGGGAGATCCGTAACCATGTGAACCTCTTCTGATCCATCAAATAAAGGGATCCCTCTTCAGATCTCGATGACACTAGGCTGCCAGGCAGCTGAGGAGCGCTCGGTGCAGGTTGTGATGTTGGTCCCTAAGCAGGTGCAGGTGGTGCAGGTGGGGGAGATGCCAACTGTAAAGAAAATTCGTATTACAAAGTCTCCATAGCAATCCTCCTCTACTCAAACTCCTATTTAAAAATAACTCGATGGTAATGGTAGCCCAAGCCCCGTGAAGCTAGAATCTAGGTTCGTCCCACCTCGGGGCTCCAGTCGTCATAAACTTATGATATCGTGTCTTATACTCAGCCCAAGGGGCAACTATAGGTGAGGACCACAATAGCCTACGTGTAAGGACCGTAACGCTATGAAACTTAGAAAATGGATCCTGTAAGTAGGCTACCATACTAGCATGTAGCAAAGAGATGTGAGTAGCCACAGAAGTATCCGGCATTGTATTCACTGTATATGGATCTATCTAACAGCATAAAAAAAGAACATATAAGAGATAAGCAGACATTTCTATTATCATGAATCTCTGACGATACAATAATAGCAATCACTAAGTAACCTTGTCTCACCCTACTATCTCTACTCTCCATACCCCATAAGCCATCAGGGAAAATCAAACCTGGCTCTAATACAAAAACTGTAATACCCCTAGTGCGCATGTCTCATTATTTGTAAACTCTTCAATCATTCCCTTAATTAGAACTGATAAACCCGATCGTTGGGGCATTACCATTGTTAAAAAGGAGATGGCTTATAGTATGTGTTCTAGATATAACATAGTTAAGCATAGATTACAACCATACACATTCAAACATTATCAAAACCATATACAAATAACTACTAACACCTACAGGGTTTACACACCATAATAGAACAATTCTTCAAGAAGTTTACAACTACATCAACTGAAGATCTAAAAATACAGCTTCCAAAATATTCGTGAACTAACATCACTACTAATCCATGCAGATTCCCTTGCTCACTTACTTTTTTCAACTAGTTTGCTAGCATGAGAGCGATTCAGTAAGCATTTACCTAAAACAAAACATGACATACATTTCAAAATATGAGGCGAAGCTCCATACATGCATTCCGTTATTATTAGATGATCACTGAAAAATTAGTTGGGTGCCCACTTTACAATTCATTTTAATTTAAAATAGTGAATAAGATGAATGTAAAACTATATTGGTATTTATTATGTAGTAGAGAACCCCTGGTAACTGTTACGATATATAGATAGGTGTATACCTAGTAAGCTTATCAAGCGACCTAGCCTTAGGCCGCATGGGTAACTGGAGGGTGAGTGCCCTATAATGATAGCTGATGGCATCACTAATTGGGGGATAAATCATTGAATAAACGGATTCATTCATATACTTATCAAGGCATTATAACTTTGATAAATACAATCTGATTTCCAAAGATACACGCAGTGGACGTATCTGTGGTTTTTAAAATGCAATCTCACTTCATAATATTTATGCACAATGGGGGAGCGATACACTAGGCCCTGATTCTGCTTCAAAAATTTAATTATATGTATATGTAGTTAGTAAACAATACTCAGTCCTATAATTTGTAACTTTAATAAAAATTTATTAATTAAATGGCATCTGCAACTCAAACAATTCAATATAAGATAAGTCACACCATGATGATTTTAAAACAATTTAGCTCAAACAATTCAAAGGGAATATGGGTCTTGATATTCCTCAGATGGGTAATCAGGTTTTAAGGCCAAAAGCAGTGCAGTTGGGTTCGAGGTAGTTTTAATCACACTAGCTTGGCCCGAAGAACATTGTTCTTGAGTCATTACTCTCTCCACTCCTCCTATTTCATTCCTATGTCCATTTAGTTCCGTTTTCCAACCCAATTAAGTTCCTAAGTATAATCAAAGTTATTTAACTTGGCAACATTAATAACTATCCAAAACTCTTAATAATACTCCTAATTCTCACAGCTATTTCTTCTCTCATAAATCAAGCTAAATGCCCCTTTAAGGCCCACTAACCTTTGCTTCATTCTTATCATTACCTTATTTTAGCCAAAGCATTAAAAGTTAATTCATGATCAACCTTACACGTTTTTTAATACTTTTCATCACATAATCACTCAAAATGCTCCCATAAACTCACTTGCTTGCATTATTAGGCTAAACAACTTCTTTTGGTCACTTATGGGATTCTTCATAACCCACTAATTTTTGCAAAATTCGCACACCATCATTTTTTAACCCCATAACATATGCAACCTTCAAATTCTGTCTAATTCAGTCCAAATAAACATAATCAATTCAAAAATCAACCTTATTCATGCACGATGATGAAAGGCTAGGTTATGCCCAATTCAAATTTACATCCAAAATCATCATCCACAACACTGAAGCCACTTTTTATACTAAAGATCACAACATTAGGTCAAAGAATCCCAAAGTTTATCATTTTAAACACCAAGCTCGCATGATCATGTATGATTCCAATTCTTACATGCTTCCAAACTCCCGCACACATAACAAAACACCAAACTAACACTCATTTTTATAAATATGACATGATCCATATCAAATCATTCATAGAAACCCAAAGACAAACAAGGAAAGAGCTAGGGTTTTACCTCACTTTAGGAATGGATCTAGAGAGGAAAGGGTAGTGGGTGGTGGTGCTGGGAGCCAAGGGGACATATCAGGAGCTGTGGAGGGTGGCTAGCACTGGCTGGAGGTGACAGTGACAACAGCAAGGTAGCGGCAGTTGGGCATTAACAGGGGAGGAGGGAGTCGTGGGTTAAGGAGAAAGAAGAAGAAGAGAAAATGATTTTGGCTTTGGCTAGATTTTTGAAGATCAATTAGGTGACAAGTATCCTCACAAAAGCAGATTTTTACTAATTATAATTAGGCATAAATAATGATAATTAGCTTAATTTACTTGCAACAACATTTTGGACCACTGACTGGTCTCAAATCAATTGGGCTTAAAAAAATAGCAGTCCATTGCGATAAAATTTTTCTTAGCTCAAAATTAAATTCTCATTATCTTATGGAATACAATCTATCTATTAATTATATCTGCTGGGGCCTAGTATCGATTCACCCAAAATTTTTACAATAATTAGAACTCGAATTGCAAAGTGGGGCCCAAAATAAATTTTTCCCAACCGGAATGCTCAAATGCGATAAATAAATGTGGGAAAATTAATAACATTGGCATAATTAAATAAATAATCATGATTTAGGGTGGGGCTACGACAACGAGCCACACACCCAGGCATCAAACCAACTTATGTCACACCTAAGGGAATGTTACAACATGTTCGGGGGCAGGGGAGGTGGCTTTGATCCTAGGGAGATCAACGGAGCTAACCTAACATCACATTACAGCATCACAACTCCAAAAGATAAAGCTCCGCACTAATCAAATTATAAGAGGAGCATTTGAGCAAAATAACGCAATACATCAACATACCCCAACATGTAACAATAGACAAAGGAAATGTTCCTCCAAGAAGACGGAACTTATTCCGAACCTAGAAAAAGAGGGAAAGAGGCGGTTAGAAAACCACACACTCAGTAAATAATTATCACCCATAAAATCCAAAATATTTCACACCATTCGTTCCATATCGTGACTAAAATACTATTTGTGAACCGATAGTATAGGATAAGAAATCGTTCTTATAAACTTTCAACAGAATAAGACTAAAGCCTCTGTTCCATTAGATGCTGAATAAAAACATCATAAAAGTGTCACATTTGATCTATTCAAAGCATTTTGATCACTCACCTATAAGCAAGATGCGTGCAAATAATATGAAAACACATTTTTAGTTTTAGCTTAATGGAACTGAAATTCCTTTTCGAACACTATTTGGGGCTAAAACCCTTGAAAAATGACCACAATTCACTTAATTGAATTAAAAATTATTTTATAGGGCATTCGTGAGTTGTTGATCATAAGTTCCTGCCTAAGACGACTGAGATGCATACCCGCAAGATGCTTAGGATCCCAAGACATGCTAAAGTCTATAATTTACCTTACTCCCTCAGGACAATATTAAACTAAAATGCATAGGTTAGTTTTTTGAAATCCAAAAATGTATCAGAAATTCTATGGCTTGGAACCATAGGCCACTCTATTCTTTGGAAACCGACCACAATGCAAAGCCCTAAAATCATTCACATTAACAAAGGGTTTTTCCGTGAATAACAACTTTCGTAAGAAAATCCCCTTTCTAAATTTTTAACTACTCTATCAACTTTATCAAAACTCATAATAATTTTAAAACTTGGTAACGCACCCCAGGCAACACAATAGCCCTAGTGTTTGGCTAAGGGCGTGACATACCCACAAGGAATATGAGTCGCAGTAAGCACAGTATGTCGACAACTTAAGCCACCTTAGAAATCCTAGTTCCTCAAATGTCTATTTAATATAAAAAGGCGACCATTCTAAGAGGAAAACACATAAAAAAAAACAACGAGGGTTCTCTAAAGAGATTTTTCTACACAAAACCTTACGGCTCTTAGGCTATGAGATCATAAAGGTTCTTTGAACAGTGAGTTCCCTCTTTGACTAGTGATTCATAGCCAAGGTTTCGCTGTAGGATTAAGGCAACTTCATTTATGCTTAATTCGACATATTAATTCCTTCACTGATATCAGAGCCAATTGGCTTGTTTCCCAGTTGGACTACTTATATAAATTTCTTGAAATTTGTGTAAGTGATTAAGGTTTGTTATTCGATTTATCAGCGATTAAAATTGAAACTTCATGCTATTATTTCATATCCAATCTCTTGACAAATGTATGTGAAATTCGGAAACCCGATAGGGCTTGAAGAGAGTTTGAATTTGATATATCATAAGGATGATTTCGTTAAGTATATTGTGAATAATTAAGGAATGAATTCTAGGGTTCTCGACATATGAAACTCCAAATTCCATTTCTTAATGGTTGATTTCGTTCAATTTTCATTCACATTGATGCATGGTTACCTTATCCATTCAGTTTCAACCAAAGCCCCTCAATTTATTGGTCGATTTAATAAAAAATTTGCTCGAATTTTGGCAAAATTTATTGTCAGCGTTTCTAGGATTCAGTTGAGTAGCAGAACTCGATGTTGGGTCCAATTTGGTCTACTTGTCCCTTCATTGATGCTGGATTCATGTTGGGCTTATATTGCTTTGCAAAATACCTCAAAAATTCTATGTAATTTGTCCAGAATATAGCCGAATGTTTGCAAAAAAAGTTTCAGCGTGCCTAGGGTTATTTGTCGAGTTAAACCTGATTGTTAATCTATTATGGTTATTGTTTCGGTAATTAATGTTCACACATGGCGTTACCCATGAGATTTTGATAAAAATCCCTAAAACATTTTCATAATATGTATCGAAATTTGGCCACAATTTAACGAAACACTGCCAGCATTGGTAGAGGGTAAGGGTTCATGTTTGTGAACCCCTTTTTATCAATTTTCATCAATTTTGGATATTAATTTAAGCAATTGATTAGTAAAAAAGGTGTAGAAGAAAATTATAAGTAAAAGTCATCGAATGTCTAACACCAATTCACCGATTTTTGGCCAAAATTTGTTGAAATTGCGCTGACGTGCTACTTATTTTTTAGGAATTAAGACTCAATTTTGGGGTTGTCTTGCCTAATTTTTCGTAAATATTTGCTGCAATCAGCCCTAAAATATTTTAGGATGAATCCCAATGTGCGACTTGGATTGATTTGAGCGCAAATTGGTGATTTGGGATGCGATATGTGCTTTGATTGCAGTGACCCGCTTCCCTTGCTATCCGAGTCGTGTGACCACAGCCATGGGTTCGGAAAGACCTGCCGCCCCCACCCCCCGACATCATGCCAATCACACATGACTGCCCTTCTGTTATTTTTTATGTGGTCTTAATTTTTTTAAAAAAACTTTTTTTGCCTTGAAAATTTTGGGCATATAGTTGACTAGAATTATTGACTAGTTGACCACAAGCGTTGACAAAGCATAAAATTTTTTGAGAAATTATGTGGCCACATGAATTTATATAATTTGATTGGAATTTTTTATGATATTTCTCAAATATTCTTTTTCATGAGTAGATATTTATGATGCCTGATATCATCTTTTGAGAATGAAATATCATGTGATTTGCTGACAATCTTTTATTTTAGCATATTTTATTTCTATTAAATTTTATGAGAAATATGAGCACGTTGATTTGATATCAGTAGATTAATTTAAGCAAAAATATTAATTTAAGTAAAAATTTATTAATTAAATGGCATCCACAGCTCAAACAATTCAATATAAGATAAGTAACATTACGATGATTCTAAAACAATTGAACTCGAACAATTCAAACAGAATAGGGGTTTTGACATTCCTGAGATGGATAATAAGGGTTTAAGGCCAAGAAAGGTGTAGTTGGGTTCGGGATAGTTTTAATCACGCTAGCTTGGCGTGACAAATATGGTTCTTAAGTTATTACCCTCCCTACTCCTTCGATTTCATTCACATGTTTATTTAGTTCAGTTTTCCAACCCAAGTAAGTTTCTAAGTACAATACGTTAATAATCATCCAAAACTCTTAATAATACTCCTAATTTTCACGGGTATTTTATTCTCTCACAAATCAAGCTAAATGCCCATTTATGGCCCATTAACCTTTGGTTCATTCTTATCATTACCTTATTTTGGCCAAAACACTAAAAGTTACCTCACGATCAACCTTACACATTTTTCAATACTTTTCTTCACATAATCACTCAAAATACTCCCATAAACTCACTTGCTTGCATTATTAGTCGAAACAACCTCTTTGGTTCTCTTATGGAATTTTTCATAACTCACTAATTTTGACAAAATTCAGACAATATCATTTTTCAACCCCATAACATATCCAACCTTCAAAGTCTGTCCAATACAATCCAAAAAAACATAATCGATTAAAAAATCCACCTCACTCATGCACGATCATGAAACCCTAGGTTATGCCCAATTCAAATTTACATCCAAAAATCATCATTCACGAAACTTAAGCCACTCTTTATACCAAAGATCACAAAATTAAGTCAGAGAATCTAAAAGTTTATCATTTTCAACATCAAGCTCGCATGATCAGGTCTGATTCCAATTCTTACAAGCTTCCAAACTCCCGCACACATAATAAGACACCAAATGAAGACTCATTTTTATCAATATAATATGATCCATAATCAAATCATTCATAAAAACTCAAAGTTAAATAAGAAGAGAGCTAGGGTTTTACCTCACTTTAGGCTTGGATTTAGAGAGTAGGGGTAGTGGGTGGTGGTGCTCAGAGCAAAGGGGATGCGGCAGGAGCTAGGGAGGGTGGCTGGCACTGGCTGGAGGTGGCAGTCATAGCAGCACGGCAGTAGCAGTAGGGCAGCAACAGGGGAAGAGGGAGACGTGGGTTAAGCAGAAAGAAGAAGAAGAGAAAGTGATTTTGGCTTTCGCTAGATTTTTGGAGATCAATTATGTGACAAATATCCTCGCAAAATTAGCTTTTTACTAATTATAATTAGGCATAAATAATGGTAATTAGCTTAATTCACTTGCACCAACCTCTTGGAAAACTAATTGGCTCAAATGAATTAGGCTTGAAAAAATAGCAGTCCATTACGATAAAATTTTGCGAAGCTCAAAGTTAAATTTTCATTATGTTATGGAAACTAATTTATCGCTTAATTATGTTTATTGGGGCCTAGTATCGATCCACCTGAAATTTTGACGGTAATTAAACTCAAATTGTAAAGTGGAGCCCGAAATAAATTTTTCCCAACCGAAATGATCAAATGCGATAAATAAAAGCGGGAAAATTCATAACATGGTATAATTAAATTAATACTCATGATTTAGGGTGGAGCTATTACAATGAGTCAAAAACCCAGGCATCAAACTAATTTATGTCACACCTAAGGGAATGTTACAACATGTTCGGCGGCAGGGGAGGTGGCGTTGATCCTAAGGAGATCAACAGAGCCAAACTAACATTATATTACAACACTACAAGTCCAAAAGATAAAGCTCCACACCAATCAAATTATAAGAGGAGCATTCGCGCAAAATGATGCAATATGCCAACATCCCCCAACATCTAATAACAGACAAAGAAATGTTCTTCCATGAAGACGGAACTTACTTCGAACCTAGAAAAAGAGGAAAAGAGGGGGTAAGAAAATGACATGCTTAGTAAATAACTATCACCTATAAAACCCAAAATATTTGCACACCATTCGTTCTGTATTAGCTCTAAAATACTATATGTAAACCAGTAGTATAGGATAAGAAATCGCTTTTATAAACTTTCAACAGAATAAAACTGAAACCTCTGTTCCATTGGATGCTAAATAAAAACTTCATAAAAGTGTCACGTTTGAACCATTTAAAACATTTTCACGCACTGTAAGCAAGAAAAGTGCGAATAATATGAAAGCACATTTTTTGTTTTAGCTTAATGGAACTAAAATCCCTTTTTGAAGACTGTTTGGCGTTGAAACTAAACCTGGTAAAACTGACCTGAGACACGAAACCCAAACTGAACGACCCGGATCCATACCCGAACTGACACCCGAAATGGGATAAACTGATTTAGAACCGAACACTCGAAGTAAACCGATCCAGAACCAAACGAAACCTGAATTGTAGCATGACCAAAAATGACCCGACGTAATTCAAACCCGATCCATAGTGACCTGACCTGAAGTGAACCGAAAATGGGCAACCCGAACCCGAACCAAACTGTACCCGACTTAAAACCGTACCCGATCTAACATTCCTATTTTACCACCTAATTCACTTAATGACTTAATGCAATGCACGCTATGGTTATAGATTTATAATATCATCCTGTGACTACTGTTAAGATTTCTGCACTACTGATCTACAATTCTAAATCATCTTCACAACATATTTAATTCTACAAACTCATATTCAAGAATGTATCGTTGCATATGATCTCATAATAATGTGACTCATTTGAATTTTGGGCAATTAAATTTCAAATCTCGAGTTTCAATAACGAGCATTCACAATCACACAAATATGATGCTAACTGAAACATACTCATATATTATTGTTTCTTTTTAGTTTTGACGCATTGAGTAAATACAGATCAAGTTATTAATCTCACAAAGACAAATCTTTGAATGTTGATGTATGATCATTTAACGAGCTATCAGAGAACATTGATTTGATTACTAAAAATGTCGACTTGAACCAACCTGTGTCCATTTACCAACTCCAAATATGACAAATATGAAGTTATAAACTAACACCGAGGTCTAAATAAAAATTTGTTATTTTCTTTCTTTTTTTTTTCATTCTTCAAGGTATATTTTGGTATTGGGGCACATAACTGAGACCATTGACAAACGATTTGAGTTAGGTAGGTCCACTAATTTTGTCATCGCAAGAATTCAATTAAGATGATTAAAATTTCACTCAACAACACATAGTCATTTAGATAATTGAATGACGCATTTGATGTAGGGTTAGGTATGAGTTGTATACTTGTACTTGTAATTTACTAATTTTCTTAGTAAATTTAGAACTAACCCCAAATAATTTCCCATTGATTATATACATACATATATATATATATATATATATATATATATATATATATATATATATATATATATATATATATGTATGTATGTATATATGATATATATATATATTATATATATATATATATATATATATATATATATGTATAATATATATGTTTCTATATATATATACACACACACACACACACACACACATATATGTATCTATATATATATTATATATATATAATATATATATATATATATATATATATATATGTATGTGCATATATAGGTGTGTGTGCGCGCGCGCGCACGCGCACACGCGTATATATATATATATATATATATATATATATATATATATATATATATATATATATATATATATATATATATATATGTATGTATGTATGTATGTATGTATGTATATGTATAATCAATTAATCATTAATGTTTGAATTGAAAGAGAAATCTAGAATAAATGGGTTTGTCTAATTAAATAGTTTTTATCTTTTAAATACAAGTTAAGAGTAAGGAACTAAAGATGGCTATATTGAAAACATACAATGATTTGAAATTAACCCAACTTGATTTATTCCCGATTCGATTTACACCTGACCCGATATTGACCCAAACATTGCACTGAATCTCACCCGACCCAAATTACACTTGACCCATACCCAATTCGAACCGAGTTACCGTAGACAACCCAAAACGGACCCGACCAGAACTCCACCCGAACCAAAGCCCAACCAACCTGAACATAGTATGCATAAGTGACCCGAACCTGAATCGAACCTGAACATAGTACGCATAAGTGACCCGAACCTGAACCGAACCAGACCTGAACGCATTTGATGTAGGGTTAGGGATGAGTTGTGTATTTATATTTGTAATTTACTAACTTTCTTAGTAAATTTAGAACTAACCCTAATTAATTTTCCATTGATTATATATATATATATATATATATATATATATATATATATATATATATATATATATATATTATATATATATATATATATATATATATATATATATATATATGTGTGTGTGTGTGTGTGTGTGTGTGTGTGTGTGTAAGCAATTAATCATTAATGAATGAATTGAAAGAGAAATCTAGAAAAAATGGGTTTGTTAATTAAATGGTTTTTACCTTTTAAATACAAGTTAAGAGTAAACAAGTAAAGATGGCTACATTGAAAATATGCAATGATTTGAAATTAACCTAACTTGATTTATACCCGATTCGATTTACACCTAACCCAATATTGACCAAAATATTGCACTAAATCCCACCCGACCCAAATTACACTCGACCCATAATTCGAACTGGGCTACTGTAGATAACCTGAAACAGACCCGAGCAAGACTCCACCCGAACCGAACCAGAATCGACCCGAACATAGGACCCATAAGTGACACGAACCCGAACTTCACCCGAACTGATAGAAAACGACCCGAACGTGGTTGACCCGAAAGTGACCCTAATCCGCACTTCACCCACACCTGACCCGAACATAGTCGACCCGAAAGTGATACGAACCGAATTAAGACCCAAACCGTACCCAACCCGAATGACCCATTTGCCAGGTCCAGTTAAAACCCTTAAAAAATTACCACAATTCACTTAATTGAACTAAAACTCATTCCTAGGGCATTTGGGAGTTTTTGGTCATAAGTTCCTTCCCAAGACGGGTGAGACGCATACTCGCTAGACACCTAGGATCTCGGGACACACTAAAGCCTATAATTTACCTTACTCCCTCAGGATAACATTAACGTGAAACATATAGGTTAATTTTCTAAAACCCAAAAATGTATCGGGAATTCCATGGCTTGGAACCATAGGCCACTCAATTCTTTAGAAACTGACCATAATGCAAAGCCTTAAAATCATTCACATTAACAAAGTGTTTTCCCATGAATAACAACTTTCGTAAGAAAATCCGCTTTCTAACTTTTTAACTACTCTATCAACTTCATTAAAAATCATAATAATTTTAGAAACTCGATAAAGCACCCCAGACAACACAATAGCCATAGTATTTGGCTTAGGGTGTGATATACCCATAAGGGGTGTGAGCGTAACAAGCACAATATATCAATAGTTTAAGCCACCTTAGAAAGCCTAGTTCCTCGACTATCTATTAATATAAAACGGGGACCAATCTAGGAAGAAAACACATGAAAAACAACGAGGGTTCTCTAGAGAGATTTTTCCTCACAAAACCTTATGGCTCTTAGGCTATGAGATCGTAAAGCTTCTCTGAATTGTGAGTTCCTCCCCCAACAAGTGATTCAAAGCCAAGATTCGATCGTCGTCCGTTGAAGGATTAACGTAACTTCATTTACGCTTAATTTGATGTATTAATTTCTTCATTGGTATCAGAGCCAATCGGCTTGTTTCCTGGTTGGACTATTTATGTAAATTTCTTGAAATTTGTGTCAATGATTAAGGTTTATCTTTCGGTTTAGTAGCGATTAAAATTTAAACCTCATGCCATTATTTCATGTCCAATCTCTTGACAAACTTCTATGAAATTCTGAAATTTGATAGAGCTTGAAGAGAGTTTGAATTTGATATATTGTAAGCATGATTTCATTCAGTATATTGTGAATAATTAAGGAATGAAATTCTAGGGTTTTTCATGTATGAAACCCTAAATTCCATTTCCCAATCATTGATTTCATTCAATTTTCATTAAAATTGATGCACGGCCTACCTTACCCATTCAGTTTCAACCAAAGGCCCTTAGGTTGTTGGTCGATTTAATAGAAAATTTGTTCAAATTTTGGCACAATTTATTGTCAGCATTTCTAGGATTTAGTCAAGTAGTAGAACTTGATGTTGGGTCTAATTTGGTTCATTTGTCCCCTCATTGATGCTAGATTCATGTTGGGCTTATGCTGCTTTGTAAAATACCTCAAAAGTTCTATGAAGTTTGATTAGAATATAGTCGAATGTTTGTAAAAAACGTTTTACGCATACAGTTGACTATAATGCTTGACTTGTGTTATTTTTTACTTGGTCTTAAATTTTTTTTAAAAACTTTTTTTCCATAAAGATTTTGGGCATACAGTTGACTAGAATGCTTGATTTGTTGACCACAGGGGTTGACTAAGCATAAAATGTTTTGAGAAAGTGTGCGGCCACATGAATTTATATAATTTGACTGGAATTTTTTATGATATTTCTCAAATATTCTTTTTTTATGAGTATATATTTATGATGCCTGATATCTTTTTTTGAGAATGAAATATCATGTGATTTCTAGAGAATTTTTTATTTTAGCATATTTCATTTCTACTAAATTTCATGAGAAATATGAGCATGTTGATTTGATATCATTAGATTAATTTAAGCAAAATATTAATGTAAGTGAAAATTTATTTATTAAATGGCATCCATAACTCAAACAATTCAAAATAAGATTAGGTACACCATGATGATTCTAAAACAATTTAACTCAAACAATTCAAATGGAATAGGGGTTTTGATATTTCTGAGATGGATATTTAGGATTTAAGGCCCAGAGGGGTGTAGCTGGGTTCGGGATAGCTTTAATCACACTAGCTTGGCTCGATAAATATTGCTCTTTAGTCATTACTCTCCCCACTCCTTCGATTTCATTCACATGTCCATTTAGTTCAGTTTTTCAACCCAAGTAAGTTTCTAAGTACAATCAAAGTTGTTTAACTTAGCAATGTTAATAATCATCCAAAACTCTTAATAGTACTCCCAATTTTCACAGTTATTTTATTCTTTCATTAATCAAGCTATATGCCCCTTTAAGACCCATTAACCTTTGCTTCATTCTTATAATTACCTTATTTAAGCCAAAACACTAAAAGTTACTTCACGAGCAACCTTACAAATTTTTGAATACTTTTCTTCACATAATCACTCAAAATGCTCCCGTAAACGCACTTGCTTGCCTTATTAGTCTAAACAACCTCTTTTGATCACTTATGGGATTTTTCATAGCCCATTAATTTTAGCAAAATTCACACAGCATCATTTTTCAACCCATAACATATCCAACCTTCTAATTCCATCTAGTCCAATCCAAATAAACATAATCGATTAAAAAATCGACCTTACTCATACACGATCATGAAACCCTATGTTATGTCCAATTCAAATTTACATCTAAAGTCATCATGCACAATAGTTCAGCCACTCTTTATACTGAAGATCACAAAATCAAGTCAAAGAATCTCAAAGTTTATCTTTTTCAACATCGAGCTTGCATGATCATGTATGATTCCAATTCTTACATGCTTTCAAACTCCCGCATACATAATAAAACACCAAGCTAGGACTCATTTTTATCAATATAGCATGATCTAGAATCAAATCATTCATAAAAACCCAAAGTTAAGGAAGAAAAGAGCTAGGGTTTTACCTCACTTTAGGCTTGGATTTAGAGAGGCGGAGGTAGTGGGAGGTGGTGCTAGGAGCAAAGGGGACATGACTGGAGCTGGGGATGGTGGCTGGCACTGGCAGGAGATGGCAGCAACAGTAGCACGGCAGCAGCAGTAGGGCAGCAATAGGGGAGAAGGGAGACATGGGTTAAGGAGAAAGAAGAAGAAGGGAAACTGATTTTGGCTTTGGCTAGATTTTTGAAGTTCAATTAGGTGACAAATGTCCTCGCAAGGTAGCTTTTTACTAATTATAATTAGGCACAAATAATGGTAATTAGCTTAATTCACTTGCACTAACTTTTTGGGCCACTGATTGGGCTCAAATGAATTGGGCTTGAAAAAATAGCAGTCCATTACAATAAATTTTGCATAGCACAAAGTGAAATTTTCATTATGTTTTGGAAAGTAATTTATCGCTCAATTATATTTACAAGGGCCTAGTATCGATTGACCAGAATTTTTTATGATAATTAAAACTTGAATTGCAGAGTGGGGCCCGAAATAAATTTTTCCCAACCGAAATGATCAAATGCGATAAATAAATGCCGGGAAAACTAATAACATGGCATAACTAAATGAATAATTTTGATTTAGGGTCCGGCTATTACAATGAGTCACACACCCAGGCATCAAACCAACTTATGTCATGCCTAAGGGAATGTTACAACATGTTCAGGGGCGGGGTAGGTCGCATTGATCCTAAGGAGAACAACGGAGGCAAATTAACATTGTATTACAACATTGCAAGTCCAAAAGATAAAGCTCCACACCAATCAAATTACAAGAGGAGCATTCTGGCAAAATAACGCAATACATCAACGTTCCCGAACATGTAATAACAGACAAAAGGAATTTTCTTCCATGAAGATGGAACTTACTCAGATTCCAGAAAAAGAGGAAAAGAGGGGGGGTAAGAAAACCACACGCTCAGTAAATAACTATCACCCATAAAACCCAAAGTATTTGCACACCATTCGTTCTATCTTAGCAATAAAATACCATTTGCAAACCAATAGTATAGGATAAGAAATCGCTTTTATAAACTTTCAACAGAACAAAACTGAACATCTGTTCCGTTGGATGCTAAATCAAAACTTCATAAAAGTCACTTGCCTATAAGCAAGACGTGTGCAAATAATATGAAAAGACATTTTTAATTTTAGCCTAATGGAACTGAAATCCCTTTTTAAATACTATTTGTGGTTAAAACCCTTAAAAAATTACCACAATTCACTTACTTGAATTAAAACTTATTCCTAGTGCATTCGGGAGTTGTTCGTCATAAGTTCCTTCCCTAGACCGGTGAGAGGCATACCCTCTAGACACTTAGGATCCTGGGACATACTAGACTCCATAATTTACCTTACTCCCTCAGAATAATATTAACCTGAAATGCATAGGTTAATTTTAGAAATCCAAAACTGTATAGTGAATTCCATGCTTCGGACCAGGGGCCACTCAATTCTTTGGAAATCGACCGTAATGCAAAGCCTCAAAATCATTCACATTAACAAAGTGTTTTGCCGTCAATAATAACTTCCGCTAGAAAATCCCCTTTCTTAATTTTAACTACTCTATCAACTTTTTTAAAAATCGTGATAATTTTAAAAACTTGGTAAAGCACCCCAGGCAACACAATAGCCATAGTGTTTAGCTTAGGGTGTGATATACCCATATGGGGTGTGAGCGCAATAAGCACAATGAGCGGACAACTTAAGCTACCTCAGAAGGCCTAGTTGCCCGATTGTCTATTTAACATAAAAAGGGGACCATTCTAAGAGGAAAACGCATAAAAAAACAACGAGGGTTCTCTAAAGAGATTTTTTCTACACAAAACCTTATGACTCTTAGGCTATGAGATTGTAAAGGTTCTTTGAATTGTGAGTTCCTTCGTCAACTAGTCATTCAAAGCCAATGTTCGATCGTCTTCTGTTACAGGATTAAGGTAACTTCCTCTATGCTTAATTTGATATATTAATTCCTTCATTGCTATTAGAGCCAATAGGCTTGTTTCCTGGTTGGACTACTTATATAAATTTCTTGAAACTCGTGTCATTGTTTAAGGTTTATTTTTTGGTTTATTACCAATTAAAATGGAAATTTTACGCCATTATTTCATGTCCAATCTCTTAACAAACTTTTGTGAAAATCTAAGATTTGATAGAGCTTGAAGATAGTTTGAATTTGATATATTGTAAGCATGATTTCATTCAGCATATTGTGAATAATTAAGGAATGAAATTCTAGGGCTCTTCATATAGGAAACCCTAAATTCCATTTCTCAATGGTTGATTTCGTTCAATTTTCATTCAAATTGATGCACGGACTACCTTACCCATTCAGTTTCGACCAAAGCCCCTCAATTTGTTGGTCAATTTAATAGAAAATTTGCTCGAATTTTGGCAAAATTTATTGTCAGCGTTTCTAGGATTTAGCCGAACAGTAGAACTCGATGTCGGTCTAATTTCATCCATTTGTCCCTTCATTGATGTTGGATTCATGTTGGGCTTATGCTGTTTTGCAAAATACCTCAAAATGTTTTATGTAATTTGATCAGAATATAGCCAAATGTTTGCAAAAAAAGTTTCGGCGTGCCTAGGGTTAGGGTTTGTTGAGCTAAACCTGATTTTTAATCCATTGTGGTTATTATTTCCGTAATTGATGTTAACACATGGCATTACTCATGAGATTTTGAGAAAAATCCCCAAAACAATTTCACAATGAGCATCGAAAATTGGACGAAATTTAACGAAACACTGCCAGCATTGCTGGAGGGTAAGGGTTCATATTTGCGAACTCCTTTTTATCAATTTTCATCAATTTTAGATATTAATTCAAGCAATTGATTTGTGAAAAAGGTGTAGAACATCATTATAAGTAAAAGTCGTTTAATGTCTACCACTAAGTCACCGATTTTTGGCTAGAATTTGGTGTAATTGCGCTGATGTACTGCATATTTTTCAGGCATTAAGACCCAATTTTGGGGTTATTTTCCAAGCTTTTCATAAATATTTGCTCCAATCAATCCAAAAATATGTTTTGGATGAATCCCAATATGCGATTTGGATTAATTCGAGGGCAAATTGGTGATTTGGGATGCGATTTATGCTTTTATTGTAATAACTCGCTTCCCTTGTTATACGAGCCGTGTGACCGTAGCAATGTGTTAGGAAAGCCTTGCCGCCCCCACCCCTGGCATCACGCCCATCGCACATGACTGCCCTTCTGTTATTTTTCCTGCGGTTCTAGCTTTTTAAAAAAACTTTTTTTCCTTGAAAATTTTGGGCATATAGTTAACTAGAATGATTGACTAGTTGACCACAGGGGTTGACTAAGCATAAAGGTTTTTGAAAAAGTGCGCAGCCACATGAATTTATATAATTTGATTGGAATTTTTTATGATATTGAGAAATATTCTTTTTTTATGAGTATATATTTAGGATGCTTGATATCGTTTTTTGAGAATGAAATATCATGCGATTTCTAGAGAATCTTTTATTTTAGTATATTTCATTTGTATTAAATTTCATCAGAAATATGAGCATGTTGATTTGATATCATTAGATTAATTTACGTGAAAGTATTAATTTAAGCAAAAATTTATTAATTGATGACATCCACAACTCAAACAATTCAATATAAGAAAAGTTACACTGCGACGATTCTCAAACAATTTAACTCAAACAATGCAAATGGAATAGGGGTTTTGATATTCTTGAGATGGATAATCAGGATTTAACGCTAAGATGGGTACAGTTGGGTTCGGGTAGCTTTAATCACACAAGCTTGGCTGACAAATGTTGTTCTTGATTCATTACTCTCCTACTCCCTCGATTTCATTGACATGTCCATCTAGTGCAGTTTTCCAACCCAAGTAAGTTTCTAAGTACAATCAAAGTTGTTTAACGTAGCAACATTAATAACCGTCTAAAACTCTTAATAATACTCCTAATTTTCACGGTTATTTTATTCTCTCATAAATCCAGCTAAATGCCCCTTTAAGGCCCATTAACCTTTGCTTCATTCTTCTCATTCCCTTATTTAAGCGAAAACACTAAAAGATGCTTCACAATCAAGTTTACACATTTTTCAATACTTTTCTTCACATAAGCCCTCAAAATGCTGCCATAAACTCACCTTCTTACATTATTTGTCTAAACAACCTTATGAGATTTTTCATAACCCACTAATTTCAGAAAAATTCAAACAACATCATTTTTCAGCCCCATAACATATCCAACCTTCAAATTCTGTCCAATTCAATCCAACTAAACATAATCAATTCAAAAATCCATCATACTCATGCACGATCATAAAACCGTAGATTACGCCCAATTCAAATTTACATCCAAAATCATCATCCACAATACTTAAGCTACTCTTCATACCAAAGATAACAAAATTAATCTCAAAGTTTATCATTTTCAACATCGAGCTCGCATGATTATGTTTGATTCCAATTCTTACATGCTTCCAAGCTCCCTCAAACATAATAAAACACCAAACTAAGACTTATTTTTATCAATATAACATGATCCATAATCAAATCAGTCATAAAAACCCAAAGTTAAACTAGAAGAGAGCTACGGTTTTACCTCATTTAGGCTTGGATTTAGAGAGGAGCGGGTAATGGAAAGTGGTGCTGAGTGCAAAGGGGACACGGCAGGAGCTGGAGAGGGTGGCTGGCACTAGCTGGAGGTGGTAGCGACAGTAGCACGGTAGCAGCAGTGGGGCAGGAACTGGGGAGGAGGGAGATGTGCCTTAAGGAGAAAGAACAAGAAGAGAAAATGATTTTGGATTTGGCTAGATTTTTGGAGATCAATTAGGTGACAAATATTCTCGCAAAAGTAGCTTTTTACTAACTATAATCAGCCACAAATAATGGTTATTAGCTTAATTCACATGCACCAACTTTTTGGACCACTGATTGGGCTCAATCGAATTGGGCTGGAAAAATAGCAGTCCATTGCGATAAAATTTTCCGTAGCTCAAAATTAAATTTTCATTATGTTATGAAAAGTAATTTATCACTTAATTATATTTACTGGGGCCTAGTATCGATTCACCAGGATTTTTTTCGATAATTAAAACTCAAATTGGAAAGTGGAGCCTAAAATAAATTTTCTCCCAACCGAAATGATCAAATGCGATAAACAAATGCGAAAACTTTGACAACATGGCATAATTAAAAAAATAATCATGATTTAGGGTGAGCTATTCCAACAAGTTGCATACCTAGGCATCAAACCAACTTATGCCACACCTAAGGGAATGTTATAACATGTTCAGGGGCAGGGCAGGTGGCATTGATCCTAAGGTGATCAACAGAGCCAAACTAACATGGTATTACAACATTATAATTCTAAAAGATAAAGCTCGACATCAATCAAATTACAAGGGGAGCATTCGAGCAAAATAACACAATACATCAACATCTCCCAACATGTAATAATAGGCAAAAGAAATGTTCTTCCATGAAGATGGAACTCACTACGAACATAGAAAAAGAGGAAAAGCGGTTGTAAGAAAACCACACGCTCAATAAATAACTATCATCCATAAAACCCAAAGTATTTGCACACAATTCGTTCCATATTAGCAGTAAAATAATATTTGCAAACCAGTAGTATAGCATACGAAATTGCTTTTATAAAGTTTTGACAGAATAAAACTGAAACCTCTGTTCCATTGGATGCTGAATAAAAACTACATAAAAGTGTCACATTTGCACCATTTAAAGCATTTTCACTCGCTCATGAGCAAGACGTGTGCAAATAATATGGAAAGACATTTTCAATTTTAGCCTAATGGAACTGAAATCCATTTTTGAATACTATAACTGGGGTTAAAACCCTTAAAAAATTACCACAATTCACTTACTTGAATTAAAACTTATTCCTAGGGCATTCGGGAGTTGTTGTCATAAGTTCCTTCCCAAGACGGATGAGAGGCATACCCGCTAGATACTTAGTATCCTGGGACACACTAAACTCTATAATTTACCTTACTCCCTCATGATAATGTTAACCTAAAATGCATAGGTTAGTTTTTAGAAATCCAAAAATGTATCGTGAATTCCATGGCTTGGAACCACGGGCCACTCAATTCTTTCGAAATCGACTGTAATGCAAAGCCTTAAAATCATTCACATTAAAAAAGTGTTTTGCCATGGATAATAACTTCCGCTAGAAAACCCCCTTTCTTAATTTTAACTACTCTATCAACTTTTTTAAAAATTGTAATAACTTTAAAAACTTGGTAAAGCACCCCAGGCAACACAATAGCGATAGTATTTAGCTTAGGGTGTGACATACCCATAAGGGGTGTGAGCACAATCTGCCGACAGCGTAAGCCACCTTCGAAGGCGTAGTTCCTCCACTATCTATTTAACATAAAAAGGGGGCCATTCTAAGAGGAAAACACATAAAAAAAACAACGAGGGTTCTCTAAAGAGATTTTTCTACACAAAACCTTATGGATCTTAGGCTATGAGATTGTAAAGGTTCTTTGAATTGTGAGTTCCTTCCTCAACTAGTGATTCAAAGCCAAGGATCGATCGTCTTCTGCTGCAGGATTAAGGAAACTTCATTTATGCTTAATTCGATATATATAAATTCTGTTTCTTAATGGTTGATTTCGTTCAATTTTTATTCAAATTGATGCATGGACTACCTTACCCATTCAGTTCCGACCAAAGCCCCTCAATTTGTTGGCCGATTTAATAGAAAATTTGCTTGAATGTTGGCAAAATTTATTATCAGCGTTTCTAGGATTTAGTCGAGTAGTTGAACTCGATGTTAGGCCTAATTTCATCCATTTGTCCTTTTATTAATACTGGACTCATGTTGGGCCTATGTTGTTTTGCAAAATACCTCAAAAGTTTTAAGTAATTTGATCAGAATATAGCCGAATGTTTGCAAAAAAAGTTTCGGCGTCCCTAGGGTTAGGGTTTGTTGAGCTGAACCTGATTTTTAATCCATTGTGGCTATTATTTCCATAATTGATATTAACACATGGCACTACTCATGAGATTTTGAGAAAAATCCCCAAAATAATTTTACAATGAGCATCGAAAAATTGGCCGAAATTTAACGAAAACTGCCAGATGCTGGAGGGTAAGGGTTCATGTTTGCGAACTCCTTTTTATCAATTTTCATCAATTTAGATGTTAATTCAAGCAATTGATTTGTGAAAAAGGCGTAGAACATCATTATAAGTAAAAGTCGTTTAATATCTACCACCAAGTCACCGATTTTTGGCTAGAATTTGGTGTAATTGCGCTAATGTACTGCATATTTTTCAAGCATTAAGACCCAGTTTGTGGGTTGTTTTCCCAGTTTTTCGTAAATATTTGCTCCAATCAATCCAAAAATATGTTTAGGATGAATGCCAATATGCGATTTGGATTAATTCGAGCGCAAATTGGCGATTTGGGACGCGATTTGTGCTTTTATTGCAATGACTCGCTTCCCTTGTCGTACGAGTCGTGTGACCGCAGCAATGGGTTAGGAAAGCCTTGCCGCCCCCACCCCCGACATCACGCCCATTGCATATGACTGCCCTTCTGTTATTTTTTATGTGGTCCTAGTTTTTTTAAAAAACTCTTTTTCCGTGAAAATTTTGGGCACATAGTTAACTAAAATGATTGACTAGTTGACCGCAGGGGTTTACTAAGCGTTAACGTTTTTGAAAAAGTGTGTGGCCACATGAATTTATATAATTTGATTCGAATTTTTTATGATATTTGAGAAATATTCTTCTTTTATGAGTATATATTTATGATGCTCGATATCTTTTTTTGAGAATGAAATATCATGCGATTTCTAGAGAATCTTTTATTTTAGCATATTTCATTTCTATTATATTTCATGAGAAATATGAGCATGTTGATTTGATATCATTAGATTAATTTATGTGAAAATATTAATTTAAACAAAAATTTATTAATTGAACAACATCCACAACTCAAACAATTCAATATAAGAAAACTTACCCTACGACGATACTAAAACAATTTAACTCAAACAATTCAAAGGGAATAGGGATTTGATATTCTTGAGATGGATAATCGGGATTTAAGGCTAAGAAGGGTGTAGTTGGGTTCGGGATAGCTTTAATCACAAAAGCTTGGCTGACAAATATTGTTCTTGAGTCATTACTCTCCCCACTCCCTCTATTTCATTCACATGTCCATCTAGTTCAGTTTTCCAACCCAAATAAGTTTCTAAGTACAATCAAAGTTGTTTAACTTAGCGACGTTAATAATCATCTAAAACTCTTAATAATACTCCTAATTTTCACAGTTATTTTATTCTCTCATAAATCAAGCTAAATGCCCCTTTAAGGCCCATTAACCTTTGCTTCAATCTTCTCATCCCCTTATTTAAGCGAAAACACTAAAAGCTGCTTCACAATCAAGTTTTCACATTTTTCAATACTTTTCTTCACATAAGCACTCAAAATGCTCCCATAAACTCACCTGCTTGCATTATTTGTCAAAACAACCTTATGGGATTTTTCATAACCCACTAGTTTCGGCAAAATTCAAACAACATCATTTTTCAGCCCCATAACATATCCAACCTTCAAATTCTGTCCAATTCAATCCAACTAAACATAATCAATTCAAAAATCCATCATACTCATGCACGATCATAAAACCGTAGATTACGCCCAATTCAAATTTGCATTCAAAATCATCATCCACAATACTTAAGCTACTCTTCATACCAAAGATAACAAAATTAATCTCAAAGTTTATCATTTTCAACATCGAGCTCGCATGATTATGTTTGATTCCAATTCTTACATGCTTCCAAACTCCCTCAAACATAATAAAACACCAAACTAAGACATATTTTTATCAATATAACATGATCTATAATCAAATCATTCATGAAAATCCAAAGTTAAACTAGAAGAGAGCTACGGTTTTACCTCATTTAGGCTTGGATTTAGAGAGGAGCGGGTAATGGAAAGTGGTGCTGAGTGCAAAGGGGACACGGCAGGAGCTGGAGAGGGTGGCTGGCACTAGCTGGAGGTGGTAGCGACAGTAGCACGGTAGCAGCAGTGGGGCAGGAACTGGGGAGGAGGGAGATGTGCCTTAAGGGGAAAGAACAAGAAGAGAAAATGATTTTGGATTTGGCTAGATTTTTGAGATCAATTAGGTGACAAATATTCCCGCAAAAGTAGCTTTTTACTAATTATAATGAGTCACAAATAATGGTAATTAGCTTAATTCACTTGCACCAACTTTTTGGACCACTGATTGGGCTCAATCGAATTGGGCTGGAAAAATACCAGTCCTCAAAATTAAATTTTCATTATGTTATGAAAAGTAATTTATCACTTAATTATATTTGCTGGGGCCTAGTATCGATTCACCAGGATTTTTTTTCGATAATTAAAACTCCAATTGGAAAGTGGAGCCTAAAATAAATTTTTTTCC
Organism: Carnegiea gigantea; assembly: GCA_029747015.1. NCBI lineage: Eukaryota > Viridiplantae > Streptophyta > Magnoliopsida > Caryophyllales > Cactaceae > Carnegiea > Carnegiea gigantea. The sequence goes on along the minus strand of JAKOGI010000367.1, from coordinate 72,006 downwards.
AGCCGAAATGATCAAATACGATAAACAAATGCGAAAACTTTGACAACATGGCATAATTAAAAAAATAATCATGATTTAGGGTGATCTATTCCAACAAGTTGCATACCTAGGCATCAAACCAACTTATGCCACACCTAAGGGAATGTTATAACATGTTCAGGGGCAGGGGAGGTGGCATTGATCCTAAGGTGATCAACAGAGCCAAACTAACATGGTATTACAACATTGCAATTCTAAAAGATAAAGCTCAACATCAATCAAATTACAAGAGAAGCATTCGAGCAAAATAACACAATACATCAACATCTCCCAACATGTAATAATAGGCAAAAGAAATGTTCTTCCATGAAGATGGAACTCACTACGAACATAGAAAAAGAGGAAAAGCGGTTGTAAGAAAACCACACGCTCAATAAATAACTATCATCCATAAAACCCAAAGTATTTGCACACAATTCGTTCCATATTAGCAGTAAAATAATATTTGCAAACTAGTAGTATAGCATACGAAGTTGCTTTTATAAAGCTTCGACAGAATAAAACTGAAACCTCTGTTCCATTGGATGCTGAATAAAAACTTCATAAAAGTGTCACATTTACACCATTTAAAGCATTTTCACTCGCTTATGAGCAAGACGTGTGCAAATAATATGGAAAGACATTTTTAATTTTAGCCTAATGGAACTGAAATCCATTTTTGAATACTATAACTGGGGTTAAAACCCTTAAAAAATTACCACAATTCACTTACTTGAATTGAAACTTATTCCTAGGGCATTCGGGAGTTGTTGTCATAAGTTCCTTCCCAAGACGGATGAGAGGCATACCCGCTAGACACTTAGTATCCTGGGACACACTAAACTCTATAATTTACCTTACTCCCTCATGATAATGTTAACCTAAAATGCATAGGTTAGTTTTTGGAAATCCAAAAATGTATCGTGAATTCCATGGCTTGGAACCACGGGCCACTCAATTCTTTCGAAATCGACTGTAATGCAAAGCCTTAAAATCATTCACATTAAAAAAGTGTTTTGCCATGGATAATAACTTCCGCTAGAAAACCCCCTTTCTTAATTTTAACTACTCTATCAACTTTTTTAAAAATCGTAATAACTTTAAAAACTTGGTAAAGCACCCCAGGCAACACAATAGCGATAGTGTTTAGCTTAGGGTGTGATATACCCATAAGGGGTGTGAGCACAATCTGCCGACAGCGTAAGCCACCTTAGAAGGCGTAGTTCCTCCACTATCTATTTAACATAAAAAGGGGGCCATTCTAAGAGGAAAACACATAAAAAAAACAACGAGGGTTCTCTAAAGAGATTTTTCTACACAAAACCTTATGGCTCTTAGGCTATGAGATTGTAAAGGTTCTTTGAATGGTGAGTTCCTTCCTCAACTAGTGATTCAAAGCCAAGGATCGATCGTCTTCTGCTGCAGGATTAAGGAAACTTCATTTATGCTTAATTCGATATATATAAATTCTGTTTCTCAATGGTTGATTTTGTTCAATTTTTATTCAAATTGATGCAAGGACTACCTTACCCATTCAGTTCCGACCAAAGCCCCTCAATTTGTTGGCCGATTCAATAGAAAATTTTCTCGAATGTTGGCAAAATTTATTATCAGCGTTTCTAGGATTTAGTCGAGTAGTTGAACTCGATATTAGGCCTAATTTCATCCATTTGTCCTTTTATTAATACTGGACTCATGTTGGGCCTATGCTGTTTTGCAAAATACCTTAAAATTTTTAAGTAATTTGATCAGAATATAGCCGAATGTTTGCAAAAAAAGTTTCGGCATGCCTAGGGTTAAGGTTTGTTGAGCTGAACCTGATTTTTAATCCATTGTGGTTATTATTTCCATAATTGATATTAACACATGGCACTACTCATGAGATTTTGAGAAAAATCCCCAAAATAATTTCACAATGAGCATCGAAAAATTGGCCGAAATTTAACGAAACACTGCCAGCATTGCTGGAGGGTAAGGGTTCATGTTTGCGAACTCCTTTTTATCAATTTTCATCAATTTTAGATGTTAATTCAAGCAATTGATTTGTGAAAAAGGCGTAGAACATCATTATAAGTAAAAGTCGTTTAATATCTACCACCAAGTCACCGATTTTTTGCTAGAATTTGGTGTAATTGCGCTAATGTACTGCATATTTTTCAAGCATTAAGACCAAGTTTGTGGGTTGTTTTCCCAGTTTTTCGTAAATATTTGCTCCAATCAATCCAAAAATACGTTTCGGATGAATGCCAATATGCGATTTGGATTAATTCGAGCGCAAATTGGCGATTTGGGACGCGATTTGTGCTTTTATTGCAATGACTCGCTTCCCTTGTCGTACGAGTCGTGTGACCGCAGCAATGGGTTAGGAAAGCCTTGCCGCCCCCACCCCCGACATCACGCCCATTGCATATGACTGCCCTTCTGTTATTTTTTATGTGGTCCTAGTTTTTTTAAAAAACTTTTTTTCCTTGAAAATTTTGGGCACATAGTAAACTAAAATGATTGACTAGTTGACCGCAGGGGTTTACTAAGCGTAAACGTTTTTGAAAAAGTGTGCGGCCACATGAATTAGTATAATTTGATTGGAATTTTTTATGATATTTGAGAAATATTCTTTTTTTATGAGTATATATTTATGATGCTCGATATCTTTTTTTGAGAATGAAATATCATGCGATTTCTAGAGAATCTTTTATTTTAGCATATTTCATTTCTATTATATTTCATGAGAAATATGAGCATGTTGATTTGATATCATTAGATTAATTTATATGAAAATATTAATTTAAACAAAAATTTATTAATTGAATGACATCCACAACTCAAACAATTCAATATAAGAAAGCTTACACTACGACGATTCTAAAACAATTTAACTCAAACAATTCAAAGGGAATAGGGATTTGATATTCTTGAGATGGATAATCGGGATTTAAGGCTAAGAAGGGTGTAGTTGGGTTCGGGATAGCTTTAATCACAAAAGCTTGGCTGACAAATGTTGTTCTTGAGTCATTACTCTCCCCACTCCCTCTATTTTATTCACATGTCCATTAGTCCAGTTTTCCAACCCAAATAAGTTTCTAAGTACAATCAAAGTTGTTTAACTTAGCGATGTTAATAATCATCTAAAACTCTTAATAATACTCCTAATTTTCACGGTTATTTTATTCTCTCATGAATCGAGCTAAATGCCCCTTTAAGGCCCATTAACCTTTGCTTCATTCTTCTTATTCCCTTATTTAAGCGAAAACACTAAAAGCTGCTTCACAATCAAGTTTACACATTTTTCAATACTTTTCTTCACATAAGCACTCAAACTGCTCCCATAAACTCACCTGCTTGCATTATTTGTCTAAACAACCTTATGGGATTTTCATAACCCACTAGTTTCGGCAAAATTCAAACAACATCATTTTTCAGCCCCATAACATATCCAACCTTCAAATTCTGTCCAATTCAATCCAACTAAACATAATCAATTCAAAAATCCATCATACTCATGCACGATCAAAAAACCGTAGATTACGCCCAATTCAAATTTGCATTCGAAATCATCATCCACAATACTTAAGCTACTCTTCATACCAAAGATAACAAAATTAATCTCAAAGTTTATCATTTTCAACATCGAGCTCGCATGATTATGTTTGATTCCAATTCTTACATGCTTCCAAACTCCCTCAAACATAATAAAACACCAAACTAAGATTTATTTTTATCAATATAACATGATCCATAATCAAATCATTCATAAAAACCCAAAGTTAAACTAGAAGAGAGCTACGGTTTTACCTCATTTAGGCTTGGATTTAGAGAAGAGCGGGTAATGGAAAGTGGTGCTGAGTGCAAAGGGGACACAGCAGGAGCTGGAGAGGGTGGCTGGCACTAGCTGCAGGTGGTAGCGACAGTAGCACGGTAGCAGCAGTGGGGCAGCAACTGGGGAGAGGGAGATGTGCCTTAAGGAGAAAGAACGGGAAGAGAAAATGATTTTGGATTTGGCTAGATTTTTGGAGATCAATTAGGTGACAAATATTCTCGTAAAAGTAGCTTTTTACTGGTTATAATCAGGCACAAATAATGGTAATTAGCTTAATTCACTGGCACCAACTTTTTGGACCACTGATTGGGCTCAACCGAATTGGGCTGGAAAAATAGCAGTCCATTGCGATAAAATTTTCCATAACTCAAAATTAAATTTTCAATATGTTATGAAAAGTAATTTATCACTTAATTATATTTACTGGGGCCTAGTATCGATTCACCAAGATTTTTTTCGATAATTAAAGCTCAAACTGCAAAGTGGAGCCTAAAATAAAATTTTCCCAACCGAAATGATCAAATGCGATAAATAAATGCGGAAAATTTAATAACATGACATAATTAAATAAATAATCATGATTTAGGGTGAGCTATTACAATGAGTCGCATACCTAGGCATCAAACCAACTTATGTCACACCTAAGGGAATGTCATAACATAATCAGGGGCGAGGGAGGTGGCGTTGAACCTAAGGTGACCAACAGAGCCAAACTAACATGGTATTACAACATTACAATTCTAAAAGATAAAGCTCGATATTAATCAAATTACAAGAGGAGCATTCGAGCAAAATAACACAATACATCAACATCTCCCAACATGTAATAACAGGCAAAAGAAATGTTCTTCCATGAAGACGGAACTTACTATGAACATAGAAAAGAGGAAAAGAGGTTGTAAGAAAACCACACGCTCAATATATAACTATCACCCACAACACCCAAAGTATTTGCACACCATTCGTTCCATATTAGCAATAAAATACTATTTGCAAGCCAGTAGTATAGCATAAGAAATCACTTTTATAAACTTTCAATAGAATAAAACTGAAACCTCTATTCCATTGGATGCTGAATAAAAACTTCATAAAAGTGTCACATTTACACCATTTAAAGCATTTTCACTCGCTCATAAGCAAAACGTGTGCAAATAATATGGAAAGACATTTTCAGTTCTAGCCTAATGAAACTGAAATCCCTTTTTGAATACTATAATTGGGGTTAAAACCCTCAAAAAATTACCACAGTTCACTTACTTGAATTAAAACTTATTCCTAGGGCATTCGGGAATTGTTGTCATAAGTTCCTTCCCAAGACGGATGAAAGGCATACCCGCTAGACACTTAGGATCCCGGGACACACTAAACTCTACAATTTAACTTACTCCCTCTTGATAATGTTAACCTAAAATGCATAGGTTAGTTTTTAGAAATCCCAAAATGTATTGTGAATTCCATGGCTTGGAACCACGGGGCACTCAATTCTTTCGAAATCGACTGTAATGCAAAGCCTTAAAATCATTCACATTAAAAAAGTGTTTTGCCGTGGATAATAACTTCCCCTAGAAAACCCCCTTTCTCAATTTTAACTACTCTATCAGCTTTTTTAAAAATCGTAATAACTTTAAAAACTTGGTAAAGCAACCCGGCAACACAATAGCAATAGTGTTTAGCTTAGAGTGTGATATACCCATAAGGGGTGTGAGCACAATATGCTAACAGCTTAAGCCACCTTAGAAGGCCTAGTTCCTCGACAGTCTATTTAACATAATGAGGGGACCAATCTAAGAGGAGAACACATAAAAAAACAATGAGGGTTCTCTAAAGAGATTTTTCTACACAAAACGTTATGGCTCTTAGGCTATGAGATTGTAAAGGTTCTTTGAATTGTGAGTTCTTTCCTCGACTAGCGATTCAAAGCCAAGGTTTGATGGCCTTCCGTTGGAGGATTAAGGTAACTTCATTTAGCTTAATTCGATATATTAATTCCTTCATTGGTATCAGAGCCAATCGGCTTGTTTCCTGGTTGGACTACTTATATAAATTTCTTGAAACTCGTGTCATTGATTGAGGCTTATTTTTTTGTTTATTCTCGATTAAAATTGAAATTTCATGGCATTGTTTTATGTCCAATCTCTTGACAAACTTTTGTGAAAATCTAAGATCTGATAGAGCTTTAAGAGAGTTTGAATTTGACATATTGTAAGCATCATTTCGCTCAGCATATTGTGAATAATTAAGGAATGAAATTCCAGGGTTCTTCATGTAGGAAACCCTAAATTCCATTTCTTAATGGTTGATTTCGCTAAATTTTCATTCAAATTGATGCATGGACTACCTTACCCGTTCAGTTTCGACCAAAGCCCCTCAATTTGTTGGCCGATTTAATAGAAAATTTGCTCGAATTTTGGTAAAATTTATTGTCAGCGTTTCTAGGATTTAATCGAGTAGTAGAACTCAATGTTGGGTCTAATTTCATCCATTTGTCCCTTCATTGATGCTGGATTCATGTCGGGCTTATGCCGTTTTGCAAAATACCTCAAAATTTCTATGTAAGTTGATCAGAATATAGCCGAATGTTTGCAAAAAAAGTTTCGACGTGCCTAGGATTAGGGTTTGTTGAGCTGAACCTCATTTTTAATCCATTGTGGTTATTATTTCCATAATTGATGTTCACACATGGTATAACTCATGAGATTTTGAGAAAAATCCCCAAAACAATTTCACAATAAGCATCGGAAATTTGGCCGAAATTTAACGAAACACTGCCAGCATTGCTGGAGGGTAAGGGTTCATGTTTGCGAACTCCTTTTTATCCATTTTTATCAACTTTAGACATTAATTCAAGCAATCGATTTGTGAAAAAGGGGTAGAACATCATTATATGTAAAAGTCATTTAATGTCTACCGCCAAGTCACCGATTTTTGGCTAGAATTTGGTGTAATTGCGCTTACATACTGCATATTTTTCAGGCATTAAGACTCGATTTTGGGGTTGTTTTTCCTGTTTTTCGTAAATATTTGCTCCAATCAATCCAAAAATATGTTTAGGATGAATCCCAATATGCGATTTGGATTAATTCGAGCGCAAATTGGCGATTTGGGATGCGATTTGTGCTTTTATTGCAATGACTCGCTTCCCTTGTTGTACGAGTCGTGTGACCGCAGCAATGGGTTAGGAAAGCCTTGCCGCCCCCACCCCTAGCATCACACCCATTGCACATGATTGCCCTTCTGTTATTTTCATGTGGTCCTAGTTTTTTTTTAAAACCTTTTTTCCTTGAAAATTTTGGGCATATAGTTAACTAGAATGACTGATTACTTGACCGCAGGGGTTTACTAAGCATAAGCTTTTTTGAAAAAGTGTGTGGCCGCATGAATTCATATAATTTGATTTGAATTTTTTATGATATTTGAGAAATATTATTTTTTTATGAGTATATATTTATGATGCTTGATATCTTTTTTTGAGAATGAAATATCATGCGATTTCTAGAGAATCTTTTATTTTAGCATATTTCATTTCTATTAAATTTCATGAGAAATATGAGCACGTTGATATGATATCATTAGATTAATTTATGTGAAAATATTAATTAAGAAAATATTTATTAATTGAACAACATCCACAACTCCAACAATTCAATATAAGAAAAGTTACACTATGACGATTCTAAAAGAATTTAACTCAAACAATTCAAATGGAATGGGGTTTTGACATTCTTGGGATAGATGATCAGGATTTAAGGCTAAGAGGGGTGTAGTTGGGTTCGGGATAGATTTAATCACACAAGCTTGGCTGAGAAATGTTGTTCGTAAGTCATTACTCTCCCCACTCCCTCGATTTCATTCACATGTCCATCTAGTTTAGTTTTCCAACCCAAGTAAGTTTCTAAGTACAATCAAAGCTGTTTAACTTCGCAATGTTAATAATCATCTAAAACTCTTAATAATACTCCTAATTTTCATGGTTGTTTTATTCTCTCATAAATCAAGCTAAATGCCCCTTTAAGGCACATTAACCTTTGCTTCATTCTTCTCATTCCCTTATTTTAGCGAAAACCCTAAAAGCTACTTCACAATCAAGTTTACACATTTTTCAATGCTTTTCTTCGCATAAGCACTCAAAATGCTCACATAAACTCACCTGCTTGCATTATTAGTCTAAACAACCTTATGGGATTTTTCATAACCCACTAATTTCGGCAAAATTCACACAACATCATTTTTCAACCCCATAACATATCCAACCTTCAAATTTTGCCCAATTCAATCCAAATAAACATAATCGATTCAAAAATCCATCATACTCGTGCACGATCATGAAATCCTAGGTTACGCCCAATTCAAATTGACATTCAAAATCATCATCCGCAATACTTAAGCCACTCTTCATACCAAAGATCACAAAATTAAGTCAAAGAATCTCAAAGTTTATCATTTTTAACATCGAGCTCGCATGATCATGTGTGATTCCAATTCTTAACATGTTTCCAAACTCCCTCAAACATAATAAAACACCAAACTAAGACTTATTTTTATCAATATAACATGATCCATAATTAAATCATTCATAAAAACCCAAAGTTAAACTAGAAAACAGCTAGGGTTTTACCTCACTTTAGGCTTGGATTTAGGGAGGAGCAAGTAATGGGAGATGGTGCTGGGAGCAAAGGGGACACGGCAGGAGCTGGGGAGGGTGGCTGGCACTGGCTGGAGGTGGCAGCGACAGCAGCACGATAGCAGCAGTGGGGGAGCAACAGGGGAGGAGGGAGATGTGCGTTAAGGAGAAAGAACAAGAAGAGAAAATGATTTTGGCTTTGGCTAGATTTTTGGAGATTAATTAGGTGGCAAATATTCTCGCAAAAGTAGCTTTTTACTAATTATAATCAGGCACAAATAATGTTAATTAGCTTAATTCACTTGCACCCAAATTTATGTTATGGAAAGTAATTTATGTTATGGAAAGTAATTTATCACTTAATTATACTTACTGGGGCCTAGTATCGATTCACCCGCATTTTTTTCGATAATTAAAACTCGAATTGCAAAATAGAGCCTGAAATAAACTTTTCCTAACCGGAATGATCAAATGCGATAAATAAATGCGGGAAAATTAATAACATGGCATAATTAAATAAATGATCATGATTTAGGGTGAGCTATTACAACGAGTCGCATACCCAGGCATCAAACCAACTTATGTCACACCTAGGGGAATGCTATAACATGTTCAGGGGTGGGGGAGGTGGCATTGATCCTAAGGTGATCAACAGAGCCAAACTAACATTGTATTATAACATTACAAGTCTAAAAGATAAAGCTCGACATCAATCAAATTACAAGAGGAGCATTCGAGCAAAATAACACAATACATCAACAGCTCCCAACATGTAATAACAGGCAAAAGAAATGTTCTTCTATGAAGACGGAACTTACTACGAACATAGAAAAAGAGGAAAATAGGGGGTAAAAAAACCACACCCTCAGTAAATAACTATCACCCATAAAACCTAAAGTATTTGTACACCATTCGTTCCATATTAGCAGTAAAATACCATTTGCAAACCAGTAGTATAGCATAAGAAATTGCTTTTACAAACTTTCAACAGAATAAAACTAAAACCTCTGTTCCATTGGATGCTAAATAAAAACTTCATAAAAGCGTCACATTCGCACCATTTAAAGCATTTTCACTCACCTATAAGCAAGATGTTTGCAAATAATATGAAAAGACATTTTCAGTTTTAGCCTAATGGAACTGAAATCCCTTTTTGAATACTATAATTGGGGTTAAAACCCTTAAAAAATTACCACAATTCACTCACTTGAATTAAAACTTATTCCTAGGGCATTCGAGAGTTGTTGTCATAAGTTCCTTTCCAAGACAGATGAGAAGCATACCCGCTAGACACTTAGGATCCCGGGACACACGAAACTCTACAATTTAACTTACTCCCTCAGGATAATATTAACCTGAAACGCACAAGTTAATTTTTAGAAATCCAAAAATTATCGTGAATTCCATCGCTTGGAACCACCGGCCACTCAATTCTTTGGAAATCGACCGTAATGCAAAGTCTTAAAATCATTCACGTTAACAAAGAGTTTTACAGTGAATAATAACTTCTATAGAAAATCCCCTTTCTTAATCTTAACTACTATATCAACTTTTTTAAAAATCATAATAATTTTAAAAACTTGGCAAAGCACCCTAGGCAACACAATAGCCATATGGTTTAGCTTAGGGTGTGATATACCTGTAAGGGGTGTGAGCGTAATAGCACAATATGCCGACAGCTTAAGCCACCTCAGAAGGCCTAGTTCCTCGACTGTCTATTTAACATGAAAAGGGGACCATTCTAAGAGGAAAGCGCATAAAAAACAACGAGGGTTCTCTAAAGAGATTTTTCTGCACAAAACCTTATGGCTCTTAGGCTACGGGATTGTAAAGGTTCTTTGAATTGTCAGTTCCTTCCTCGACTTGTGATTCAAAGCCAATGTTCGATCGTCTTCCGCTGCAGGATTAAGGTAACTTCATTTATACTTAATTCGATATATTAATTCCTTTATTGGTATCAGAGCCAATCGGCTTGTTTTCTGGTTGGACTACTTATATAAATTTCTTGAAACTCGCGCCATTGATTAAGGCTTATTTTTTTTCTTTATTACCAATTAAAATTGAAATTTCATGCCATTTTTTCATGTCCAATCTCCTGACAAACTTTTGTGAAAATCTGAGATCTGATAGAGCTTGAAGAGAGTTTGAAGTTGATATATTGTAAGCATGATTTCGCTCAGCATATTGTGAATATTTAAGGAATGAAATTCTAGGGTTCTTCATATAGGAAACCCTAAATTCCATTTCTCAATGGTTGATTTCGTTCAATTTCCATTCAAATTGATGCATGGACTACCTTACCCATTCAGTTTCGACCAAAGCCCCTTAATTTGTTGGTCAATTTAATACCTCAAAATTTATTGTCAGCATTTCTAGGAATTAGTCGAGTAGTAGAACTCGATGTTGGTCTAATTTCATCCATGTGTCCCTTCATTGATGCTGGATTCATGTCAAGCTTATGCTGTTTTGCAAAATACCTCAAAATTTCTATGTAATTTGATCATAATATAGCCGAATGTTTGCAAAAAAAGTTTCGGCGTGCCTAGGGTTAGGGTTTGGTGAGCTGAACCTGATTTTTTATCCATTGTGGTTATTATTTCCGTAATTGATTTTCATACATGGCATTACTTATGAGATTTTGAGAAAAATCCCCAAAACAATTTCACAATGAGCATCGGAGATTTGGCCGAAATTTAACGAAATAATGCCAGCATTGCTGGAGGGTAAGGGTTCATATTTGCGAACTCCTTTTTATCAATTTTCATCAATTTTAGAAATTAATTCAAGTAATTGATTTGTGAAAAAGGTGTAGAACATCATTATATGTAAAAGTCATTTAATGTCTACTGCTAAGTCACCGATTTTTGGCTAGAATTTGGCCTAATTGCACTGACGTGCTGCATATTTTTCAGGCATTAAGACTCGATTTTGGGGTTGTTTTCCTAATTTTTCATAAATGTTTTCTCTAATCAATCCAAAAATATGTTTAGGGTGAATCCCAATATGTGATTTGGATTAAGTCGAACGCAAATTGGAGATTTGGGACGCGATTTGTGCTTTCATTGCAATGACTCGCTTCCCTTGTTATACGAATCGTGTGACTGCAGCAATGGGTTAGGAAAGCCTTGCCGCCTCCTCCCCCGGCATCACGCCCATCGCATATGACTGCCCTTCTGTTATTTTTTGTGTGGTCCTAGTTTTTTAGAAAAACTTTTTTCCTTGAAAATTTTGGGAATATAGTTAACTAGAATGATTGACTATTTGACCACAAGGGTTGACTAAGCATAAACTTTTTTGAAAAGGTGTGTGGCCACATAAATCTATATAATTTGATTGGAATTTTTTATGATATTTGAGAAATTTTCTTTTTTATGAGTATATATTTGTGATGCTTAATATCTTTTTTTGAGAGTGAAATATCATTCGATTTCTAGAGGATCTTTTATTTTAGCATATTTTACTTCTATTAAATTTCATGAGAAATATGAGCATGTTGATTTGATATCATTAGATTAATTTACGTGGAAATATTAATTTAAGCGAGAATTTATTAATTAAATGCCATCCACAACTCAAACAATTCAATATAAGAAAAGTTACACTACGATGATTCTAAAACATTTCACTCAAACAATTCAAATGGAATAGACGTTTTCATATTCTTGAGATGGATAATCAGGATTTAAGGCTGAAAGGGGTGTAGTTGGGTTCGGGATAGCTTTAATCACACAAGCTTGGCTGACAAATGTTGTGCTTGAGTCATTACTCTTCCCACTCCTTCGATTTCATTCAGATGTCCATCTAGTTCAATTTTCTAACCCAAGCAAGTCTCTAAGTACAATCAAAGTTGTTTAACTTAGCAACATTGATAACCATCTAAAACTCTTAAGAATACTCCTAATTTTCACAGTTATTATTCTCTCATAAATCAAGCTAAATGCCCCTTTAAGGCCCATTAACCTTTGCTTCATTCTTCTCATTCCCTTATTTTTATGACAACACTAAAAGCTACTTCACAATCAACCTTACACATTTTTTAATACTTTTTTTCAAACAAGCACTCAAAATGCTCCTATAAACTCACCTGCTTGCATTATTAGTCTAAACAACCTTATGGGATTTTTCATAACCCACTAATTTCGGCAAAATTCACACAACATCATTTTTTAACCCCATAACATATCCAACCTTCAAATTCTATCCAATTCAATCCAAATAAACATAATCGATTCAAAAATCAACTGTACTAATTCACGATCATGAAACCCTAGGTTGCACCTAATTCAAATTTACATTCAAAATCATCATCCACCATGCTTTAGCCACTATTCATACCAAAGATCACAAAATTAAGTCAAAGAATCTCAAAGTTTATTATTTTCAACATCAAACTCGCGTGATCATGTTTGATTCCAATTCTTACATGCTTCCAAACTCCCTCAAACATAATAAAACACCAAACTAAGACTTATTTTTATCAATATAACATGATCCATAATCAAATCATTTATAAAAACCCAAAGTTAAACCAGAAAAGAGCTAGGGCATTACCTCCCTTTCGGCTTGGATTTAGAGAGGAGCGGGTAATGGGAGGTGGCGCTGGGAGCAAAGGGGATGCGGCAGGAGCTGGGGAGGGTGGCTGGCACTGGCTGGAGGTGGCAGCGACAGTAGCACGATACCAGCGGTGGGGCAGCAATAGGGGAAGAGGGAGATGTGCGTGAAGGAGAAAGAACAAGAAGAGAAAATGATTTTGGCTTTGGCTAGATTTTTGGAGATCAATTAGGTGACAAATATTCTCGCAAAATTAGCTTTTTACTAATTATAATCCGGCACAAATAATGGTAATTAGCTTAATTCACTTGCACCACGTTTTTGGACAACTGATTGGCTTTAACCGAATTTGGCTAGAAAAATAGCAGTCCTATGCGATAAAATTTTCCGTAGCTCAAAATTAAATTTTCTTTACGTCATGGAAAGTAATTTATCACTTAATAATATTTACTGGGGCCTAGTATCGATTCAACCGAACTTTTTTCGATAATTAAAACTCAAATTGCAAAGTGGAGCCTGAAATAAATTTTTCCCAATCGGAATGATCAATGCGATAAATAAATGCAGGAAAATTAATAACATGACATAATTATATAAATAATCATGATTTAGGGTGGGGCTATTACAACGAGTCGCATACCCAGGCATCAAACCAACTTATGTCACTCCTAAGGAAATGTTATAAAATGTTCAGGGGTGGGAGTGGTGGCATTGATCCTAAGGAGATCAACAGAGCCAAACTAACATTGCATTACAACATTACAAGTCTAAAAGATAAAGCTCGACATCAATCAAATTACAAGAGGAGCATTCGAGCAAAATAACACAATACATCAACATCTCCCAACATGTAATAACAGGCAAAAGAAATGTTTTTCCATGAAGGCGAAACTTACTCCGAATCTAGAAAAAGAGCAAAAGAGGGGGAAAGAAAACCACACGCTCAGTAAATAACTATCACCTAAAAAACCCAAAATATTTGCACACCATTTGTTCTATATTAGCACTAAAATACTATTTGCAAACTGGTAGTATAGGATAAGAAATCACTTTTATAAACTTTCAACAGAATAAAACAGAAACCTTTGTTCCATTGGATGCTAAATAAAAACTTCATAAAAGTGTCACATTTGCACCATTTAAAGAATTTCACTCACCTATAAGCAAGACGCATGGAAGATAATATGAAAACACATTTTCAGTTTTTGCGTAATGGAACTGAAATCCCTTTTTGAACACTATTTGCGGTTAATGCCCTTAAAATATTTCCATAACTCACTTAATTGAATTAAAAATTATTCCTAGGGCATTCGGGAGTTGTTGGTCATAGGTTCCTTCCCAAGACGGGTGAGATGCATACCCGCTAGACACTTTGGATCCCGTGACACACTAAAGTCCATAATTTACCTTACTCCCTAAGGATAATGTTAACCAAAAACGCATTGGTTAGTTTTTTGAAATCAAAAATGTATCGGAAATTCCATGGCCCGAAACCATAGGCCACTCAATTCTTTCGAAACCAACCATAATGCAAATCCTTAAATCATATACATTAACAAAGCATTTTCCTATGAATAACAACTTTCGCAAGGAAATCCCCTTTCTAAATTTTTAGCTACTATATCAACTTTATTAAAAATTATAATAATTTTAAAAACGTGATAAAGCACCCCAAGCAACACAATACCCATAGTTTTTGGCTAAAGGCTTGACATATCCATAAGGGGTGTGAGTGCAATAAGCACAATATGTCGAGAGCTTGAGCCACCTTAGAAAGCTTGGTTTGCCAATTGTCTATTTAATATTAAAAGGGGACTAATTTAAGAGGAAAACGCATAAAAAACAACGAGGGTTCTCTAAAGAGATTTTTCTGCACAAAACCTTACGGCTCTAAGGCTATGAGATCATAAAGGTTCCTTGAATTGTCAGTTCCTTCCTCGACTATTGATTCAAAGCCAAGGTTTGTTCATCTTTCGCTGTAGGATTAAGGTAACTTCATTTACGCTTAATTTGATATGTTAATTCCTTCATTAGTATCAGAACAAATCTGCTTGTTTCCTGGTTAGACTGCTTTTATAAATTTCGTGAAATTTGTTTCAATGATCAAGGTTTATTTTTCGGTTTATTAGCCATTAAAATTGAAACTTCATGCTATTATTTCATGTCCAATCTCTTGACCAGCTTTGTGAAATTCTAAAATCTAACAAAGCTGGAAGAGAGTTTGAATTTGATATATTGTAAGCATGATTTCGTTCATTATATTGTGAATAATTAAGGAATGAAATTCTTGGGTTCTTCATATACGAAACCCTAAATTCCATTTCGCAATCGTTGATTCCGTACAATTTTCATTCAAATTGATGCATGGACTACCTTACCCATTCAGTTTTGACTAAAGCCCCTCAATTTGTTGGTCAATTTAATAGAAACTTTGCTCGAAATTGGCAAAATTTATTGTCAGCGTTTCTAGGATTTAGTCGAGTAGTAGAACTCGATGTTGGGTACGATTTGGTCCATTTGTCCCTTCATTGATGATTTGATGTTGGACTCATGTTGGACTCGTGCTGTTTTGCAAAATACCTCAAAGATTCTATGTATTATTATTAGAATATAGCTGAATGTTCGAAAAAATAGTTTTGGTGTGACTAGGGTCAAGGTTTGTTGAGTTGGACCTGATTTTTAATCTATTGTGGTTATTATTTCCATAATTCATGTTCACATATGGCATTACCCATCAGATTTTGAGAAAAATCCCTAAAACAATTTCACAATGTGTATTGGAAATTAGCCCGAAATTTAACGAAATACTGCCAGCATTGCTGGAGGGTAAGGGTTCACGTTTATGAACCCCATTTATCAATTTTCATCAACTTTGGATATTAATTCAAGTAATTGATTTGTGAAAAAGGTCTAGAACATCATTATAAGTAAGAGCCGTCTAATATCCACAACCAATTCACCGATTTTTGGCCAGAATTTTGGGAAATTGCGCCGACGTATTGCATACTTTTCAGCCATTAAGACTCGATTTTGGGGTTGTCCTGCCCAATTTTTTGTAAATTGTTGCTCCAATCAATCCAAAAATACGTTTACCATGAATCCCAATATGCGATTTGGATTAATTTGAGCGAAAATTGGCAATTTAGGACGAGATTTGTGCTTTCATTGTGATGACCCACTTCCCTTGCTATTCCAGTGGTGTGACCGTAGCTATGCATTAGGAAACCCCTATCGCCCCGACCCCCCTAGCATCATGCCTATCGCACATGACGGCCCTTTTGTTATTTTTTATGAGGTCTTAATTTTTTTTAAAAAACTTTTTGTGCCTTGAAAATTTTGGGCATATTGTTGACTAGAATGATAGATTAGTTGAGCATAGGGGTTGACTAAGCATAAAATTTTTTGAGAAAGTGTGTGGCCACATGAATTTATATCATTTGATTGGAATTTTTCATGATATTTCTCAAATTTTCTTGTTTTATGAGTATACATTTACGATGCTTGATATTTTTTTTTGAGAATGAAATATCATGTGATTTCTAGAGAATCTTCTACTTTAGCATATTTCATTTCTATTAAATTTCGTGAGAAATATGAGCACGTTGATTTGATATCATTAGATTAATTTAAGCGAAAATATTAATTTAAGTGAAAATTTATTAATTAAATAGCATCCACAAGTCAAACAATTCAATATAAAATAAGTTACACTACAATGATTCTAAAACAGTTTAACTCAAACAATTCCAATGGAATAGGGGTTTTGATATTCCTGAGATGGATAATCAGGATTTAAGGCTAAGAGGGGTGTAGTTGGCTTCGGGATAACTATAATCACACTAGCTTGGCCTGACAAATATTGTTCTTGAGTCATTACTCTCTCCACTCCTTCGATTTCATTCAGATGTCCATTTAGTTCAGTTTTTCAACCCAAGTAAGTTTCTGAGTACAATCAAAGTTGTTTAACTTAGCAACATCGATAATCATCCAAAACTCTTAATAATACTCTTACACGGTTATTTTATTCTCTCATAAATCAAGATAAATTCTCCTTTAAGGCCCATTAATGTTTGCTTCATTCTTCTCATTACCTTATTTTAGCGAAAACACTAAAAGTTATTTCACGATCAACCTTACACATTTTTCAATACTTTTCTTCACATAATCACTCAAAATGCTCCCATAAACGTACTTGCTTGCATTATTAGTCTAAACAACCTCTTTTGGTTACTTATGGGATTTTTCATAACCCCCTAGTTTCGGCAAAATTCACACAACATCATTTTTCAACCCCATAACATATCCAACGTTCAAATTCTATCTAATTCAATCCAAATAAACATAATCGATTCAAAAATCCACCTTACTCATGCACGATCATGAAACCCTAGGTTATGCCCATCTCAAATTTACTCCAAAATCATCATCCACAATACTTAAGGCACTCTTTATACCAAAGATCATAAAATTAAGTCAAAGAATCTCAAAGTTTATCAATTTCAACCTCGAGCTCACATGATCAGTTATGATTCCAATTCCTATATGCTTCCAAACACCCCCACACATAATAAAACACCCAACTAAGACTTATTTTTATCAATATAATATGATCCATAATCAAACCATTCATAAAAGCACAAAGTTAAACAAAAAAAGAGCTAGGATTTTACCTCACTTTAGGCTTGGATTTAGAGAGGAGGGGGCAATGGGAGGTGGTGCTGGGAGCAAAGGGGACGTGATCGGAGCTAGGCAGGGGGGCAGGCACTAGTTGGAGGCACAGTGATAGTAGCACAGTAGCAGCAGTACGATAGCAATATGGGAGGAAGGAGACGTCGGTTAAGGAGAAAGAACAAGATGAGAAAGTGATTCTGGCTTTGGCTAGATTTTTTGAGATCAACTAGGTGACAAATATCCTCACAAAAGTAGTTTTTTACTAATTATAATTAGGCACAGATAATGGTAATTAGTTTGATATACTTGCACCAACTTTTTGGACCACTAATTGGGCTCAAATGAATTGGGCTTGAAAAAATAGCAATCCATTGCGATGAAATTTTGCGTAGCTCAAAGTTAAATTTTCATTATGTTATGTGAAAGTAATTTATCACTTAATTATATTTACTGGGGCCTAATATCGGTGCACTTGAATATTTTACGATAATTAAAACTCAAATTGCAAAGTGGGGTTCAAAATAAATTTTTCCCAATCGAAATGATCAAATGTGAAAAATGAAAGCGGTAAAATTAATAACATGGGATAGTTAAATAAATAATCATGATTTTGGGTGCGGCTATTACAATGAGTTACACACCCAGGGATCAAACCAACTTATGTCACGCCTAAGGGAATGTTACAACATGTTCGAGGGCGGGGGAGGTGGCGTTGGTCCTAAGGACACCAACGCAATCAAACTAACATTGTATTATTATATTGCAAGTCCAAAAGATAAATCTCCAAACCAATCAAATTACAAGAGGAGCATTCAGACAAAATAACGCAATACCCCAACATCCTCCAACATGTAATAACAGACAAAACAAATGTCCTCCCATAAAGACAGAACTTACTCCGAACCTAGGAAAAGAGGAAAAGAGCGTGTAAGAAAACCACACGCTTAGTAAATAACTATCACCCATAAAACCTAAAATATTTGCACACCATTCGTTCCATATTAGCACTAAAATACTATTTGCAAACCATTAGTATAGGATCAGAAATCGCTTTTATAAACTTTCAACCGAATAAAACTGAAACCTCTGTTCCATTGGGTGCTAAATAAAAACTTCATAAAAGTGTCACATTTGCACCATTTAAAGCATTTTCACTCACCTATAAGAAAGATGTGTGCAAATAATATGAAAACACATTTTTAATTTTATCTTAATGGAACTGAAATCCCTTTTTGAACACTATTTGGGTTTAAAACCCTTAAAAGATTATCACAACTCACTTAATTGAATTAAAACCTACTCCCAAGGCATTGGGAGTTGTTGGTCATAAGTTTCTTCCTAAGACAGGTGAGAGGCATACCCAAACTTAGGATCCCAGGACACAATTAACCCTATAATTTACCTTACTCCCTTAGGATAATATTAACTTGAAACACATAGATTAATTTTTAAAAATCCAAAAATGTGTCGTGAATTCCATGGCTTGGAAGCATAGGCCACTCAATTCTTTGGAAACAGACCATAATGCAAAGCCTTCACATTAATAAAGTGTTTTGCCATGGATAATAACTTTTACAAGAAAATCCCCTTTCTTAATTTTAACTACTCCATCAACTTTATTAAAAATCGTAATAATTTTTGTTAGATTTACTCACACAAGGACACAAGAGGGGGGGTAAATTGTGTCTACCAGTTTTTTAGGTTTACTCAAAACATTCGTCCGAACTGTTTGGAATGCGTGTTTACAGTAAAGCAGAAATAAGTATAATTGCAGAAACAGTAAAGAAGACAATATTTTTATGTGGAAAACAACCTCTAGCCCAACTGAGGTGTAAAAACCACGACCTACCATAGTAGGATTTCAACAACTCTTTCACTAAACGGGCCGAACATGTTACAACCGTAACACACGTAACTTAGTCTACTCTAGACTCTCGTTACAGACACACATCCAAAGTCTCCCAAGACTTGGACAAATACTCACGGACACAACGTCCACACGTCCCCTACGGACACAGCGTCCAACGTTTACCAAGACTTGGATAACCTCTTATCAAGATGAAAAAAAAGATAAAGAACGCCTTACTTGAATGCTTCTAAATAAGCTGAGTGTAACATACATTACAACTCCTATTATGCCAATGATGAAGACTCGATTAAGCACTCTTTTGAAATTTTTTCTCACAGGAAAATTCAGACTCAGGAAAGCAATTTTAGCACTTGACAATCGTGAAAAACCTTAAGGAAAGTTGAGGGAATTGGCCACTTTAAATAGTGGAATAATTACCAATCTTCCTCATAGGATTGGATCAAATCTTTGGAAGATATATTTTCTTAAGAGATAAGATCAAATATTTAGGGAAGATATTTTTCTTTAAGATAGGATTAAATTTCACCAAAATATTTGGAAAATATTTTGCCTCTTAAACAAGGGTCAAAATAGTTTTAGATTTTGACTGACATAAATTAATATTCTAATTTGTTTCGTGAAAAAGGTCAGTCCAAAATCCTTTCAAGAAAAACGTTGAAATTCGAATTTTTATTCCTAGCCTCAAAAACACTGTAGACCTAGCCTCTTGGACCTATCCTGAGTCAGTGTTCTGAGTCATCAAAAACTTGCCTCAAAACACTGCAGACCTGGCCTCTTGGACCTGTTCTGAGACAGTGTTCTGAATCATCAAAAACCTTTTAAAGTGAATGCTGAATCAGAGACCTTCTAATTGGCACATTAACAAGAATCTAAAAAGAATAAAACAAATGCTAGGCCTAAGACTTTTGTTATCAGCTGGTCTTCTTACATAGATCCATGCTTCCACTCCCAGAATTGTTCTGAGGGAGTGTTCTCAGGTTATTGCGCATGTTATCAACTTTGATGCTCTACGCTCATTCGAACTACTCCATGTATTTTTCGGATCCTGTCTTAGCATACAACTCAAGCACAACACATAACTCACAGCATATTGACTAGGTCAATTGGATTGTCATCATCAAAACCTTATACATTAATTGGGTCAACAATTTTTCCCTTTTTGATGATGGCAAACCAAATGGTCATAAGTCATTGTTGTTAGCAGGGCAAGATAGGCTAGTGCCAGAATGGACAAAGTCAAAGTTTATGCAAGTCACACAGAAAAAGAAACAGGAGTGAGAGGTCAACTTGAACTAGGCAAACTAGTCAAGACTTAGGTCATGCTCATGTTCCCTCTTTTGACATCATCGAAAAAGGGTAAACAGATCGGAAAGTCTGACTCTAGTGTGGATGCAATCACCACCAAAGTGGTGATGTGGGAAATAACAGCGATACACTCAAGCATACGATACAGTAAGGATATTGGCCATCCAAGTCACGCACAAACAAGTAGCACATAAACAAGCAAGGATTATGGCAGAAATGCATTAATTGTCTAGGAAACAGTCACAATCCACCATTGTTCATACGCTAGCAAGAAAAGCGGACAATAAAATAAGTAGCAAAAGGGGAAAGAAAAGAAGACAAAGTTAAGATCAGATGGAAGATGAAAAAGGAGAAGAGAATTTGGCCGTGAGGGTAGAGATGGCTCTCAGAAGATCCTCATAACGTTTGCCATTAAGCACCTTTCTTCTGCGAGTGCCTTCTTCATGTCTTCAATCTCTCCCTTCAGGGAGAGCTGGTCCTGCATAAGAGTGTTTAGGGTGGGAGTACTTGAGGTTGAGACCTCAATGGGAACAGGGTGGAGAGGTGTTTGGACCCCCTGTTCTGAGCTGGCACTCCCACCTTTCTTCGCATAAAAGCCACACCCAATCAGAGTACAACCTCCTATTTAATCAGTGATCTGAAGGCTCACTCTCTTTTGCAGGGGAATCCCCGCCTGCTCAAACACAGACGTCAGCAGGAGCCCATACCCCATGTCATGATCCTTGGACGTGTTAGCAATGCATCCAATGTGATTTATCATGATCGCGGGTAAGTTGATTTTCTCACCTCGATCTAAAATATCAGTAAGGCACATGTCCATAGGATCAGCCAAATTTCATCCTGACGCTGGGGAATGACATTCTTGATTATAAACCAAAATAACAACCGATGTAAAGGTATCATTTCCCCCTTATGTACAGATCTGGATTTAGTTAGTTGGGGGTTTTGGGCTAAGTTCTGGGTCAGCTCTAGCAGTCTCTCCTCACCCAACACATTCTTGTCCTCACAGACATATACATCAAAGCCATAAGATGTCACACCAAGCATCTCTCCAAGATCAGCAGCATTAAATCGAATCCTATGCCCACCAACTGTGCTTGTCACCACCCCATTAGTGACCACACAGGTAGCGTAAAACTCAACCAACTTAGGAATATAACACCTTCTCTGAGGGTTAGTAAACAGATCTAACCACCCCTGAACTTTTAATTTTTCTAGGAACACCTTAAGCCCCTATTCCTGGAAATAAGCTACCTTGACTACCTTCCCTTGGACTACAGATTTCTGAAGGAAGTAGTGGTATCTCTCAGGGAGTGTCATGCTCTTTTTAGCTTTCTTTCTTCTAGGTTCAAGACACTCTTCCACCTATTCGGACGACTGTTCTGGGGATGCCCTTTTAGGAGCAGGGTCCTTAGAGGGAACAGGTCTAGGAGGTGTTTTGGTAATTGTTTTGAGGGGTGTTGGGAGAGGTGTTTTTTGGACTGTTTTCTTCTTTGTAGCAGGGATGTCTATTGTATCTTTTGGTAGTGGCAAAATAGGGGCAGGACCCGAACTTCTTGTTTGACGTTGATACAGTGGAGTGTTGAGAGGGAATTGGGTGTAGTGGTGGTCTTTCTTTGGGGTTTGGGGCCTGGTTTGAGGGTTGATTGAGGAGTGGTTCATGGTTTTTTGAACCGTATAATCGGTTCATCATCATCACTGTCCTCAGTGAAAACACTAGTAGGAACAGGTTCCTCAGTACCCATCCTAACTCCCAAATCATCATTACTGTCTTCAGTGAAAGCACCAGTAGGAATAGGTTCTTCAGCACCCATCCCAACCCCCAAATTATCATCATTGTCTTCAGTGAAAACACTAGTAGAAATAGGTTCTTCAGCACCCATCCCAACCCCCAAATTTCTTGAACTTTTGACTGACTCGGTCGAAATTTCCCCTGTCACCATTTCAATTTTGCGCGGTTCATAAACAACCAGTTCCCACCCGGTAATTGGGTTCACAGTGGGAATTGTTGTAGGGTTTAGACTAATAGACCTCACATCAAGACTCCTCAAGAACCCATATATTGAAGAAGGTATAGAATAAGTGGGAGAGGGAGGAAGGTCCATACCCAAAGAGATTCCTCTCGATGGAGCCACCGCAACAGTGCTCAGCCAATTCTTGCTTCTTTTGCTTGACACTCGACTCTGAAGTGAGCGTGGACGTGTGGTCTTTCTTCCAGTTGAGGCTGAGTCACCATGAGTTCTTGCCATTGGAAAGTTTAGGAAGAAGGATTTTAGGGTTTAGGATTTTGGAAAGGAAGGGGTAGCAGATTCCGAACGTGTGAAGGGAAAGAGAAGAAGATGTCGGGTTTGGAGAGAGAATGCAGAGGAGGAAGTAGGCGAATGGTTTTTAAATGAAAATTTTAATTTCTACTTACCTTGCCGCCGCGCCACTTGTCTGGTGGATTTATAAATAGTGATTGGGTCTGTTCCTAGACATTGTTCTGACTGCTAAATGTTCGGTGTCTCAGAACAATAAGGGCAATATCATTAGACCTCAATGAGTGCCAGCATGTTATGTTTTACACATATGCCAGAAAAAGCACAAAAATTGAATGCATCCATTGTAACAATTTATTTGGCCTAAAAACCCTTCACTAGTCAATCATTGGGGTAAAAACAAGCATGCTCAAGTCTTCTTAATTAAACCCAATTCAAGTATATTCCTCTCAAACTGCTCTTTACTTAGTGCATTGGTAAATATATTAGTAATTTGTCTATCAGTGGCACAAAAATTCATTGAAACTAAGCCCTTTTCAACATTATTTCTCAAAAAATGATGACGTATGTTAATATGTTTAGTCCGTTTGTGTTGACATGAGTTTTTGGCAATGTTAATTGCACTTATGTTATCACAAAAAATAGGAATGCATCCAGTGTCAACACAAAAGTCCTTGAGTTGTTGTCGTGTCCACAACAGTTGCACACAACAAGAAGCAGCTGCCACATACTCAGCTTCTGTTGTGGACATGGCAAAGGAGTGTTGTTTCTTTAGGATTTGACTAAAAACGGGCACACAAACCAACACTAAAAACAATGTCAGGTCTACTAGCGGTTAGGTATAGAAGCGACCATATCATGCCCCTATAGGATTTCTCCTCAACTGAAGGGCTCCCATCATCCACAACCAACCTGGTTGAAGGAGAGATGGGTATGTCTATGGGCTTAGCCGACTCCATTTCAAACCACTTAATTAACTCCTTTACATATTTTTGTTGATGTATCATAGTTCCGTTTGAGGTTTGCTTGATTTGCAAGCCTAAGAAAAAATTAAGCTCGCCCATCATGCTCGTCTCAAACTCACTCCTCATCAAATCTGAAAATTCATCACATAAACTATTGTCGGTTGCACCAAATATAATGTCATCGACATATACTTAGACAATCAACAAATACTCCCCCTTTGATTTGAGAAACAAGGTATTATCAACCTTGCCCCTTTGAAAACCATTATCAATTAAAAATTGTGACAAGCGTTAATACTAAGCTTTAGGAGCTTGTTTTAAACCATAAAGAGCTTTTTCAAGTTTAAACACATGGTTAGGGAAATCATGATTTTCATAACCAAGGGGTTGGCTTACAAACACCTCCTCCTTAAGGTATCCATTGAGGAATGCACTTTTGACATCCATTTGGTATAACTTGAACTCCATGTGGGCTGCAAAGGCCACCAACATCCTAATAGCCTCGATCCGTACAACAAGTGCAAATGTTTCCTTATAGTTGATCCCTTCCTCTTGGTTATAGTCCTAAACCACCAGCCTGGCCTTGTTCCGAGTGATTGTTTCGAACTCATCCAATTTGTTCTTGAACACCCACTTGGTACTAATTATCGATCTGTCTTTAGGCTGTGGTTTAAGGTGCCAAACCTTATTCCTTTCGAACTGATGAAGCTCTTCTTGCATAGCAGTAACCCAGTCAGAATCTGCAAGGGCTTTATAAACATTCTTTGGCTCAATGTTACATAAAAAAGCATAGAAAGCACATAAGTTTCTAAGTTTGGATCTGGTTTGCACCCCTATATTAATGTCAGACATGATCTAGTCAAGGGGGTGAGAGCTCTGGTGCTTCCAAGGTCGTGGAATAAATGGATCCATAGATACACTTACCAATCTCTCCTGGATACTTGGTGAAACAGGTTCTGGAACTGTTCCGGTGCCTGTTCCCATATCAGTTCGAGAATAATTGGGTTGAGTGGGTCGGTTCTGCTTAGGTTCAGCAATGCTTTCCCCTGACTGGTTTGGTCTCTACCCACCTTCCAAATTATCAGTTCCAGGACTTGGTTCACCTTCAGGAGCCTTACCTTTGTCAACTATGGAGCTTTCAGCGAGCGAGGGTGTCTTTTCTTACAAGACCAAGTTCAAACTCTTCTTCCTATGTATCATGCTCAACCACAGAGTTAGTCTCATTAAACAATACATACCTCTTCCCTCCTCTACTTGTGATCCTCATAGGACCACACAAATCAACATGTAGTAGTTCAAGAGGTCGGGAAGTACTAACATAGTTCTTTGACTTGAAAGAAGCTCTAACTTACTTTCCTCTAGCACAAGCATCGTGCACCTTGTCATCATTGTACTTGATGGAAGGTAATCCGACCACTAGGTCCTTAGAAACAAGTTTATTCAAAAGAGAAAGGCTTGCATGACCTAGTCTCTTGTGCCAAAACATAACATCATCATCAAGAGCACTTAGACAAGTTAAATGATTTTGGGGAAGTGAAAGAATACACACTTTATACACATTTTTGTGTCGCTTCTCCCTCAACACAACACTACCAGAATTAACATTGGTAATCAAGTATTGATCTGAAGAGAATTTAATATGATTACCTCTATCACACAATTGAGACATACTTAGCAAATTATATTGTAACCCATCAACCAAGTACACATTATCAATAGAGTGAGGGAGTGATTTACCTATCTTACCTACACTGACAATTTTCCCAGATTTGCCATTTCCAAATGCCACTCTCCCTCCATCAAAGATTGTAAGTCAGAGGAAGTTTGATTTGTCTCCCATCATGTTCCTTGAGCAACCACTATCCAAGAACCATAATTGATTGCCTCCTCTCACTTTAGCCTGCAAAACAGCTAAGTGTTTGTCTTGGGAACCCAGATCCACTTGGGTCCCATTTTCTTTGACATGGAGGTTAAGTCATCTTTTCTAATCCATACTTGTTTAACATACAATGAGTTTCTCTCCATGGCTCTTTTTCTCAAAGGACAAGCATAGCGATAATGACCAGCTTTTTCCACAGTGAAATAGATTATATTTTCTTGAAGTCCAACATATTTTTTGTTTATTGGTTTAGCGACACACCTACTCACAAATCTTAGTCCCTTTTTATTACGACTATGGTGAGTGTTTAACTAATTAAGTGCTTCTGAGGAACTGTTCCAGCGCCTGTTCTGAACAAGGTCAGATTCGGCCTTATGGAGCTTTTCAAGCAACTGACTGTTTTCATTTATCGAGGCTTCTATACTAAGTGCTTTTGAGGAACTGTTCCTGTGCCTGTTTTGACCGAGGTCAAATTTGGTTTTATGAACTTTTTTAAGCAACTAATTGTTTTCACTTACCAACAATTCTATCTTAAGTTCCAGTTCTCGGGACTCTTTTTCTAGCTTTGAGAGATCAGTGTTAAACACTTCTTCTCTCTTGTTCATTAGTTCTTTTAACATGTCAACGTCCTTATTTAAGGAAAAAGTTTTTTTTATCTTGTTCAGACGTGAGAATCTCATTTGCTTGCTCAAGTTCTTGTATGGTTTTTTCAAGCATTCAGATATCCCTTTTTAACTTGGAATAGGTATCTTTAAGGACACAATTTTCAGTACTTATTTCCTCACATTCATCCATTAAAAAAAACAATAATTTCATAATTTTTGCTTTGTTAAAACCACGTACCTTTTCCTTGAATTGGGACATGCTTTCGTCCGAATCTGAGTCAGCATCGAATTCGTTTCTGGCCATGAGTGCCAGTGCAGTAACTTCATCTTGGGAGCTATCCTCTTCTTCTGAAGTATCGCCCCATGCTGCCACCATAGCTTTAGTAAACCGCTTGGCAGAACTACTAAGCTGTGGCTTCTTTCTGCGGTTTCAGAACCATTCTGACACCTGTTCTTCCCTCTGCAGGGGGTAATATTTTACAATGTGGTCATGCTTTTCACATCTGAAGCACCCAGAGGCTTGGTCTTGGTCGCTGTTCCTCACTTTGCTGGTACTCCTCTTCTTGATGCTCTGTCCAACCTTCTTGAAGATTTTCTTGAAGTTACGAGTTACCAAGGCCATTTCTTCCTCATTCAAGTGCGAATCATCACTTCCCATGGCTTTTAGGGCAAGGCCTCGATCTTTCTTTATTTCCTCTTTCATTTGGGAGTTTTTCCTCAACTCGTAAGTTTGAAGATTCCCAATGAGCTCATAAAGATTTCGTCCATCTTCTTTGCTTCCTGGATGGCTGTAACTTTCGTTTTCCACGAACGAGGCAAAAACCGTAGGATCTTTCTTATCAATTCCTCGGTGGTAAAGGATTTTCCCAAGGATTTCAACTCATTAGTGATATGGGTAAAACGTGTACACATATCCATCACTATCTCTTTGTCACTCATTTCGAACAGTTCGTACTTTCTCATCAGTAGTTCGATCCTGGACTGTTTGACTTGGTTGGTTCCTTCATGATCCACGCAAAGAGCATTCCATATCACCTTTGCTGATGCACACTCTGAGATACGAGTGTACTCGTCCGGTCGAAGGCCAAATTATAGCAATTTCTTCGCCCTTGCATTTTTTTCCAATTTCTTGAAGTCATCTGAGCCATACTCATTTGACTTCTTAGGAACTGTTTTGCCATCTTCTGTAGTTTTCATTGGAATGTAAGGACCATTCTCAATGATCATCCACAACTCATAATCATTTGCTTGAATGTAATTTTCCATGCGGTTTTTCCACCAATTGTAATGTTGCCCATTAAAGTATGGTGGTCGAGTCACAGATTGACCCTCTAAGATTTCTTGTGGTGCACTCATCTTTTCAGGATCTCTTAAGGTGTTAGCCTAAGTACAAGAACTCTGCTCTGATACCACATGTTAGATTTACTCACACAAGGACACAAGAGGGGGGTGAATTGCATCTACTAGTTTTTTGGGTTTACTCAAAACACTTGTCAGAACTATTTGGAATGCGTGTTTGCAGTAAAGCAGAAACAAGTATAATTGTAGAAAAAGTAAAGAAGACATAACGTTTTTACGTGGAAAACCACCTCTGGCCCAACTGAGGTGTAAAAACTATGACCTACCACAGTAGGATTTTAGCAACTCTTTCACTAAATGGCCGAACATATTACAACCGTAACACACGTAACTTAGTCTACTCTAGACTCTCGTTACAGACACACATCCAAAGTCTCCCTAGACTTGGACAAATACTCACGGACACAACGTCCACACATCCCCTACGGACACAACGTCCAACGTCTACCAAGACTTGAACAACCTCTTATCAAGATGAAAAAAAGATAAAGAATACCTTACTTGAATGCTTCTAAATAAGCTGAGGGTAAGGTACAATACAACTCCTATTACGCCAATGATAAAGACTCGATTAAGCACTCTTTTGAAGGTTTTTCTCACAGGAAAATTTAGACTCAGGAAAGCAATTGTAGCACTTGACAATCGTGAAAAACCTTAAGGAAAGTTGAGGGAATTGGCCACTTTAAATAGTAGAACAATTGCCAATCTTTCTTATAAGATAGGATCAAATATTTGGAAGATATATTTTTCTTAGAAGATAAGATCAAATATTTAGGGAAGATATTTTTCTTTAAGATAGGATTAAATCTCACCAAAATATCTCTTAAACAAGGGCCGAAATAGTTTTAGATTTTGACTGACATAAATTAACATTCCAATTTGTTTCCTGAAAAATGTCAGTCCAGAATCCTTTTAAGAAAAACATTGAAATTCAAATTTTTATTCCCAGCCTCAAAAACACTGCAGACCTGGCCTCTTGGACCTGTTCTGAGACAGTGTTCTGAGTCATCAAAAACCTTTCAAAGTGAATGCTAAATCAGAGACCTTCTAATTGGCATATTAACAAGAATCTAAAAAGAATAAAACAAATGCTAAGCCTAAGACTCTTGTTATCAGCTGGACTTCTTACACAGGTCTATGCTTCCACTCCCTGAACTATTCTGAGGGAGTGTTCTCAGGTTCTTGCATATGTTATCAACTTTGATGCTTTATGCTCATTCGAACTGCTCCATGTATTTTTTGGATCCTATCTTAGCATATAACTCAAGCACAACACATAACTCACAGCATATTGACTAGGTTATTTGGATTGTCATCATCAAAACCTTATACATTAATTGGGTCAACAATTTTAAACACTTGATAAAGCACCCCAGGCAACACAATAACCATCACATTTGGCTTAGGGCATGATATACCCTTAAGGGGTGTAAGCGCAATAGGCACAATATGCCAACAGCTTAGGCCACCTTACAAAGCCTAGTTCCTTGACCGTCTACGTAAATAAAAAGGGGACCATTCTAAGAGGATAAGACATAAAAAACAACGAGGGTTCTCTAAAGAGATTTTTTTGCACCAAAACTTACGGCTCCTAGGCTATGAGATTGTAAAGGTGCTTTGAATTGGGAGTTCCTTCCTTGACTAGTGATTCAAAGCCAAAGTTCAATCGTCTTCTGCTGTAACATTAAGGTAACTTCATTTATGCTTAATTCGATATATTAATTCCTTCATTGGTATCAAAGCCAATCGGCTTGTTTCCTAGTTGGACTGCTTATATAAATATTTTAAAATTCATGTCAATGATTAAGGCTTATTTTTCGGTTTATAAGCGATTAAAATTGAAACCTCATGCTATTATTCCTTGTCCAATCTCTTAACAAACTTTTCTGAAATTCTGTAATCTGATAGAGCTTGAAGAAAGTTTGAATTTCAGATATTGTAAGCATAATTTCGTATAGTATATTGTGAATAATTAAGGAATGAAACTCTAGGGTTCCTCATATATGAAACCGTAAATTCCATTGCTCAATCGTTGATTTCGTTCAATTTTCATTCAAATTGATTCATGGCCTACCTCACCCATTCAATTTCGACCAAAGCCCCTCAATGTGTTAGTCGATTTAACAGAAAATTTGTGCGAATTTTGGCAAAATTTATTGTCAGCGTTTCTCCGATTTAGTCGAGTAGCAAAACTCGATGTTGGGTCCAATTTGGTCCACTTGTCCCTTCACTGATGTTGGATTCATGTTAGGCTTATGCTATTTAAATTCCTCAAATTTCTATGTAATTTGATCAGAATGTAGCCGAATGTTTGCAAAAAAAGTTTTGGCACACCTGGGGTTAGGGTTTGTGGTTGCTATTTCCGTAATTGATGTTCACACATGGCATTACTCATGGGATTTTAAGAAAATCCCCAAGACAATTTCACAATTTATATCGAAAATTTGGCGGAATTTAACGAAACACTGCCAACATTGCGCTGGAGGGTAAGGGTTCATGTTTGCGAACGCATTTTTATCCATTTTCATCAATTTTGGATATTAAGTTGTGCAATTGATTTCTGAAAAAGGTGCAGAACATCATTATAAGTAAAATCCGTCTAATGACTACCGCCAATTCACCGATTTTTGCCCAGAATTTGGTGAATTTGCGTCGACATACTACATATTTTTCAGGCATTAAGACTCGATTTTGGGGTTGTCTTCCCTATTTTTCATAAATATTTGCTCCAATCAATCAAAAAAAATGTTTAGGATGAATCCCAATGTGCGATTTGGATTAATTTGAGCGCAAATTGGCAATTTGGGATGCAAATTGTGCTTTGCTTGCGATGACTCGCTTCCCTTGTGATATGAGTTGTGTGGCCGCAGCAATGGGTTAGGAAAGCCTTGTCGCCCCCGCCCCCCGGCATCACGCCCATCGCACATGATTGCCCTTCTGTTATTTTTTATATGGTCTTAATTTTTTAAAAAAACATTTTTTCCCTTGAAAATTTTGGGCATATAGCTGACTAGAATGATTAACTAGTTCACCACAAGGTTGACTGAGTCTAAACTTTTTTGAAAATGTGTGTGGCCACATAAATTTATATAATTTCATTGTAATTTTTTATGATATTGCTCAAATATTCTTTTTTTACGAGTATATATTTATTTTTCTTCGTATCTTTTTTGAGAATGAAATATCATGTGATTTCTAGAGAACCTTTTATTTTAGCATATTTCATTTCTATTAAATTTTAAGGGAAATACAAGCATGTTGATTTGATATCATTAGATTAACTTAAGCGAAAATATTAATTTAAAGGAAACTTTATTAATTGAACGACATCCACAACCTAAACAATTCTAAACAATTTAACTCAACCAATTCAAATGGAATAGGGGTGTTGATATTCCTGAGATGGATAATCAGGATTTAAGGCCAAGAGGGGTGTAGTTGGGTTGGGGATAACTTTAATCACACTACCTTGGCCCGACAAATATTGTTCTTGGGTCATTATTCTCGCCACTCCTTCGATTTCATTCATATGTCCATTAAGTTCAGTTTTCCAACCCAAGTATATTTCTAAGTATAATCAAAGTTGTTTAACTTAGCAACGTTAATAATCACCTAAAACTCTTAGTAATACTTCTAATTTTCACGGTTATTTTATTCTCTCATTAATCAAGCCAAATGCCCCTTCATGGCCCATTAACCTTTGCTTCATTTTCTCATTACCTTATTTTAGCCAAAACACTAAAAGTCACTTCACGATCAACCTTATACATTTTTCAATACTTTTCTTCACATAATCACTCAAAATGCTCCCATAAACTCACTTGCTTGCACTATTAGTCTAAACAACCTCTTTTGGTCACCTATGAGATTTTTCATAACCCATTAATTTTGGCAAAATTCACACAGCATCATCTTCCAACCCTATAATATATCCAACCTTCAAATTCTGTCTAATTCAATCCAAATAAACATAATCGATTCAAAAATACACCTTGCTCATGCACGATCATGAAACCCTAGGTTATGCCCAATTCAAATTTACATTCAAAATCATCATCCACAATACTTAAGCCACTCTTTATACCAAAGATCACAAAAGCAAGTCAAAGAATCTCAAAGTTTATCATTTTCATCTTTGAGCTCGCACGATCACGTATAATTACAATTCTTACACACTTCCATACTCCCCACACATAATAAAACACCAAACTAAAACTTATTTTTATCAATATAACATGATCCATAATCAAATGATTCATAAAAATCCAAAGTTAAACTGGAAAAGAGCTAGGATTTTCTCCTCACTTTAGGCTTGGATTTAGGGAGGAAGGGGTAATGGGAGGTGGTGCTGGGAGTAAAGGGGACGCAATAGGAGTTGGGGAGGGTGGCTGGCACCGGCTGGAGGTGGCAGCGATAGCAGCACGACAGCAGCAGTAGGGCAGCAACAGGGGAGGAGGGAGACGTGGGTTAAGGAGAATAAATAAGAAGAGAAAATGATTTTGGCTTTGGCTAGATTTTTGGAGATCAATTAGGTGACAAATATTGCCGCAAAAGTAGCTTTTTACTAATTATAATTAGGCGCAAGTAATGGTAATTAGCTTAATTCACTTGCACCACCTTTTTGGACCACTGATTGGGCTCAAACGAATTGGGCTACAAAACTAGCAGTCCATTGCGATAAAAATTTGCGTAGCCCAAAATTAAGTTTTCATTATGTTATGAAAAGTAATTTATCGCTTAATTATATTTACTAGGGCCTAGTATCGATTCAGCCGAATTTCTTTGATAATTAAAACTCGAATTACAAAGTGGACCCTAAAATAAATTTTTCCTGACCGGAATGATTAAATATGATAAATAAATGCGAGAAAATTAATAACTAGCATAATTAAATGAATAATCATGATTTAGGGTGGTGCTATTACAACGAGTCACACACCCAAGCATCAAACCAACTTATGTCAAACCTAAGGGAATGTTATAACTCGTTCAGGCGTGAAGGGAGGTGGCATTGAGCCCAAAGAGATCAATGGAGCCAAACTAACATTGTATTACAACATTACAAGTCCAAAACATAAAGCTCCGCACCAATCAAATTACAAGACGAGCATTTGCATAAAATAACGCAATACATCAACATCTTCCAACATGTAATAACAGACAAAAGAAATGTTCTTCCATGAAGACGGAACTTACTCTGAACCTAGAAAAAGAGGAAAAGAAAGGGTAAGAAAACCACACGCTCAGTAAATAAATATCACCCATAAAACTCAAAATAGTTGCACACCATTGGTTCCATATTAGCACTAAAATACTATTTGCAAACCAGTAGTATAGGATAAGAAATCACTTTTATAAACTTTCGACAGAATAAAACTAAAACCTCTGTTCCATTGGATGCTAAATAAAAATTTCATGAAAGTGTCACATTTGCACCATCTAAAGCATTTTCACTCAGTTATAAGCAAAACGCGTGCAAATATGCAAACACATTTTTAGTTTTAGCATAATGGAATTGAAA
The DNA here is from genome assembly GCA_029747015.1 of Carnegiea gigantea. NCBI lineage: Eukaryota > Viridiplantae > Streptophyta > Magnoliopsida > Caryophyllales > Cactaceae > Carnegiea > Carnegiea gigantea. Next base: position 38,566 of record JAKOGI010000367.1, on the reverse strand, counting down.
TCCCATTTTGAATGCTAGTTGGGGTTAAAACCCTTAAAAAATTACCACAATTAACTTAATTGAATCAAAACTTATTTCTAGGCATTCGGGAGCTGTTGGTCATAAGTTCCATCCCAACTTTCGCAAGAAAATCCCCTTTCTAAAATTTTAGCTACTCTATCAACTTCATTAAAAATCTTAATAATTTTAAAAACTTGATAAAGCACCCCGGGCAACACAATACCCATAGTGTTTGGCTAAGGGCTTGACACACCCATAAGGTGTGTGAGTGCAATAAGCACAATATGTCGACAGCTTCAGCCACCTTAGAAAGGCTAGTTTGTTAACTGTCTATTTAGTATAAAAAGGGGCCCAATTTAAGAGGAAAACACATAAAAAACAATGAGGGTTCTCTAAAGAGATTTTTCTGCACAAAACCTTACGGCTCTTATGCTATGAGATCGTAAAGGTTCTTTGAGGTGTGAGTTCCTTCCTCGACTAGTGATTCAAAGCTAAGATTCGATCATCTTCCGCTCCAAGATTATGGTCACTTCATTTACCCTTAATTCGATATCTAGTTCCTTCACTAGTATCAGAGCCAATCGGCTTATTTCTTGGTTGGACTACTTATATAAAATTCGTGAAATTTGTGTCAATGATTAAGGTTTATTTTTCGGTTTATTAGCGACTAAAATTGAAACTTCATGCTATTATTTCATGTCCAATCTCTTGACCAGCTTTTGAGAAATTCTGAAATCTGATAGAGCTAGAAGAGAGTTTGAATTTTATGTATTGTAAGCATGATTTCGTTCAGTAATTGTGAATAATTAAGGAATGAAATTCTAGGGTTCTTCATATACGAAACCCTAAATTCCATTTCTCAATGCTTAATTTCGTTCAATTTTCATGCAAATTGATGCATGGACTACCTTACCCATTCAGTTTCGACCAAAGCCCCTCAATTTGTTGGTCGATTTAATAGAAAATTTGCTCGGATTTTGGCAAAATTTATTATCAGCGCATGTAGGATTTAGTCGAGTAGTAGAACTCGATGTTGGGTCTGATTTAGTCCATTCGTCCCTTCATTGATGCTGGATTAATGTTGGGCTTATGCTGTTTTGCAAAATATCTCAAAAATTTTATGTAATTTGATTAGAATATAGCCAAATGTTTGCAAAAAAAGTTTGGGTGTGCCTAGCTAGGGTTAGGGTTTGTTGAGTTGAACCCGATTTTTAATCTATTGTGGTTATTATTTCTGTAATTGATGTTCACACATGGCATTACCCATGAGATTTTGAGAAAAATCCCTAAAAAAAATTTCACAATATGTATCAGAAATTTGGCCAAAATTCAACGAAACACTACCAGCATTGCTTGAGGGTAAGGGTTTCAAGTTTGCGAACCCCTTTTTATCAATTTTCATAAATTTTGGATATTAATTCAAGCAATTAATTTGTGGAAAACGTGTAGAACATCATTATAAGTAAAAGTCGTCTAATGTCCACCGCCACGATTTTTGGCCAGAATTTGATGAAATTGCGCTGACGTACTGTATATTTTTCAGGCATTAAGACTCAATTTTAGGGTAGCTTGCCCAATTTTTCATAAATGTTTGCTCCAATCAATCCTAAAATACGTTTACAATGAATCTCAATATGCAATTTGTATTAATTTGAGTGCAAATTGGCGGTTTGGGCGCAATTTGTGCTTTGATTGCGATGACCCGCTTCCCTTGCTATCCGAGTCGCTTGATTGCAGCCATGGGTTAAGAAGCCCTATCGCCCCCACTGCCCTGGCATCACGCCCATCGCACATGACTGCCTGGAAAATTTTGGGCACATAGTTGACTAGAATGATAGACTAGTTGAGCACAAGGGTTGACTAAGCATAAACTTTTTTGAGAAAGTGTGTGGCCACATAAATTTATATAATTTCATTGTAATTTTTTATGATATTGCTCAAATATTCTTTTTTTTATTTTTATATATTTATGATGCTTGATATCTTTTTTGAGAATGCAATATGATGTGATTTCTAAAGAATCTTTTATTTTAGCATATTTCATTTCTATTAAATTTCATAAGAAATATGGGCTCGTTGATCTGATATCATTAGATTAATCATTAGATTAATTTAAGTGGAAATACCAATTTAAGCAAAAATTTATTAATTAAATGGCATCCACAACTCAAACAATTCAACATAAGATAAGTTACACTATGGCGATTCTAAAACAATTTAACTCAAACAATTCAAATGGAATAAGGGTTTTGATATTCCTGAGAAGGATAATCAGAATTTATGGCCAAGAGGGGTGTACCTGGGTTCGGGATAGCTTTAATCACACTAGCTTGGCCCGACAAATATTGTTCTTGAGTCATTGCTCTCCCCACTCCTTCGATTTCATTCACATGTCCATTTAGTTCAGTTTTCCAATCTAAGTAAGTTTTTAAGTACAATCAAATTGTTTAACTTAGCAATGGTAATAATCATCTAAAACTCTTAATAATACTCCTAATTTTTGCGGTTATCTTATTCTCTCATAAATCAAGCTAAATGCCCCTTCAAGGCCCATTAACCTTTGCTTCATTCTTCTCATTACCTTATTTTAGCCAAAACACTAAAAGTTACTTCACGATCAACCTTACACTTTTTTCAATATTTTTCTTCACATAATCACTCAAAATGCGCCCATAAACTCACTTGCTTGCACTATTAGTCTAAACAAACTCTTTTGATCACTTACGGGATTTTTTATAACCCACTAATTTTGGCAAAATTCACACGACATCATTTTCCAACCCCATAAGATATCTAACCTTCAAATTCTATCTAATTCAATCCAAATAAACATAATCAATTCAAAATCTACCTTACTCATGCACGATCATGAAACCCTAGGTTATGCCCAATTCAAATTTTCATCCAAAATCATCATCCACAATACTTAAGCAACTCTTTATACTGAAGATCACAAAATTAGGTCAAAGATTCTCAAAGTTTATCGTTTTCAACATTGAGCTCGCATGGTCATGTATGATTCCAATTCTTACATACTTCCAAACTCCCACACACATAATAAAACACCATCTAAGACTCTTTTTTGTGAATATGACATGATCCATACTCAAATATTTCATAAAAATCCAAAGTTAAACAAGAAAAGAGCTAGGGTTTTACCTCACTTTAGGCTTGGATTTAGAGAGGAAGGGGTAATGGGAGGTGGTGATGGGGGCAAAGGGGACGCGACAGGAGTTGGGGAGGGTGATTGGCACTAGCTGGAGGTGGCAGCAATAGTAGCACGGTAGCCGCAGTAGGGCAGCAATAGGGGAGGAGGGAGACATAGGTGAAGGAGAAAGAACAAGAAGAGAAAATGATTTTGGCTTTGGCTAGATTTTTAGAGATCAACCAGGTGACAAATATCCTCGTAGAAGTAGCTTTTTACTAATTATAATTAGGCACAAATAATGGTAATTGGCTTAATTCACTTACACAACCTCTTTGGACCACTAATTGTGTTCAAATGAATTGGGCTTGAAAAAATAGCAGTCTTAGCTCAAAATTAAATTTTTATTATGTTATGAAAAGTAATTTATCGCTTAATTATATTTAGTGGGGCCTAGTATCGATTCACTCGGCTTTTTTTCGATAATTAAAGCTTGAATTGTGAAGTGGGACCCAAAATAAATTTTTTCCACCTGGAATGATCAAATGCGATAAATAATTGCAGGAAAATTAATAATATGACATAATTAAATAAATAATCATGATTTAGGGTGAGGCTATTACAATGAGTCACACACCCAGGCATCAAACCAACTTATATCGCACCTAAGGGAATGTTATAAAATATTCGGAAGCGGGGCAGGCGGCGTTGATCCTAAGGAGATCAACGAGGCCACACTAACATTGTATTACAACATTACAAGTCCAAAATATAAAGCTCCACACCAATCAAATTACAAGAGGAGCATTCGAGCAAAATAATGCAATAAAACAACATCCCCCAATATGTAATAGCAGACAAAATAAATGTTTTTCCATGAAGACGGAACTTACTTCGAACCTAGAAAAAGAGGAAAAGAGGAGGTAAGAAAACCACATGCTTAGTGAATAACTATCAGCCATAAAACCCAAAATATTTGCACACCATTCGTTTCATATTAGCACTAAAATACTATTTGAAGTGATAGGGGAGGGAAGTACATCACCACTTTAAGGGGAAGGGAGAGTAGATAATGGGGAAGGCGAATCATTCTTATTTTGCTCCAGCCACATGTGTGTCAACCTTTTTGCCCGACTGTAGAGAAATTACCGCATTCACATTTCAAACATCATTGGGGTCAACTGAAGAGGAGGATTCTCCTCTTGGGTTTACCTTCAGTTGACAAAGAAAACTCCTTTCTCCCTATTAGACATTGGTAGTTGTGCAAATTGTTTACTCATTGTCTTCATCATTCTCTCATTCGACTCTCTGAGTTCTCTATTCATCCTCTCCAAGTCATTGACATTCTTGTTCACTTTATCCAATTCATTATAACCGTGAGGGAGATATGATTGAGCCATATGTGGTTGAGGAGGAGGTGCCCTAGGAGCATTATATGTTCCTTGGACAGGTGGCTTTTGATATGCTGAAGATGAGGAGTTTTCTTGAAAACTCCTGACTTGATTGTTGGGTATCAAAGCATTATGCCCAATCTATAAGAAATTAGGATGTTTAGCCGGACCCGGGTTTAAAGTAGAAGAGTAGAGATCAAACTTTGTCCTTTAGAAGGTTGCATTCACTTGACATTGCTCTTTGCTTATAGTTAACTATTGAGCAAATAGGGGGCAAGCACTTAGGGAGTGATATGTGGATTAACACTGAGGACATGAAACCATTTAGGGAGGGGGATAGTTGATTGATGCTTCGGATAACATAAAACCCTTCAATATATTTTCAAGGGCGATAAATCTAGTGTCAATGTATGTGGTACCCGCCACAGCATAAACCCCTCCCTTTTGGCTATTAATCCTAGAACCTAAACTCTCATCCCTAGTGGTTTCCCATTATAAGGTCTTTTTTGCTAACTCTTCTAAGAAATCCCAAGCCTCAGTCTCACTTTTATTCAAGAACCCACCATGGTACATAGACTCAACCATGGTTCTGGTGGCCTGGTCAAGTCCCTTATAAATTATTTGGCACAAACACCAATGTTCTAGACCATGTTGTGGAATTGAAAAAGCAAGAGCTTAAATCTTTTAAAACACTTCCAAAAGGACTCTTTCTCAAGTTAAACAAAGTTGTTGATTGCATTCCTCAATTCCACGGTTTTACCATTAATGAAATACTTTCTCAAGAAAACCCTCACAAATCCATCCCAAGTGGAAATGGAGTTTGCTAGGAGACTATGAATTTACTTTTTCACCGAGTCTTTTAATGCCAAAGCAATAAAACACAACCTAACAATGTCTTGGGGCACATTAGGGAATTGTATCATTGAGCATACTTCCTCAAATTCACTTAGAAATAGGTAGGCATCACCATCTACACAGAATTTGGGAAGCTTGGTCGTGTATTGGGAACTGAAACCAAATTGGACATCCCTACGAAGTTGTGGAATTTAAAAACTAGAGGGATTAGTGGGTAAAAGATTTCGATAAGGCTCATTGAAGCCGGAGGGGGAGGAAGGGGAGCCCTTGACCTTGTTTCTCTACCCTTTCCTTGGAATCAAGTGCTATAGTTGGGGTTACCAAGGTGTGGGGGTGTATAAACTTTCAACATGAATTAACCTCCCACAACTAAGCAACCGTGTCTAAGTACTCATTCATTCTTTTTTTCTCTTTTCGTCATTTTCTTTTTTAAAAAAAATTTTTTTTTGGATTTTTCAAAATGACTAAAATTAAACTATGTACAACAATCAATTCTAAGTCAAATGCAATTAAACGCCATCATTCCCGGCAATGGTACCAACTTGTTAGTAAGATTTTTAGCTGGTTAGAAAGATTTAAAAGTTGTGCTCAGGGATGATTTGTGATGAGCTTGAGATTGCCTTAATTGCGATTATAGTTCAATTTAACTACACTAACTATTCTAACATGCAAATGTGATCTACTTTTTCAAATAATGATGTTCCAAATCAAATAATAACAATGAACACTAAACAACCTTGCTACCGATCACTAAGCACATTTGAAAACACATAGCACATAGAAATGTGGTGACCGCGGCTCGACATAGCCTATGGCATGGCATGGCCATCGCCACCAACATAAAAATGACATTCCTCAAAAGATCACCTCAAATAGAAGGAACCTAAACTAAGCTACTACTAACCTTAACTAGTGTAACAAAAAGGTTAAAGAGAGAAGATTACCCATACTTTTGGATCCATTAATGATCAAGGTCAAGCACTAAAAGCCATCACCAAGTCTTGATTAGCTCCTCTAGCAATGATTCTTCATGTTTGCAAGAACTTAGTCTAACCTAATGGTGTTGCTGATCAGAATAGAAGAAGGGAATTCAAAAGAAGGAATGTTTGAGTTTTAATAAGTTGATTTAGGTTTCAAACCCATTGGGATTAAAATCTAAATCTTTCCACAGCCCCAAGTACGCCAAAACCATATTTGGGTAAGATTTAGAGTGCTTAAAAGTAGAATTTTTGGAGGGATTTAGGTGAGAGAAGATGAGATTATGCAATAATGAAAGCAAGAAATAAGAAATTTACAATAAATTCAATCAAAGGCTTAAACTTTCCAAGTTTTCATTAATAGATGTGAGAGAGTTTACAAGAGTAAGCTAAAGAGAGAAAATAGCTACTGAAATCTAACCTAACCTTAAAGAGACAAAAAAACCCCCTTTAAAGCCCTTACATCATCACTTTAATAAAATGGCAGAGCAAAGGGTGCAAGGTCATGCCACATGGCATGGTGCCCTCGTGCTAATTCTTTTTCCATGCTTCTTTTTCTTCGCCCTATTTCGTGGCATGCCCTACTGAATCTGGCACTCCCTCTTAGCTAGGCTTCAAGATGGGTTGGGGTTTACTCTAAGTTCTCTCATTTATATCTACAAAACATGAAACATTGTCACTTAGCTAATTTAAAGGTTATTTTTGAGCTAAATTCTAATGTAATGAAGGTCAAAACTTTGGCTAATTGAGAACCAAACAGCTAATAAGTTAGACATTGATAATGTTGTTAAGGTGCAAAAAAAGGGTGATAAAATTCAACTAAGCCAATCACGTACGACACAAGATAATGTTTCTCAAGATGATGATGATGAAATTGGAGGTCTCTCCCCTGATAAATCACTCAACTGTGCAACCATTGGATGATGTACAAGTATAAGTTCCTTTGCTAACTTATGAAGAGTTGATGTTTATGATGCCTACGAAAATATTGTCAGAATTCTAAAATAAATATGTAATTGTCATTTTTCAGCTTACTATAAAAATTTTGATGAAGGCTCCTTTGGCCTATAAGTAATGGTGACCCGAGCTTGTTTTTGGGTTGATAATCATGGGCTTTGATCAAATCATGTTACTAGAGATATTGTTATTATGGTATTAATGGGTTAATGACTGTATCATCCAGTCTTATTGCTAAATGTGAGGAGGAGAGGAGGAGGAGGAGGAGGAGTAGTAATAGTGATAATAACGTAAAAATGACATCAATAATAATAATAATAATAATACAACAGCACTTCCCAGCATGACACCACTTTCGCGGGGTCTGGGAAGATTCAGATATAGGCAACCTTACCTCTATCAGTATCCCTAGCCATAGAAAGGTTGATTCAAAGAGATCAATCAAAAAGGATTTTGAAAAAACATTTTACATAAAAACCTAAAGATAAGTAGCAGAGGATGAACTAAGAAATACTGATAATACATGTCACACTAACTATTTAAAATATAAGTATAACATAGCAGAGGAAATTACTATACCTTAATAAATATAGGTAGGCTAACAATATCTCTTCCAAAATAAATGTACTATCTCCATACAAAAGCCACATACGAAAAATAGGAAAAAAAATATCCAGAAACACCCCACGACAAAACCTACCCTATCGCAACGGAATGACATCTGTGAGGCTGTCTCAGTATGATCCAACAACTTAATCATATCACGTCATAGTCTCCTATTATGAACCATGTCTCCCGTCAATCCTACAAGTTTCAAGTCCTATCTAGTAACCTCGTACAAGCTCTTATTTAGTCGTCCCGTACCTCTTCTACCTTCAAATATGTTAATCTTCTCACATCTCCTCACGGGAAGATCCACACTCCTCTTCACATGATCAAACCATCTCAGTTTAGTTTCCTTTATCTTATACTCGATGTGAGCCACTTTAACTATGTCTCTAATTGCTTCATGCCTAATTCTATCTACCCTCATATAGCTACATATTCATCTACTCATCATCATCTCTACTACTATCAACCTTTGAACCTATGCCTTTTTTATAAGCTAACACTCCAATTCATACAATATAGCAGGTCTAACTACCATATGATAACTTTGCATTTTAATTCTATAAGCATCTTCTTATCAGACAGCACAGTGGAAGATTTTATTTTTGCGAACCCACTTTTAAGAGCTGGCTAATGTCTTCACCAATATCCCTTTTCTATTGAATGATCGAGCCTAGATATTTAAAGTTCTGGACCTTACGTATTGTTATCCTATCCATGGTGACTTCTTCCCCCTCATCTTCTCTCCACTGAAACCATAATGTAGGTATTCGTTTTTTGATCTATTTAATCTAAAACCTTTATATTCTAGTATATATCTTCATTGCTCGAACTGTTCATTAATTCTTTCTCTGGTCTCATCGATAAGAACAATGTCATATGTAAATAACATACACCATGCTAACTCATCTTGAATATCTTTTGTAAGTTCATCCATAACCAAAGTGAAAAGGAAAGGGCTTAAAGCAGAACCCTTATAAAGGCCCATACCAACGTAAACATCATTGGTAACCCCTCTTAGCGCCCTAACATTCATCCTACCTCCCTTATACATATCCTGAATAACTCGAATATACACAAGCGATACCCCTATCTTTTCCAAGCAACTCCATAATACATCACGCGGAACTCTATTCTGTGCTTTTTTCATGTCTATGAACACCATATGAAGATCTACCTTTCTAACTCTATACAATCCCAAGAGCCTTCCAAGGAGGTAGATCGCCTATATGGTCAACCTGCCAAGCATAAAACCAAATTTGTTCTTTGATATCAAAATATCTTACCACAACCTTCTCTCAATCACTCTTTCTCAGAACTTCATAGTGTAGCTGAGCAGCGTTCTACCTCTATAATTACTATAATCTTGAATATCATCCTTGCTCTTCTACAATGGGATGACCGTGCTAAACCTCTATTCTCTTGGCATCTTATTTGTCCTAAAAATAACTTTAAAAGGCTCTCTTAGCCACTTCAATCCCTCTACACCCAAACACTTCAACACTTCCACCGGTATTTGGTCTAGTCCCTTTGTCTCATCCTTATTGATAGGTTCACACAATCAAAAATCAAGTTGCCTCTCATACTCTCTCGTTCCATCCTCTGAAAATTTTCCAACACTTCACCATTGAGAAGCTTGGAGAAATACCTTTGCCATTGATTTCTACCTCCTTAGCTGGCATCTTACCATCTTCATCATTGATGAACCTCACATCACCCAAATCCCTTGTTCTTATTTTCTTAGGCCTCATCAGCTTAAAGACCTCCTTATCCCCTTCCTCAATCTCCAATTTTTGATATAATCTATCGTATGCCATGCTCTTAGCCATAATGACAACTTTCTTGGCTACCTTTTTTGCTGCCTTATATCTAACTTTATTAACCTCCTCATCCTCATCCATTACGTTGTTAATAAAAGTGTTGTACGCCTCTTTTTTCTCCTTGATTTTCTCCTTTACCTCCTCATTCCACAACCAGGCTCTCTTCATTTCACTATCACCTCTCTTAGATATACCAAAGGTTTCCTTAGCCAACCTTCGATCTGCATCCTCTACCTACTTCCAATTTCCTTGGTAATCCTTTTTGATAACTTCCCAACGTTCTCCTTAGTAACATTCTACCACTAAACTCTGGGGTCCCCAAAACTACTCTTCTTCCACTTTAGACAATTAGAACTCTACATTCAACATGAGTGATGTAAGGCCCCTAAATTAAACATTTTTTACTGTTTGCATTCTCCTTAATAAATCCCTGAATTAGGACTAATAATTTTGATGATAGAGGTGATAAACCTAATGATCAAGGCGTTGCCGCCATCCCAAAAAGGATAAGGCTTAAAGCAAATATCCTAGAGAGGATATAGTTGAGCATAAATAAAACTCATATACATTTAACATCATAACTAACATGAGCTTTATACATCATAACTAAGCAATTACCATAAAGTTTACATCTCCATCAACTGAAGATCTCAAGCTCCAAACTACACATATACGACATTACTGTTGATCCATCCAGATCCCTTGCTCAACTTTTTCTCCAGCTGGTTTGTTATCATGAAGGCATTTCACTGGTCACTTGCCTAAAACAAAACATCAAAAACATTTCAAACTGCCGAAGCTTAGTACATGCATTCCCGTACGGTGAAATGATCATTGCATAAATTGGTTGAGTGCGCACATTGCAATTCATTTTAAACTAAAATAGTGAATGAGATGAATGTAAACCGTAATTGCTAGTTATTATTTGATAGTGAACCCTCTTGATATTGTTATGATCTATAGATAGGTGTATACCTGCCAAACCGATCGAGGGATGTGGCCTGAAGCTGCACGAGTAACTGAAGGGCAATACCCTGTAACTAATAACTTATGGGGTCACTAATTATGTGACAAATCACTGTGTAGACTGATTTAGTGATGTAGTTACCAAAACATGATATCTTTGATAAATATATGGTGTTCCAAAGATACAGACAATGAACATATCTGAAGTCTTTAAAATGCAATCTCACTCGATAATACTCACGGACAATGAAAAACGACAGACTAGGTCTCGTTTCTGCTTAAGAAATGTAGTTATAGGTGAATACAATTAGTAAACAACTTTCACTCCCGTAATTTGTAACTTTATGAAAATTTATTAATAAAAGGGGGATCCACAATTCAAACAATTCAATATAAGATAAGTTATACTAAAATGATTTTGAGAAATAAATAAGTTAGGGTCATTGAGCTTGAAGCAAAACAAATTGACGCAAAATAGACCAAAATGAAATAATTGAGGTGATAACGAAAGAACTTTAATGGATATAATGGAATGTGTATTTTTGATATTTTTGAAATGAATAATAAAAGGTTTAATACCAAGAGCGGTGTTATGGGGTTCATGAAAGCTCATATAACCCTAGTTTGGCCTGATAGAGACCGATCTTAAGTAATTACTATCCTCACTTCTCGAATTTCATTCTCATGCCCATGTAACTCTGTTTTCCAACCCATGTGAGCTTCTATACATAATCCAAGTTGTTCAACTCACTATGCTTTGTAATTTCTTTGCAATATTCATAATTATATACAAACTTCTGATAATATTTTCAAATGTCATGATTTCTTTTTTCCGTCAAATTACCGTTTGAAGGTCTACTTTAGAAAATCGATATGTTTCACCCCCGACCTCTAGTTGAGATTTAAAATCCCAATATGAAAAGCTTAAAAAGTCCCTCATAACTTTCATTCATAGTGTAAAACATAATTACCATAATAGGGTTCTTAAAATTTTGTTAGAACACAACTGTGCATAGCTTGAGTCCATCCCGCGTAGTCTTGGAAAAATGGCAATAACGTTTTCCACAAAGCTCAGAATGAAGTGATTCAAAAGGCATTTAAAAGATAACTCATGGATCTATTTATCCACCAAAAATCATAAATTTTGGATGTCCCAATCATTATCAGTTTATTAGCAAAGTGACCCCTATTTTCTGCTAGTTCACAGCCACACTGCTTTTGCTTTCTCACTTCTTTTCATATAAATTCCCATTTAAAATCATTCCTTAAAATCATTTAACAAAGCCTTGTTCCTTGTCATCACCTTAAATGGCCATATTACTCAAAATCACTACATGATCATATTTGCAGGTTTTACAATCATTCTTTCCACAAAAACACTTAGAAAGCTTCCATAACCTCACTTATTTGCATTAATAATTCAAACAAGCCCTTTTGGCTACTTATGAAATTTTACATAATCCAATAATTTTGATGAAACTCACATAACATCATCCTTTTAAGTCAATAACACATCTAACCTTTAAATTACATCTAATTCAATCTAAGTAACATAATTGATTCTAAAAATCAAGTTAAACCATGTATAATCATGAAACTCTAGGCCATGCCACATCCACGTTTCCATCCAAATCACCATAAATAAGTAAAATAAGATCGCCAACCACTTTAAAACTTATTCTCCATGCTAGATCACAACAATTAAACAAACAAACACAAATCCAAACTCTCTTAATTCATACATGCTTGATCAAGCTCAAGCTCAACATTTTAATCACAAAAGCATAAATCTTAACTAGAACTATTATAAAAACCAAAAATACAATAAAGTTAAAATAGGGTTTTACCTCACTTTATGCTTGGATTTAAAGAGGAAGGGGTAGTGGGAGGTGGTGTTTGATGTTGGAGGAGGTATGGCTGGTGGCAGCAAGGGTGGATGGCTGGTGGCTGGAGTGGCAGCAAGAGGGTTGAAAACAATAGCAATTTCAGCACGGGGCTGCCATGGGCTTGTGGAGGAGAGAGGAAGTAAAAGACTAGAATTTTGACTTGGTGGAAAGCAATGGTTTGTTATTATTTTGATGCTTGGCTAATATTTACCCCCTGAAAAAGTAGGTTTTTGCTAATGATAATTAGGCATAAATATGGTAATTACGTTAATTTAATTACACCAAAATTACCGGGCCACAATTTGAACCCAAAATGAATTGGGCCGTAAATCAGGCCCAGATAAATTGGGCCAAACTTAATGAATTTGGGCGCAAATTTTTATATGGTTAAAAATTAAAATTCCTGTCATTATGAGAAATAATTTATCACCTATTCATATTTACAAGGGCCTAATATCGATTCATCTGTAATTGTTATAGTAAATGAAACTCGAGTTGCAAAATAGGGTCCAAAATGAATTCTCCTAATCGGGATGATTAAATAAGATAAATGAATGTGAAAAACTAATAACATGGATTAATTAAATAAATAAACATGACAGTCTTCCCCCCTTAAAGAGTTTTATCCTTGAAACTTATGAGCTTTGACAAAACATACAAGTTCATCTCAAATAGATGTGTGTACTTGGCTTGCATCTCATCCTCGGTTTTCTTAAGTGGCTTCTGAGGAGGTATGATTTGCCCAGTGTACTTTGACTAAAGGTATATGCTTGATTCTTAGCTGCATAATTTTGCGATCTAGTGTTTGGACTAGGTGCTCTTCATACACTAGACCCTCATTGACCGTAATGGGTTTGGTTAAGGGAGCGTGGTCAGGATCTGAAATGTACTACCCGTGTTATGAGGTAAGGAGTACATTGTACACATGTTTGAGTTATAAGCAGATTTAGTCTATAAGTTATGGGATTCAATCTTTCAATAAACTTGCATGATGCAATAGATCTTGGGCTTAATTTAGCTCTCAGTTTAACCTCCTTACAGCCTTAGTTGGTGAAACTTTATGAAAAACCTTATCATCCACCTGAAACTCCAAGAATCTCCTTCTTTTAGCACCATAGCTTTCCTGTTAGTTCCAATAGTCTATTTTCAAGAGTCTTTTGATGTATGCCACCTCACTGAATTTAAAGAAAATCTTCATGACCCAAAAGATGATTTTGTCATCAATGTCTACGTTATTTGCCTTGATGTTTCATATGAATTTCTCTGCTACTACTTTCATAACATCGGCCACTGAGAGTTCCATGCTTTCTTCAAATACAAATATTGGTCATAAGTCACAAAGTACTACGAGCTCCAGCTTAAAAGGGTTGGATACATTGATATTTTTAGATGCTTGCCTATATGGCACCAATAGAACATTCAAGTTCTCAAGCCCTCTAGAGAGGTTCAACTGAGTAATGACTACAGTGTTAAGGGTATGTCGTGCCTTCCTTGTCAGTGCATTCACCACAACATTACCTTTCCTGGGTGACATTAGATCTACAAGTCATAACTTTTAAGCAATTTTACTCAACGCCTTTGTCTCAGACTAAGCTTCTTCTGAGTGAAAATGTACTTCAAGCTTTGATGATCAATATAGATCTTACAGGGTACACCATATAAGTAATATCTCTAAAATTTCAGTGCAATGACCACCACAACTAATTCCAAGTCATGTGTATGGTGATTTCTCTCATAAGGCTTGAACTGTTGGAAGGTATAAACTACCACTTTATCTTCTTGCTCGCTTGTAGCTTTCTTCAACAAATCAGTCAGGGAAGACGATCTTTGACAAATCCTTCCCGAACTCGATAATACCTTGCTAAACCGGAAAAGCTTTTGATCTCAATAACATTGGTGAGCCTTGAGCACTTTGTAACTGCTTTTACTTTCTACAAATTGACTTTAATCCCTTCCTTTGAAGCCACATGTCCCAAAAATACCACTTCTTCTAACCAGAACTCACGCTTCTTGTATTTGCTATGTAATTGATGTTCCCTCAAGGTCTGTCACACCGTTCTCAAATGGGTAATATGCTTGTTTCTGTCTTTGGAGTAAATCAAGATATTGTCTATGAATACCACCTCAAACTTGTCCAAATAGGGTCTGAAAACTCTAATCATAAGATCCATAAAGGCCGCGAGGGTATTGATCAAGCCAAAAGGCATCACGGTGAATTCGTAGTGGCCAAATCTAGTCCTGAGTGTAGTTTTGATGATTTCTTCAAGTGTAATCCTAAGTTGATGGTATCCTGATCTCAAGCAAATCTTGAAAAATACTCCAGCTCTTTATAGTCGATGAAATGAACCATCTATTCAGAGCAACGAATATTTGTTCTTGATAGTAATCGTGTTCAGCTCTTTGCAATCGATAAATAACCTCGAGGTTCCATCATTGTTCTTTACAAATAGAGTTGGGATGCCCCTTGGTGACACACTCGGTCTGGTAAATCCCTTCTATAATAGGTCATCTAACTGCATCATCAGTTTTCTAACCTCTGTTGGGGCTATATGATATGGAGCTTTAGAGATATATTGGGCACAAGGGATTAATTCAATCATAAAATCAATTCCTCTTTGCAGGGCAGTCCTAATAACTCTTTAGGAAAACAACTCTAAATTCACAAACTATTGGGATATACTCTGCTTCGTCTTCCTGCTGTTGAGTGTCAATAGCATAATACTAATACCCAATATATCCTTGACATAAAAGCTCACTTGCTTTCACAACAGAATTTAAAGAATAAGGTGTTTCCTTTCTTTGCCCATAAAAGATATTTCTCTCCCTTGTTCAATCCTTAAAATAGCCTTAAGGTCCTTACAATCTATCTTGACCCCATGAGCATACAACTAGCTTATTTCCAGAATGATATAAAGGTTTGACAAGTCAAATTGAATTTAAACTCCAGGGAATACTATCCCATCAATAGTAACTGGAACAAGTTTATAAGAGATAGGACACTAAACTCTAGAGTCATTAGGTAACTTTATTCTATAATTGGTTTCTGTCTCCTTATTTTCAAGGTTCAGTTGTATGGCACATCAAGTGGATGTAAATGAATGAGTGGAAACTAAATCAATCAATATACAAAATGGCTTTGAAATTAAAAAGAGAGTTCTAGTAACTACCGCACCAAAGGTGGCAGCTTCCTTCTTAGTCAACATGTACACCCTACAGCTAGGGGCGTTGGAGATGGGAGCCCTTGTCTAGCCTTCAGTCTTCTAGGACAGATAACAATAAGGTGTTCTGGGCTACCAGACCACATGTATTTATTAGTTCCCACTCGACATTGAAGAGTTTTATGGTTAGTTCCTCCACATTTCCCACGGGGCTCTGTTAAGCCTGCAGGATGACTCTTGGGAAGAGTGGGAGCAGATTTCTTCTGGTTTACACTGTCGCTCGGAGCTCCTTATTCAGCCCACTTCCTCTTCTGATTAATCGGGTTCAAGGCCCTCAATTCAGCCTTTACTCATTCCACTTCAACCGCTCGCTCATATAATTCTTGATAGGTAAGGATTGATTGACCAGCTAGCTAGTTGCGAATATAGAAAGCTAATCCCTCTTCAAATCTCCTCATCTTAAGTCTTTCATACGACACAAACTCCTGAACAAACCTAGATAGTCCTGTAAATTTGCTAACGTACTGCATCAAAACAGTTATACTACCACTCATCTTTAGTTTCATAAATTCTTTCTCCTTCTATTGTTGAACCACAATTGGGTAGAATTTAGCTCTCAGTTCTTCTAAAAATCTATTCCCATGAGGTCAGGCCTTAAGAGTCTATCTTTAACAGTATTCCACTAAATGTCGACTTCAGTAGTTAGATAAAACATCCAAATGTTTTTTTTTTTTTTTGTTTTTTTGAATCCTTTGGAACTTCCACTGTTGTGAAAATCTTTTCGATCCCACTAATCCTTGCTTCTAAATCCCTGGGTCATACTTTCCATCATATACTTTAAGGTTGTATCGCCCACCCTATCTGCGAATTTATTAACTTCATTAAGAATTTCGGAAGGTGTTGGGGCTATTCGTTTCATAAGCTCAGACACCAACGTCTGTTAACAGTTAGAGTTCTCATATTGCTAACCAACTCAGGGGGAATTGAGGGCATTCCACTAAGGGTTATTGGCACATTACACAAAACTTGATCACCTGACCCTTGACCATGAGCTGAACTTTCTTCTATATGGGTTTCTGTATTGTTTACACACATTTTAATATTCTGACGATCCACTCAACTGAGTAATTCAATCAACCGACTATAACCAACATATGAGATACATAAATATAACAGATACAACTAGCATGGCCCAAGTATTATTAAAATATAACACAAAGCTTCATTATATTGTTACCATAATTGCTTGCGTACATACATATACATGGTTCCACAAAGAATATTACATCCAACTGACCACCTAATGTCAACTTTACACCTACCTCCTACTTATAACACTACTTAGCCCCAATAGACTAAGTCTGCCACATGCCCAAAAGTAGGCGGACTAGTCAACACAATTGGAAAGACCTGTCTAACTATATACAATGTCATAACCTACACAAAATTCATCTATCGAAGTAGGTATACTATATACATGTGGGCTTAAAACGTAATCTATCTGGGATGTCAACATAAAATATAAATCAATCTAATAATCCCCAAATGGATCATAGTCTAAGTCAGACTCATCCACAGGCTCCCCGCCCGAGTCCAAAGTATTGTCTGAAACACCAGTCTTTGCATTCTCATCATTATGATCAAGCTGATGCTCCTCTAATTCGGGGTCCTTCTCTGAGTCTTCCATGAGGTCACCATCAGAGCTAAACTATGGCATATCAGGGAGATCCATAACAATGTGGACCTCATTCGATCCATCAGATACAGGGATCCCATCTCTAGGTCCCGATGGCTTTGGGTTGTCAGGCGGCTGAGGAGTGCTCGGTGCAGGTGGTGATGGTAGGGGAGATCCAAAGTGTAATGAAAATATATACTGCTGAATGTCCATGTTATTCCCTCTCATCTCAAACACCTCCCTTAATAACAGCTTGATGATAATGTTAGCCCAAGCCTCGCCAAACTGAAATCTAGGTTCGTCCCATCCCAAGGATCGAATCATCACAATGTCATGATATCGGGTCCTACACTCGACCCAAGGGCTAACTATAGATAAGGTCCAGAACAACCTATGCGCATTGGCCGTAACACTATGGAACTCAAAAATGCGGTCTGCAGGTGGGCTACCATACGATTATATAGTAAAGAAATGTGAATGGCCACATAAGTACTTGATATCATATTTAATGCATATGGATCCATCTAATAAGGAGGAACATAAGTGAAGAAAATGGGAGAATAAACAGGCATTTCTACTGTCACAAATCTTCAATGTCATAAATCTCTAATGACATGTTAATAACCTCCACTAACCAACCTTTTCACTGTCCCATCTCTACTCTCCACACTCCATATCCCGTTTAAGAAAATCAACCTGGCTCTAGTACGAAAACTGATAACGCCCTCAAATTAAACATGTTTTACTGTGTGCATTCTCCGTAATAAATTTCTGAATTAAGACTAATAATTTCGATGATAGAAGTGATAAACCCAATGATCAGGGCGTTACCGCCATCCCAAAAAGGATAAGGCTTAAAGCGAATGCCCTAGAGACGATATAGTTGAGTATAAATTAAACTCATATACATTTAACATCATAACTAACATGAGCTTTATACATCACAACTAAGCAATTACCATAAAGTTTACATCTCCATCAACTGAAGATCTCAAGCTCCAAACTATACATGTAGGGCATTACTGTTAATCCATTCAGATCCCTTGCTCAACTTATTTCTCTAGCTAGTTTGTTATCATGAAGGCGTTTCACTGTCATTTGACTAAAACAAAACATGAAAAATATTTCAAACTGTGAGTCGAAACTCAGTACATGTATTCCCGTACGGTGAAATGATCATTGCATAAATTGGTTGGGCGCTCGTTTTGCAATTCATTTTAAGCTAAAACAGTGAAGGAGATGAATGTAAACTGCAATTGCTAGTTATTATCTGATAGTAAGCCCCCTTGACGTTGTTATGATCTATGCATAGGTGTACACCTACCAAGCCAATCGAGAGACCTGGCCTGAAGTCACGTGGGTCACTAAAGGGCAATACCCTGTAACTAATAACTGATGGGGTCAATTATATAACAAATCACTGTGTAAACTGATTCATTGATGTACTTACCAAAGAATGATAACTTTGATAAATACATACTGATTTCTAAAGATACAGGTAATGAACGTATCTGAAGTCTTTAAAATGCAATCTCACTTGATAATACTTATGCACAATGGGAAATGATAGACTAGGCCCCATTTCTGCTTCAGAAATGTAGTTATAGGTAAATGCAGTTAGTAAACAACTTTCACTCCTATAATTTGTAACTTTATGAAAATTGATTGATGAAAGGGGCATCCACAATTCAAATAATTCAATATAAGATAAGTTATACTAAAAAAATTTTGAAAAATAAATAAGTTAGGGTCATTGAGCTCGAAGTAAAACAAATTGAAGCAAAATAGACCAAAATGAAATAATTGAGGTGACAACGAAAGGACTTTAATGGAGATGAATGGAATGTGGGTTTTTGATGTTTCCGAAATGAATAATAAAATGTTTAATGCCAAGAGGGGCGTTGTGAGGTTCATGAAAGCTCATATAACCCTAGTTTAGCCCAATAGACACCGATCTCAAGTAATTACTCTTCTCACTTCTCAAATTTCATTCTCATGCCCATGTGACTTGGTTTTCCATCCCATGTGCGCTTCTTTACATAATCAAAGTTGTTGAACTCATAAACTTTGTAATTTCTTTGCAATATCCATAATTATGTAGAAACTTCTGATAATATTTCCAAATGCCAAGATTTCTTTCTTCCGTCATATTACTGTTTGAAGGTCTACTATAGAAAATCCATATCTTTCACCGCCAACCTCTAATTGAGCTATACAATCCCAATATGAAAAGTTTAAAAAGTCCCTCAAAACTTTCATTCATAGTGTAAAACATAATTACCATAATAGGGTTCTTAAAATGTTATTAGAACACAACTGTGCACAGCTTGGATCCGTCCCATGCAGTCTTGGAAAAATGGCAATAACTTTTCCCACAAAGCTCAAAATGAAGTGATTCAAAAGGCATTTGAAAGATAACTCACTGATCTATCTACCCACCAAAAAGCATAAATTTTGGATGTCCCGATCATTACCAGTTTATTGGCAAAGTGACCCCTATTTTCTGCTAGTTCACAGCCACACTGCTTTTGCTTTCTCACTTCTTTTCACATAAATCCCCATCTAAAATCATTCCTTAAAATCATTTAACAAAGCCTTGTTCCTTGCCATCACCTTAAATGGCCATATTACTCAAAATCACTACATGATCATATTTGTAGGTTTTACAATCATTCTTTCCACAAAAACACTTAGAAAGTTTCCATAACCTCAGTTATTTGAATTAATAATTCAAACAAGTTCTTTTGGCCATTTATGAAATTTTACATAATGCAATAATTTTGACGAAACTCACATGACATCGTCCTTTTAAGTTAATAACACATCCAACCTTTAAATTACATCTAATTCAATCCAAATAACATACTTGGTTTCAAAAATCAAGTTAAACCATGTATAATCATGAAACTCTAGGTCATGCCACATTTAAGTTTCCATCCAAATCACCATAAATGAGTAAAATAAGATCACTAACTATCTTTAAACTTATTCTCCATGCTTGATCACAACAATTAAATAAACAAACACAGATCCAAACTCTCTTGATTCATACATACTTGATCAAGCTCAAGCTTAACTCCTCCATCTCCAACATTCCCCAAAAATAATAAAATTCACATAATAACATTTATTTTGATCACAAGAGCATAAATCTTAACTAGAACAATCATAAAAACCAAAAATACAATAAGATCAAAATAGAATTTTACCTCACTTTATGCTTGGATTTAAAGAGGAATGGGTAGTGGGAGGTGGTGTTTGATGTTGCAGGAGGTGTGGGTGGTGGCTGGTGGCTGGTGGCAGCAAGGGTGGCCGGCTGATGGCTGGAGTGGCAACAAGAGGGCTGAAAACAGCAGTAACTTCAGCAAGGGGAGCTACCATGGAGGTGTGGAGGAGAGAGGAAGAAGAAGACTAGGATTTTTACTTGGTGGAAAATAATGGTTTGTTATTATCTTGGTCCTTGGCTAATATTTATCCACTCAAAAAGTGGGTTTTTCCTAATGATAATTATGCATAATTATGATAATCAAGTTAATTTAATTACACCAAAATTTTTGGGTCACAATTTGAACCTGAAATGAATCGGGCCACAAATCTGGCCCAAATGAATTGGGCCAAACTTAATGAATTTGGGCCCAAATTTTTGCATGGTTAAAAATTAAAATTTTGTGACATTATGAAAAATAATTTATCATCTATTCATATTCACCGGGCCTAATATCGATTCACCCGAAATTATTATAGTAAATGAAACTCGAATTGCAGAGTGGGGCCCAAAATGAATTCTCCCAACTGGGATGATTAAATGAAATAAATAAATATGAAAAATTAATAACACGAATTAATTAAGTAAATAAACGTGAGTTAGGGTCAGGTAATTCCAAGTGACCTAGGCCGAATACTCACTTGGTATCACCTTACAATCCTTACACAACCACCCATTATTCACCTAATCAGGAAGTTAAATCTTTGTGATGCCACTCTCAAAGGTCACTAAGCGGTCCTCCTTCTTTTCACAGTAGGAGTTTACAACCAACAATTCATAGGCAAATGAAAAGTCCATAATAGAAACTCTTGCATTGTTTATCTCCCCATAAGCGAAACCACCATGAGTCGTATCATAGTCGTCTACTTTTATACCAATATGGCCATTAAAGTCTCCTCCTATGAAAAGTTTCTCGCTCTGAGGCACATCCTGAATGACTAAATCTAAATCCGTCCAAAATTGCATCTTAATATCCTTTGCTAAACTTATTTGAGGTGTATAAACACAAACCACATTTAGGATTTCTGATTCCACTACTACCTTAATAGTCATAATGCAATCACTCTTATGTGTCATTTCAACAACTAAGTCAACCAACTCCTTATCAACCAAAATATCAACTCTATTCCTAACTCTATTTGACCTCGAATACTATAGCTTATACCCATCAATTTCTCTAACTTTAACCCCCACCCACTTAGTCTCTTGGACACAAGTTATGTTAACCTTACGTCTATACAAAGATTTACCTAATATTGACTTACCAGTATGTGACCCAATATTCCAAGATGCCAGCTGCAACTTCCGCAGCCCTATACCCCTCCTAACCGCATTTCCCCTTGCAGGACCAACTAGAACTAATACATGGTTCACCACTAGCTTAAGCTAACAACACCCACTCCTAAGCAATAACACACAATAACCACACCAATACAATAATAATGGTAATTCTACTACTAATAATACTAATAAAAAATAACACTAATAGTATTAAATTTTGAAAAAAATCGTAGAGGTAATAATAAACATGAACTAAGTAAATAAAAGAGATAATAAAATAACACTAAATTTTGAAAAAATTGTAGAGGTAACAATAAATACAAACTAATTAAATAAAAGAGATAATAAAATAGCACTAGTTGTAAATTAGCAAGCAACAACTGATGCCGTAAATACAACATGAATGAATAAAATAAGCAGCAACCAAAATGTGTTCAAGCGATATTACAAAAACTTCAAAGTAAATAAAAGTAAAAGTAAAATTACGAAAAAATTAAAAGCACTCGCAGCAAGCGTTTGGGAGAGGAACGCGGGCCCCACTGTTACCATGTGTCCACATGTCATAGGAGCAGCAGATGAGTGCCACGTGTGGTGGAACTCTATCCGGTTCCACCACACGAGGTAACTTTTGATTTTTTTAAGATATCTTCAATTTTTTCTTTTTTTTTGTGATTAATATATAATTTTTATATGATTAAAAAAAGGATTGTGTGTTATAAAGTGGATCCATGATAAATTTTTTTATTGGGTAATTTTAATTGGAGTTTCATAGGTTGAAGAAGTGATGAAATGTAAGTTCTAAAAAAGTAAAACTTTTACTGATGTGTCAAATTTGGTTTTCAAAAAAGAGAACTGTGACAGGAAATGTTCTAAATAAAAAGGGCAAATGAAGGTTCAATAATCCACAACCATGAGAAAGGCCAGCCCGCAATAAACAAGTCAAAGGCCCTAACGGCAATATAATACGAGCCCAATATAAGGGAAGTGGATAATATAAATGATAAATAATGGGAAATGATGCAACTATAAGTTTCCAAATACTTAAAAAAAAGTCAAAGTCACTGACCCAAAAAACAACAAATAATAAAAAAAAGTTAGACTAAACAAATACCCACTTCAAATGTATTGGGCGAATAATGTGAACATTCATAATTGTAAGGAATGACAGCAAACAAACAGCAATAAAATTAAAGAAACTTAACAAATACTTAATAAAACAACAGTGGATAAAGTAATAGCTAAAGCACAGAATCAGTCAAAGCCAAGCCACGCTCACAAGCATACCTACGCCGATTTTATATTGCTACCTAGGTGTGTGCAAAAGCCAGAGAGGAAGAGTCTACCCTCAAATATTGAAAATAATTAAAATAAAAATATAGCAAACAAAGGGGTTCTAAATGAGGTAAACTTCAAAGAATCCGCTACCTATTTGCTTTGCTGATCAGCAGAACAGGGCAACGGAGAGTAACGGCTAAAATATAGCTCGGCCAGCGGGTAATGGCTAAAAGCTGAGGACGCGGACCCCTCATGTTGGTAGTACCAACTCCTGGCATGGTTCAGTTGCTGCTGACGAACAACATTCTGGCTACCGAGGAGGGAAAAGAACAGTGGAAAGAAGCAGAGGAGGGGAATAGGAAGAGCCCGAAACAAGCGAGGGAAGACCATAGATAAGAAGAATATTAGAAAAAGCTTAACCACGGCGGTCACGACAAAGGCCGCCGATCACCGCCGCTGCCGCTTCCCTGGTTTACTCTCAGGTGTGGCCTCACTCTCTTACCGTTCGCTAGGAGGGTTGACCTTGCGAGCGAGACTGTGGAAAGATAATGAGCTTGCGAGACGCAAATGACGATGCTAACTCCACAGTATAAACCCAATTAAGATTGACGATTTAGCATAATCCAAACCCTAATTAGAAATGCTGACTATAGTACATAAGAGCTTAATTAGGAGAGGAGTACGGAAGAGCTTATATTACAAACAGGTACCCAGCTCGTTTTTGGGCTCGCAATTGTGGGCTTTGCTCAAACAATGTCATTAGAGATATTGACGTTGAATGATGATATGTGTCTTGGTGCATGATACCCTTAAATGTCTTACCTTACTCAAAAGTTAACATATTTCATAATTTAAAACTATCAAATTCTCAATGATTATGCTTACTTATAAATGGCTAAACTTAAATATGCATCGGTTGCACCAACAAAATATTGACTAACACTCTAATCAAATCGACCTCATTCACGAGGACATATGATGCACGTATTTTAGAAATGTAGGCAATTATGGTTATAAACATGATTTTACACAATTCATAAGTTGGAATATGCTTTTAGTATTTGTTTATACCAATTTTTTGAATTTAAAAACATTGTAGCATGATTTTTTTAGCCAAAATAAGACACTTTAAAAGTATCTTGTAGTAAAACATTTATCATTTTACTATTGATGTTATGGTATTAATGGCTAAATGATTGCATGGGTGTCAATTCTCAGTCTTATTGCCAAACATGAGTGATTGTAGTAGTAAAAATAATAGCAATAATAATAACAATAAAAATAATAATGACAATAATAACAATGACATAATTGTTATTTTTATTATTATTATTATTATTATTGTTGTTGTTATTGTTATTATCATCATCATCATCATCATCATCATCATCATTAGTAGTAGTACCTTTCTCTGCTATATTGTACTTATGTTTACATAGTTACTGCCACTTGATTTATTAGTATTTCTTAGTCCATTTCTTATTGTTTCTCCTTAGTTTCTCTCCATGAAATATTTTCACAAAATTCTTTTACTATAAAATATTTTCACAAAATCTTATTTTATAGGTCTTGAAATCAGCCTCTCTAAAGGCAAGGGTGCCAATAGAAGTAAAATTTCTTACATCTGGATCTCCCAAATCCCACGAAAGTGGGACCAACACTGGGAGGTGGTAGTGTAGTAACAGTAGCAGTAGTAATAGTAGTAGCTACAAGGTGGGAGCATAGTGTGTATACTTATATTACAAAAACGCATGCAACTAGCTTAATAGATTTAATGAGCTAGGTGTTGTGGTGTATGGTAGGTGATTAAGTGGAGATAAAATTGGTCTAAGCAATTAACAGAGTTTGAATAAGGCAATCATTGTCATCTTTTCTATCTATAAGAAAGTAATTCAATTATCATCATTTTATCATATCAAAGCCTTTATTCTGATCAAAATTAATTCCTTTAGCTTTCGTGTCAACATACTTGAATGTCAATTCTATTTAATAGAAGACTTCCTCCAATCGAAATCGCTCGTAGACCCTCCTATAAATGTCTATAATCGTAAAGTCCTTCTCATCACTTCTTAGCATCTCCTCCTCCTCCTCTAAAAATGTAAGGGATCTAGGCAAACCAAGATGGTATTTGGGTTTCGAACCCTAAGTCTACGAAGTCGAGCATAATTATTACAAACGCTTTCTTGAGTGATAAGCTCGATTTGGTTAACTTCAATGGTGACTAATAAAGTTCTTCTTCTTCTTCTTGCTCCTACTCCTATCCCTACTTTATACTAAGTAGGTTTACATTTACACCATTATGAGGTTTATCAACAGCTCCTAACTTTCATCAATCGACGATTACCTTCTCGAAAATTGTGATTGACTTGGTGAAGCTTGTGTGGTCCTTCATTGCTCAGCTAAATCAAAATTTAAAGTTCCATCCATCTAATTTTCTCTCTCTTCAATCAGTATTCTCTTTCCCTCTCTTTTTTTATTTCCTTCATCAATTCTTCATCATCATCTTCTGTTTCCTTCTTCTCACTCCCCAAATGGTCAACTAGAGACTTTATTCAATTGTTCATAAGTAGTTGTAAGCTTTGATGGTACAATTGATTCTAGCTAGTGATCAATTTTGGCTTTCAAGGTGCAAGCAAGTCAGTGGGCCAGGAGTGAGAAGTAGGTAGAAGTAGATTAGGGTTCTTTGCTTGCTTTTAATTTTAGTTTCATTTTTTCAGTTTCAGATCTAGTTCTAATTCCCAAATTAGATTAATTTTGTGGGTTTAACATTGAGTGATGATTTCAGCTTAGGATTTCGGATATGCAAGCATTTTGTTGGAATTGAAGTTCTACTCCTTCCCCCCATTTTGTTAAATTTTTTCCTACACTATTCCATCTAGTTCTAGCTAGTTAGAATTTCTCATCCCTACTTTTAAATCCCCTAGTGCTTTCGAATCTAGTTGAATGTTGGTAATCTCTTCTAACATTCTCTTGGTTCAATTGACTGTTTGACTAATGAATTTTCATGAGGGTTGATCTAAACCCCTCCCATCACGCCAATTCTAGTTTTTGGTTGAGCATTGCTCCCCTGTTTAAATTTGCTATGACTATATGAATGATGATTTGGGCCTTGGAGTTGAATATTGCCAATTTAATTCATTCAAATATTCTTTTATGATTTAGTAATTCACGTGGATAGTGCTAATAAGTTTAGTTTCATCTTTCTCCTAAATCTCATCAGAATTAACTTTTTGTTTACGAAAAAGTACCCCCTTAATTGTTTCATTAAAACATTGTGTAAATGTATTCTCAAAAGAATGCCTCCTAAAAACAATTTTCCTAGATTACAGGGTACCTCAAAGTAATTTTTTGGAAATGAGAGCTTAGACTATATCTTCCTTAGAATGTTAGAGATGGAGAAAGAAAACACACATAACGAGGGACAAGCCTATAAGATGATCATCAATAAGGTTAAAATCTGCATGTAGAAATTGAAAACAATGATTTTGAGAACCCAACGACAGCCATCAATATTGCAAATTTCATGGGTACAACAATTTTTTGGTATAAATCATGAGCTCAACGCTTCAAGTTTTGGTGAATTGGTTGGAGCTATATTACGTGGAGTTAGGTACAAGCATTTCACATAGTTCATGTCCAAGTGTCGAACTTTTTCATTTTCACGAAAATTTGCAGATAACACTTTGTAGTTTGAATTGTCAAGTGTCATACCCTTGTCTAAGTGTCGATAGTTAGGCATGGATACGATAAGGTAAAATAAAGTATCGAGTAAGATGGCTTTGGATGTGTGTAGTATCAAACCTACTTGAAATAGTCTTTGTTCATTTTCATTGTTGAAAACTTTCTTAGGCTTTAAAGAGTTTAAATGCAGAAAAGTTTTGATTTTGCAACAGAGAGCCGAAAAATAAGAAAAATAGGCCTTTGAAAATGGAAGAAACGAAATAAGAACTAGGGTTAATTGTGTTTCAAAAAAGGGAAACACGAACTATAATTAGAATTCTAATTATTTTGTAAACTATTGATTTAATATCTAGGGAGCAAGATGAGACTTTATATGTGATTTATGAAGGAAATGACATGGACATTTGATTGATTGTACCTAATGAATTATCGACACTAAAATCATGTGCAAAGCTTAGAATTTGCATGCAAAAGAAAGGCCTACAACCCCCTAAGTATCCAATATTTGAATGGTACCCTCATCGGATGCAAATTAAAAAAATATGATACAGAAATTGATGATGACTTGTTAGTTCATGGAAAGATGGCCGCAGATGACCTTTTGCATGACCTCAACAGGAGCCCAAGTTTGTTGTGCAGATTAGCTGATAAGTTAGATGCTGACAATGTTGTTAATGAGTAAGAAAAGGCTGATGAACTTGAACTAAGAGAACCACCTATGATATAGAAGAATGTTTCGGATGATGATGAAGATGCATTTGGGGTCTTGTAATGCCCCACATTCTCTAATTACCTAATTATCTTAATCTATATTTTTTTAGTGTAATTGCAATGAAGGCCTTGTTGATGGACGCTTTACCGCCGTCCAGTATTGAGCTAAGCTATGTAAAAACTACACATCTATAGTTGTGGTACCCTTTTATCCACAAGACCAAACAAACTTAAGGGTATTCAAGCTAACTTTACATCACCATTTAACTTTACATAACTAAAATACAACTTAATCAAGTATTTCCTAAAGTCTTATAGCAGGCATGCCTATCAACAAAAAGGGAATACATTCGATAGGCTTAACTACATTCGTCATGTCTTTATGCTAGCCGAAAGTCACTATGAACAGCTATGGCCACCCATCAGCACAAGGATACGGAGGCATCCTTCTATGTCTTGCTGCCATCAGGCTTGCTAGGAGGACGGCTATTCACTTATCTCTTGCCTAAAATAGAAAAAACAAAAAATATGTCAAAAAAATAAGTCGTAGCCTAGTACGCTTATCCTCTTACTTTAAATAAACATTTGAAACAATTTAGTTGAGTGTGCACATTTCAATTCATTTTAGTTCACAATAGGAGAGGGAGAGACTACAAGTAAAACTAGTTTGACTGTTATTATCTATAAGTGGACTCCTACTGATATTTGAGGTGATTATTAAGATAGGTGTGCACCTCCAAAGCCAATCGGCACGCCTGAGCTGAAGATGTGCTAGTGAACTGAATTGGTGTAAGTTCTGATACTTGTTAGTTGATGGGACAACTTGATTAAGTGACAAAACATTACTTCAAACCGATTCATATCG
This sequence comes from Carnegiea gigantea, assembly GCA_029747015.1. Classification (NCBI taxonomy): domain Eukaryota; kingdom Viridiplantae; phylum Streptophyta; class Magnoliopsida; order Caryophyllales; family Cactaceae; genus Carnegiea; species Carnegiea gigantea. Next base: position 10,049 of record JAKOGI010000367.1, on the reverse strand, counting down.
TGAATGTTCCAATGAAATTTATATAATTTTGGTAAATAAGTGAATTTTCAAAGAGTGCAGGAATTTCTAAAATATTTGTTTTTGCCTTGACAACAACAAATATGGTCTCCTATCTACTCCAAAATATTTATTTTGATGGAAAGTAGAGTTCCAATTACTGATTTTATATAAATTACAACCTTAGTAAGTAATTCATAGTTTTCATTATGACTTCTCTTAATTATGAATGCATTCAAGATTATTTACGTGAGCGCACAAATCAATTTTGGTTTCCCGATTTATATCATGCTTTCTTTTTACTATTATCACTATCATTATCCTTGAAGGCATTAACACTATTATGGTCATTAGAGGGATGAGAGTTGATTCTTAATATTATCAATAGTATAGTTATTACTATTGTTATTATTAAGGCTGTTATTCTCATTGTTATTATTTTTAATATTAGGAGGAGCATCATTATTGACATTGGTAAAGAAATTTTGGATTAGCCGGGTTCTCGTTGCAGTTCTATGTTTATTCTCAATGTCAAGAACATGCTTTTTGCCCAAATCAGAGAGTAGTCACTTTGAACGCCTCAAGTAGACTTTGATTCTTAATTATTTGGTATTTGCTACAAGAGAATAATTCAAGTCTTTAACTCAAGTGCATATAACTCAACCTTTAATCGCTCCCTTAGGTAATCTTACATCTAAAGCCACTCTTAGCAATAACTAGAGTCCATCATCATCAATACTTTGATTTAACTCTCAGCTCCCTATTGCCTCTAAATCACTAAGTCCACTTAATTTTCAAAGTAAAAACACCTCAACTACCCTTGGTTGGTCGTTATTTGGTTTGAGTTGTGAAACTAATGGTTATGCATTACTTTCAGTCCACTTAAGCATGAATCACTTACCTACCCTTGGTTGGTCGTTATTTGGTTTACATTAACAATTAATTATTCAATAACATTAATTTTAATCCATTAGCCCTACTCGAGCTATGCTACAAGAACACATTTTGACCATGGCTTCTAATCATTATTTCGACTCAACTTATACACTAAAATCAAATCCAATTCTTTAAGTTATTCCCTCTAAAATTTATTATACTCAGAAAGGCTCACTTCCCTCTTTTTTTCATTCCTGACACCAAGTTAAACCTCACTTTTTCTCTCTTCCATAGTTAACATCCAATGTACACATACTCACATAACCCATCTACCTCTAACTCATTCAAAACACAATCAAAAATACCAAAAATTCAAAATAAACAAATTATAAAAACACAACTCCACGACTCATGCTCAATCCCTTGTTCCACCATGAATACCTATAACGCCACTTTCTCCAATCCACAGAATTACAATAATGATTTCAAATTTACACAAATTTCATTCATCCACAATAAGAAAAACACACTAATAAATCATTTTAAAGAGTAAAATAAATGAAAACAAGTGAGCGAAGGTTAGGGTTCACCTTCCAACAATTAAAGAAACAAGTTAAGGAAAGATGACAGGGAGGTGGTGGTAGTGATGTCCGACAGCAAAAATGGTAGTTGGCATGGTGGCTACTTGGTCGGCGTCATCTGGCTGGGTGTTTAGCATGAGGAAAAGGTGGAGCACCCTATAACATGAGGGGAAATAGCGAAGCAACGGAATGGGGGGTCGGGCAGAGAACAAAAAGGGGGTGGTTACTTGGTGTTTTTTACTAAAAATTTTTATTTACCTATTATATTTTTAATCTATCCCCTCCCCTCAAATTCTAGATATCTTTTGTTTTTCCTTCCATCTTTGGTAAGACTAATATGGGCTAATTTATTTATTTATTAATTTCAAATGATTTTACATGGAGCATGATTAATTTTATTTCCAGGGCACTTTGTCGTTTTAACATGGAATTGCATAAATATTTTGAATGCTAAATTGGAGTGCGACACTCAACTTAATTAAATTAAATAGACTTTAATCAAAGTAACTAGTTGTGATTATGTTCTGGATGTTACAACCTTTTCCCCTAAAAATAAGTTTCATCCTCTAAACTTGTTAATTTGAAAGAAATATATGGGTACTTACACTTTTGTCTCCCATGTAACTTCAGATAAGGTATAGTTAGCACACAAAACTTTGACTAGAGGAATGTTCTTACTACGAAGTTGTTTAACTTTGTGATCTAGTTTTTGCATAGGATGCTCCTCATAGACTAAGTTCTCAATAACCTCTATAGGCTCTATCACAATAGCATGATATGGGTCTGGAATATATTTCTGAGCTATGAAGTATGAACAACATTGTGCACACACTCAAGTTCTGTTGGTAAATCCAAAATATGAACCACTTGGTTTAACTTTTCAATGATTTCAAAAGGCCTAATATACCTAGTACTCAACTATTCCGTGACATTGAATCTCCTCACATCCTTGACTGGTGATACTTCCAAGATATCCCACTCAGGAATACTTGATCTCCGATTCCAAATACTAATGGTCGCCTTCTTCTATCGGCATAACCTTTTCCCAACTTTGAGAAGCCTTGATGTGTTCTTGAATCTTCCTTACCTTCTCAGTAGTCTCTTGGATTAACTCAGACCCTATAATCAATGTTTCATGTAATTCACTCCAACATAGTGTTGTTATCCCATAGAACACCTCAAACAAAGTCGTTTTAATTGTTGACTGATAATTGTTATTGTAGGAAAACTCCAACAAAGGCAAATCATCTTTCCGTTTCCCTTGAAAATCAAGCATAAATGCCCTCAACATATCCCTTAAGATTTGATTCACCCTCTCAATATGTCCATTGGTGTTAGGGTGATAGGACCTGCTGAAATTAAACTTTGTTCAAAAGCTTTCTATAAAGCTTACCAAAAACGATCTGAAACCTTTTATCCTTATAAGATACAATATCATTCGGTATTCTATGCAGCCTAACAACTTCTTTAACATATGATTGTGCCAGCCTCTTCAAGCCTCAAGTGTTATGAATTTGTATGAAACAGGTAGATTTACTGAATCTATCAACAATAACCCAAATGGAATTCATTTTTTAGGCTCAAAGGAGCAATCATATAACAAAATTCATTGAGATTGATTCCCATTTTTCATATAAGAATTTCCAATGGCCTCAATTCACCTATTGGACGTTGATGCTTAGCTTTCACTTTCCGGCAATTCAGACACTTATCCACACAATCTATAATTTTCTTTATTCTGCAATTTTCTTTTTTATATTACCCCATCAAAAGGATTGCTTCAAATCCCTATACACATTTGCTCCTACTAGATGCACTGATTAATAGGCATTATGAGCTTCCTCTAAAATCCTCCTTTTTAACTCCTCCTTATTTGGCGCACATAGCCGATTCTAAATCCTCTAGGTTTCATCCTCATTTATCACAAGCCAGGTGATTTTCTTTTTGTAATATTACTGCCCTTAATCTCTTTCATTATGGAATGTCGTATCTGTAAAGCTTATAATAACCGTTTTATTTGTGCCTGTGACACTTGCTCAATACCCATATTCTCTAGGTCTCTCAAGACACCAGGTTGGGTAATCATTATAATATTCAAACAGTCCTGGGTCTTCCTACACAATGCATCCACTACCACGTTCCCCTTTCTTGGGTGATACTGAATTTGTAAATCATAACCCTTAAGTAATTACAACCACCATCGTTGTCTCAAGTTAATCTCTTTCTAGGTGAAAGCATATTTTAAACTATTATGGTTAGTACAAATCTTACATGGTACATCATATAGTTAAAGTATCTAATGGAAAAACCACAGCAACTAATTCTAACTCATGAGTTGTGTAATTCTTTTCATAAAGGATTGAGTTGTCAAGAAGCATAAGCTGTTACTTTATCATTTTGCATCAGCACACAACCTAACCCACTTTTAGAGGCATCACAATAAATGGTGTGCTCTTTGCCCTCTACTAACAAGGTAAGGACAGAAGCAGTGGTTAGCCACCTTTTAATTCCTAAAATGCCGCCTCACATTTGTCTAGCCACTCAAACTTAGTCATCTTTTTCGATGGATTAGTTAATGGTGACACTATTTTCGAAACATATTTTTCAAATCTTTTATAGGACCCTGTTAACCCTAGTAAACATCTCACTTCTATAACATTTGTTGGCTAGGGCCACTAACCTCATTTATTTTCTAAGGATCAACTGCAATCCTTTCCTTGGAAACAGTTTGCCTAAAAAATGTCGCTTCATTCAACCAAAACTCGCACTTCTTTAGTCTAGCAAATAGATGGTTTTCTCTCAATATTTAAAACATAATTCTTAAGTGCGCGGCATGCTCTTCCTTGTCCTTAGAATATATCAAAATCTCATCTATAAATACCACCACGAATTTATGAGATTTATGAATACAGCAGGGGCATTGGTAAGGCCAAAGGGTATCACAGTGAGTTTGTAGTGAGCATATCTAGTCCTAAAGGATGTTTTGAGGATATCCTCTAGTTTCATTCTGAGTTGATGGTAAGTAAACCTCAAATTAATTTTTGAGAACATGTCAACTCCTTATAATTGATCATATAGGTCGTACACTCAAGGAAAAGGGTATTTATTCTGGATGGTAATTTTATTTAGCTCTGGGTAATCTATGCAGAGTTTTAGGGCTCCATCTTTTTTTTTAATGAACTAGACCAGAGCTCCCTAAAGTGAAACACGCGGCCTAATAAACCGGTTTTGTAATAACTCATCCAGTTGGGTTTTAAACTCTTTAAGCTCTACCGGCATGATTCAATATAGGGATTTTGAAATAGGTTGGGCACCTAGAATCAGCTCATTTCAATCTTAATTTTCGTCTGAGAAGGTAACCCCGGTAATTCCTAAGGGAAAACATCTAGACATTCATGCACCATAAGAATGTTTATTGCCTTTGGCTCATATTCTTTAACCTCAGTATATAACACAAGTATCATGTACAACCTTGCCTTAATATCCTCCTAGCTGTCATGGTTGAGATCATAGGGCACTGTTTTCTATCTCTTTTACCGTAAAAACATACTTCTTGACCCTTCTGATTCTTTGGGATAACCTTGAGTTCTTTACAACAAATATTTCCTTTATGAGTAGTTAACCAATCCATTCTAAATATTACATCAAATTCGAACAAATCAAACTACATTAAATTCACAGGGAATGTATTCTCACTAATCACAATAGGGTCGTGCTTATAAAGGATGGGGCATTCCCCCACTTGCCCATTTGAAAAGCTAATTCTATAGTAAGCCCACATTGTATTGTTTTCTAAGTTCAATTACAATGCAGTTCGAGTATATCTAAATGAATAGGTGGCACCAAATCAAACAAAACACAAATGACTTTGAATTTAAAAAGAGAGTTTCAGTTACTACAATACTAGAGGTTGTTCCATTTTGCTCATCAAGTAGGCTCACCCTACTTCTATAGGTTTAGGAAGCGTAGGTTCCTAACGTGCAGCACCAATAGGTTTGCTTCTTCTTTCTCTATAGACTTCTGTCTTCTTGGGCAAGCAGTAATCAAATGAATAGGGTTACCACACCACATGCACTTGTTGGTACCTACTTGACACTCTTATGTGGATGGTTTGTTTGACCACATTTTCCACAAGATTTAGATGAACCTGATGCACCACTTTTGGTAGGACCTCCAGTGGGCTTCGTCTATGCTACACTTTCACTTGAATTCCCTTGATTGTTGGTACTTTCTTTCTTGATTCCCTGGGTTCAAAGCACTCAGTTCATTCTTTACTCGCTCCACTTCAGCAACTTATTCTTACAACTCTTGATAGGCTTGAATTTCCTGATCCGCTAGCTAATTTCAAATGTAGAAGGCCAAACCTTCCTTGAATCTCATCATCTTTATCCTTTCAGAAACTACAAAATCTGAAACAAGTCTCGATAACTTAGTGAACTTGCTAGCATACTACATCACTAACATATTACCGCTCATCCTTAATTCCATGAGTTCTTTCTCTTCTTGGCATTAAACGTGATTAAATAAAACTTTGCCCTAAGTTCTTCAAGAAATTTAGCCCAAATAAGCTGAGGTCCTTGTAGTTTATTTTTCACAGTATTCCACCACGCATGTCACCCTTCCATTAGAGGTAGCAAAATAGCCCAAGAGGAAGAAATATAAAAAAGAAGAAATCATCCAGTAAGAACAAAGTAAGTAACTATACTTCTATGCAAGTGAGTTTAGTGGTTTTAAGAGCTCAATTTTTTAACATTGATTTCTTCTTTGTTATGTTTGCTTCAAACTCAACTATAACCTACTAATTCTAAGAGAAATGGTAATAGAACTCAATAAGAGAATGCATTCAAAACTTAGGTTAAAGAAGAGAAACAATTGAATTAGTTTAGTAGTTCGGTTAAAGCACTACGTAGGCAAGTAGGGAATGGTAGAATCTAATGGAATAGTGTAGTCACTTTTAGAGATTTCTTTTTTACAATATAATATTGGTATGAAAGTTTACCTGTACATAATTTTCAAACGTAAATTATAAGGTCGCAAGTGTACAACTTTTGTTATAGCACTTGAGGGTCGTCTCCTCATGGATGAAGATGAAATTAGGCCACAATCACCTAAATTATCCTCCAAAGAATTAAACTATCCTAAATATTGAAATACGAAAAATTTAACTATTAATCTAAACATAAGTCATGAATGAATCTGATTAAGCTACACATGACTAAACTTAAGAAATGGGCTAGATCATACTAATAACACTAAAGCAAATAAAAAGTAAAACACCAGGGAAGTAAATATATACAGCAAACAAACAAAGAACTAAGATAGAATCAAAACCAAAAAATAAAAGACCCAAACTTGCTACTTGAAAAAATTTAACCAAATAGAAAACTAAAAGTAAAACATGGAATTAAAAATCAAGCACGAAAAGATATGAAGAATCAAAAGAACAGGGGCAGCCGGGCAGGGCATCTCTGCCTCCATACACCTTTGACTATCTACAACCTTATTTAGACAACCATCATCTAATCACCAAGAAATAGAACAACTAGTGAACCAACATTAAAAATTTTCAAACCCAGAAGTCAGATCAGCCATATTGGATCGTGACACAACTCAAAGCCGGAACAACTCTGACCCAGAATGAGAGATCAACAGGGGGAAGGGGAAACTGCAGAATCGAGCCCTGACTTGCAAATAAAAGCAAGGATCAAACCCAACTTTTGCAAACAAGAGACACAACTACCAATTTAACCCAAATATGAAACAAAACTTGCAGAATCAAACCAAAATTTGAAGCAAAACAAAGCAAAAAGCAGATAGATGACAGGGGAAGGGAAAGGTGAAGATTCAACCAGTGTTGACCAAATTCAAAGCAGATAATTACAAATTTCGACTCATCACTAATGAATTGAACCCAGAAATTGCTAACGTTGACTCAAAAGCTGAAGAGTTAAACCCTCAAATACTTAAAATTGCAAGCTATAGATAAATTTAAAATTTAGAGAACACAAGAATGAAATCAAAAGCTCAACTCTAATTTAAAACCCTAGCAATCTAGCAAGAGATTGAAATTAAATTAGAACAATAAAGCCCAAAAAAGGGTCAAATTCGAACCCTAAAACTGATCTAAAGTTTTGAAATTGAATCTGGAAAAACAAAAAGTAAACCGTAGAAATCAAGCTCTAAATTATTGAAAACTCAAACTAAAACTAATTAAAACCCTAAAATTAAACCCTAGAAAACTTGCTTGCGCCGAAGCCCCTTGCTTTCATACATGCTCGTGTCAGTTTTTCTCCTTCGCCTTCGGCCATTGATTTAAGGGTGATGCGGATAGTGGATGCTGATGACGATGGAGATCATGAGTTGGCGGTCCATGTGATACTGATCGTGGTGTGGAGTTAAAGATGGAGATCATGGTGGATGATGGCGTTGGTGTGGTGTTCGGAGAGAGAGAGAGGGGGAGCTAGGATAGAGATCGAGAAATGGGGTGTTGTCTTCAGGTCTGGCTGAGAGAGGAGAGAGAAACAAATGGAGAAATGGGGTGTAAGCACGTAAGAGGCACGAGGGAGGGCTGGTATTTTTTCGTTTTTATTCCCCTTTATTTTATCATTATGCTTGCTTCTCATGTGGGCCAAATAGGAACAATGGGCTTGACTGATCATGCACCAAGTCAAGTGGAAGTCAAGCCCAAACTTCTCACTGTAATATTTTCATCTTATTTTTTCCATTTCTACAATTTTTCATTAGTTACAAAATAAAATCAAATAAAAATCTTAATTTTATATTTATTTTTGAGCATAAATTAAATACAAGGGTATAATAAAAATATCGTATTTTGAGTGTAAGCACTACCATATAGAACCTATTGTGTATATGGGTGAGTTTATATATTGCATTGATCAAGTTCACACTAAGTCTCAAGTTAAGCATTAGCAATCAACAATAGTTTGTTTTGTTGTGGATGCAAATGCTTCCTTCTCCATTATAAAGGGGTTTGCTAAAAGGTAGTGGGGTAGCAAGGGTCTTCATAAGGTTTACGGTTTTTGTGATAGAATTTTTTTTTAAGACTCCATTTTTTTCTTAAGAGGGATAATGTTTTGAAGCAAAGAGTTGTTTATTTTGACCAAAAAAAAAACAACGATTTTGAAACATTGGATTGTAAGATAGACTGTGAATAAAGATGACATAGCTTCTATCCTCTGTGGGTGAAATATGGCTTAGATCTTAAATTTTGGAGTCCGTAAGGATTATCTAAAATTGATAGTTTGTTAGGGTGCCTTTGGCTATTGATAGAACGATAGAATAACCCAAGGGAAATCCATGCAGAAATATGTTGGAATTTTGGTAGATATAAAATTGAATGGTGCTTTTCATGGATTAATCACCTTTATGCATTAGTGATTGAACAGTTTGAGCTTAGATGGAAGCTAAATGAGCTGTGTGTAATGTAAAATATTTAGACATTTAGAGTGTTGCTGTAGAAATGATGAGCTAAAAAGTGAATAAAGGAGGAAGGTAACAACTGCACCACCTATTATAAAGGTTCATATGAAAACCATGTTGAAGAGGTTGAAAACACTATAACACCTAATTCAGAGTCAACTTGCTGCAAACCAACAATTTGTTAGCTTGTATTGGCATAGCAGGATAGGCTAGGATGGTCATATTGACCATGCATAGAATCGTAATTTGGAATATTAGGGCCGTCAAGGTCCCAATAAACAAATCTTTTCTCCATAAATAGGAGCTCCATTGTAGGATTGGTGGAGATCAAAACAACTCTAGCTAGAAGTGATAGCATCAGAAAAGCAAGTGTCATGGTTGGAATATAGCACATAATACCACTATAACTAAGAAAATAGAAATATTTTTATGGGATCCCAACTACTTGGATGTGCAAATTTTATGAGTGACGAAGCAATTTCTACACTATAAAATGTACATAGCTAGCAAGCTAGTGTATCTTATTATTATCTACAGTTCAAATGATATTAAAGAAAAGAGAATATTGTAAAGAGATTTATGTGAAATTGTTGAAGATATGGTTAGTCCTAAGATTACAACTAGTTACTTTAATGGTTCCTAGATTTTGGTGAAAAATGGGAGGAATCTAATTCTCGCGGATGAAATAATAGAATCTCAAGAGTGCAATGATGCTAGCTCACTGTAGGAAGTCAAATACATTGGATGCAAATATGCCTGTAGTAATAGCAGGACTTATTAAAAAATAGATAGCATCTTAGTAAATGGTGAATACATATCCGTGTAACCTAACTTCCTCCACTAAGTTATCCTAGATGGGGTATTCAATTGCTACCATCTTTTATAACACATAGCTCAAATGAGAATAATGCTAGAGGTCCCAAATTTAGATTCCGTAATATGTGTGCGATTGTAAGTAATTTAAACAAATAGAGGCTGACAAAGGTCATTAGGTCACAGGCTCCCTAATGTTTTAAGATGTTAACAAACATATACATACATATATATATATATATATATGAATGTATATGTTTGTATGTATGTATATCTAGAAACACACATGCACACATGCATATACATATATATATATATATATATATATATATATATATATAT